>OX352729.1:34363819-34963819 GCA_947095525.1 Trisateles emortualis
CAAAAGTTATTTGTCTGCAAGGCATTCCCTAAATCAGAGCTGGAAACCTGCATTCACACACAGGCACATCAATCATCATCTTTTTGATTCGATTACCGTGTATGCCACTTGTCTAGAGGGGCTGTACAGCTAACTCCGTTGCCGACCGTTCCTTTTTTTTTTTTTTTTTATACTACTTGGGTGGCAAACAAGCATACGGCCCGCCTGATGTTAAGCAGTATCCGTAGCCTATAGACGCTTGCATTACCAGAGGTATCACTTGCCTGTTGCCAACCCATTTTTTTACACCAGGGCTTTAAGATGGAAGTAACCCTGGGATAGGAATACGTTTGTTTCAAAACGCATTCCTAAATGAGCGCTGGAGACCTGTACTCACACACAGGAACACAACTACACCGCTGTGTGTAGTCATTTGGCTGTGGTCTTCTGTAAGGTGGAGGTCCTTCCCCAGTCGGGCTTGCTCGCTAGTATGGTGCCCTACCTCTCTTACCTACGTAATAAACATCAAACTTCATCTGTACGTAGTTGACTTAATTCTAAAATTATCGATAGTTTACACAAATAGGTACTTATTGGAGACTCGCACCATTAACTATTTCAGCAAACCGATATGATGATGCTAAATTGAAACGACAAGTAGGTAGGATTTAAACATCCCGTAGTAGCTGTAGACTGTTTTCTAAATATTGCAGCAGGAGTCTAAAATAACTAAGTACCTGCATATTTATTAAATAAACATTATCAATAACATTCCAGTGAAGTTCTGAATGAACAATGTTTTTGTTCAACTAAGTAGCGGTGATGGACGAGTGGGTTAGTAACAGACTTGCATGCAAGAGGTGCGAGTTCGATCCCGGGTGGCAGTACCAATGTGAATTTCACTTTGTGGAGTTTATATGTAGCTACTTATCAAATGATTCACCATCTGCTAACGGTGAAGGACATCTTGACATGTCTTAGAAGAAATTCAGTATTTTTTTTAAATTCTAAAGACATGTCTGATTCACCAACCCATATTAGGCCAGCGTGTGTGAATTAAGGCCTAAACCCTCTCTCTCTTGATAGAGGAGAGGAGACCCATGCCCAGCAGTGGGACATATATGAGTTGCTATTATAAGTATAAACTTTGAAAGGCATGTCTGATCCATCGAACCGCATTAAGACAGAGTGTGTGGACTCTCTTGATAGAGGAGAGGAGACCAGGGAACAGTAGTTTTACGTAGAATAGGATCGGTTTGCTATTATTATTTACTAGCTTCGAATATAAATTTTTCGAGGACCAAAAGTTGTATTCTAGACTATAATCTATCTCTATGCCAAATCTCATCCAGATCCGTTCAGCTCTTATGGTGTGACTGAGTAACAAAAATCCATCCAAACTTACGCATTTATGATATTTATTATAAATAAACTTTTGTATATCTCAACTTGTTTGATAAACCAACCCGCATTAGCCCAGCATGTGTGAATTAAGGCCTAAACCCTCTCTCTCTTGATAGAGAAGAGAATACCAGTGCCCAGCAGTGGGAGATATGGGTTGCTATTATACTCGTATATCTAAACTTCGGTGATGTTTTCGATATAATGTAAAATAACTAGGTAATTAATTGACTGAAGAATGGTTTGCTAATAAAAAATACTAAACTATGAGTTGCAGCCTGCGATTAGAGCTTTTTAAAATAAATCATAGAAAAGTTCGCTGCTCACCTTTATCAATATGTTCATATCAACAGACCGGTAACGCCATCTATGAATTTCGAAGTAAACTAAAGCTGTGCAAGTAGAATGCCTTCAGCAGAGCGTATTATTTAATCTGTGGTATTATGTTGCTATATATCACACTAGCTGTTGCCCGCGGCTCCGCCCGCGTGGATGTCGGTTATCGCTGCAAAAAGTAGCCTATGTGTTATTCCACACCATAATCTATCTCTGTGCCAAATTTTATCCAGATCCGTTCAGTAGTTTTTACGTGATAGAGTAACAAACATCCATCCATCCATCCATTCTCACAAACTTTCACATTTATAATATTAGTAAAAATTATAATAGGTACCTAATATGTTACTGTAAATTCCCGAACTAAGGTAAATCCTATGGTTTTCCTGTAAATCCATCCAATTACCAAGTCTAAGCGGTGAAATTGTACATTCACTTCATAACTCGTAGGTTTCATTTATCGACTCGGTAAATGTTGACATAGAGGTACTGTTTTGTTTAGATAATATAATAATAATAATAGCAACCCATATATGTCCCACTGCTGGGCACGGGTCTCCTCTCTATCAAGAGAGAGAGAGGGTTTAGACCTTAATTCACACACGCTGGCCTAATGCGGGTTGGTGAATCTTAGATAATATATCAGCATATCGTAGTCCACTGCTGGACATAATATATACTGAACAAATATTGTACGTATCATTTAATGAACAAAAATAACATATAATTATTTCTCTCATTTGCAGTAGACATAAGTACCTACCTATCAAAAGACCGTACAGATGTTACATTTTGTAATATTGGTAAACCCTCATTACCGTGTACTTATGCTACATGAAGCTTAAATGTTGTACCTACGGAAATAATATGTTTTTGAAAACAAAATATAATTTAAGAGAAGTAGGGACCAAGGACCTCCACCTTACAGAAGACCAAATCATCATCATCATCTCAGCCAAAAGACGTCCACTGCTGGACATAGGCCTCTCCCAAGGATTTCCACAACTCTCGATCCTGAGCAGACCTTGTCCATCGGTTGCCCGCAACCTTTACCAGGTCGTCGGTCCACCTTGTTGGAGGCCTGCCCACGGCTGCCCAAAGGCGTCGGGAAGTGACGACCCCACCGCCCACTGGTGCAGGTATACGCAGTTATTTAACAGCAGGTACCTGCACTTGTGCAATCAGTCAACCGAATAATGGCGGTCAAACCATTGCAACATGGCGGAAGGAAATAGTCGACATAGGACGGGCAGCAGCGTCCCTATGTAAAGACTTCCGCCGCTGCGATCGCCAACCCGCCTGCCAAGCGTGGCGATTATGGTAAATCCCCCCCATCATGATCCGCACACAGCCAAATAACTACACTCAATAGTGTAGTTCTGTTCCTGTGTGTCAGTACAGGTCTGATGAGTTTTAAAAGAAACGTATTCCTATCCCAGGGATACTACTCCCATCATAAAGCCCTGGTGTAAAAAAATACATAGTATTCTTTAAACGAATTGAGATTTAATTGATGATTTACGATATCATAAAGTTGTATAACATTCTGTTGAATTTAAGTCGACGCATGAAAGGCAAAAATTACCAAGCGACATATTGGCAACTTTACACCAGAGCTGTTTAAAGATATTTTTTTTAGAAAAAAAATCATTATAAATTGCCTATTAATCATAACGACATTATTCCAACGAATTTTAAATGTACTTTAAAGGCTTCATGGACTGACATTAAAAAACAAAATCATTTTTCAATAGTTTATGAAATAGTGTCGGTTAGTAATAATTTTATCAAAAACACAAACAGCTAAAAGTTACTTACCGACAACTAAATTTCATAAACAAATAAGTAAAATTAACTAAATCCCATTATTTTATGATTGTGTTCATAGTAAAATGAAGCATCCAGAAATAATGCACGTTTGTCATTTAGGTAAAATTATTTAAATAGAAAACAGAAACACTTTTCTGCCAGGCAATTTTAGTTATATTACAAATTAAATACAATTCGTTTAGGATTTTTTAGACCAAGTAACAATGAATTTAGGTTTCAGTACACAAAATCAAAGACTTTTATCTTTGATTTTGTCTTGATCTTTCAAGTCATATTGTAGATTATTTATTTATTGATATTGTTATACTTAATGATAGTTTAATACAATGTAAAAATGAACTAAAATAAAAAATGCATTTAAATTAATAAAGATATTTTTATTTATTTCAAACATTTTTGAAAACAGCCTTTTTTTAGCAGTCTTATATTAATATTGTCTTAATGAATCCAAATAGAATTACAAAGTAATGATAGTTTTTTTCAGAAATTCTTTTCAAGGAACTTTAGAACTATAAATCACATAATTCATAATTCACCTAGGTACCTTGCTCCCTGAAAAATAAATTTTATGTTATTAGATTCTAATAGTTACAATTGAGAGAATAAATAAGTATTTAGCTAAGCAGATACATTACCAAAGTTAAATCCCTGCTATCCACACCCGCGTTTGACATAGCTTGGTTAATTATGTTTTGTACTCGGGTATTGCGATTCATTATGTTACTAAAACAATAAATTTTAATCATTAACAATGAAATGTGTTAATATAAACATTCAGCCATAAAATACTAATAAGTAATTAAAAAACTTACCGATTACTCATCTCGAGCTACAAGTCGTCGTACGTACTACGCGACGATGTAGGTAAGTAGGTACCTACTATGTGTAGTGCGCGAGAGCACATGTGTCATCCATGCGACAGTTCGATGAACACTAATCGATATTTTATTGACCAACCGCCATTAAAAAACTTGTTACAACGCGTATAAACGACAATATAAAATAAATGAAACATGAATAAACACGTTTTTATACAAATTTCATATCAGAAATAGTTAATCAAATGACAAAAATAGTAAAAAAACGGCAGGTAAAATATTACCAAACGACTAAGTTATATTCATTTTAGGCAGGGCAAATATACTATATAAGGTTTCTAAATGCGTTACATTTAAGAAAAAAATACTAAATGAAAATAAGTCCATAATTACGGTAAGGTAAAAAGTCTTTAATAGTGAATAAAATAAAAAAATAACCAGGTAAAATTTCTTAAGCAACATTTATACCGTAGAAAGTAGAAGGCAAACAACACTTAATGTATAAACACGTTAATTTGAGTCAAAGCAGAAATAACTAAGTGTAAAAAGTTAAATTCGAATACCCTACCAAGTGAAAGTTATATAGAAATTGGTAAAATTTTTGTCACTTAGTCGCCGAAGTCAGTGAAAATGTGACTTTTTTTAAATTACTAAGTGACAACAAAAGTCATCCTAGCGGGACAAGAGTAGGATCAATCGACGCAGTTTTTTTTTCTGATTTCAGTGATATATATAACTCAATATCGCCCAAAATGTCGCTTGGTAATTTTTGCCTTTCAAGCGTCGAAGTAGTTTTTAGCGGCGTCAGTAATTGAGCTGCATCTTCTGCGAGTTATATCTCGTAGTTGCAATAAATCCTTCTATCGTCACAACGCGCGAACTAAAGCCGAACACGCACGACGTTTGCCGACAGGACTGTAGAGCGTGGACCTCTTCGTTGCCAAAGGCTACGTGACAAATTGACTACAATATGTTATGCCTTACTGTTATTAAAATTCATTAGCTTTTAAAAATAACATAGTTTTTTTATATTGTTAAAAATAAGTTGAAAAACATCTTATTTCTTTTTTTGTTAAATTTTACTTTGAGAAATTAATTAAAAAATTATAAACTTACTATGTAGTTGTTGCCCGCGTAAAAGTAGCCTATGTGTTATTCCAGACCGTAATCTATCTTTGTGCCAAATTTCATCTAGATCAGTAGTTTTTACGTAAAGGGTAACAAACGTCCATTTATCCATCCATCCATACTTACAAACTTTCGCGTTTATAATATTAGTAGGATTTTCCAAAAGCGGTGATGGCCGAGTGGGAAAGTAACCGATTTGTACGCTAGAGGTGCGAGTTCTATCCCGGGCGGCAGTACCAATGTAAATTTTACTTTGTGGAGTTTATATGTAGCTACTAATTAAATGATTCACAATCTGCTAACGGCGAAGGAAAACATTGTAAGGAAACCCACAATGTCTTAGCAAAAGTTCTAAAGACATGTCTGATTCACCACCTCGCATTAGGCCAGCGTGTGTGAATTAGGGCTTAAACCCTCCTCTCTCTTGATATAGGAGACCCGTGCCCAGCAGAGAGACATATATGGGTTGTTATTATTATATTATTCCATCAATTAACTTTTGGTATTACCTTTTATTTTTGTTGGATCTGGTAAAAATATTAACCAATCTGGTAAAAAATTAAAAAGAGTGGCCCGAGTTTCATGCCAATTCTTCTTGAGGCCCTATAACGAAAAAACTATTTTATTTGGAAAACATAAAGTGCAGAATACTTTTTTTTTGTTTAAAAATGACAACTCCCGCACTAGAGAACAAGCTCTGTATCGCGAAGGACTTTACAAACATACAAATTACACCCAGACTCAGAACAACACTTTGTGGGTCACACAAAGTTTTGTCCTGTGTGGAAATCGAACCCACAACCTCGTGCACAGCAGGCGCATACTGCGGCCACTGGACCACCAAGGCAGTCAGTATGAAACGTATACTAAACACCATTTAACGGTTTTCGCAAGTAATTAGCTATTATAACATTTATACACTTAACTAAAGCGTTACAGCAGTAAATAAAACCTTAAAATAACGTAAAAAATATTTAAACATTAATTTTGGTGAGACTATTTTACAGTTTGAGAACTAAACCATGAGTCGGTTAATGTTTTACTAAAAACATGTGGCTTTGAGTTGAACAAATCTAGTTCAGGAAAGCTAACCAGTTTATTCAAGTCTCTAGCGGATCTGAGAAAAAATGAGTTTTGTCTATAATTTGAAGAGCTCTGGGGTACGTCTAAGTATGAATAATGTCTTTTCATTCTATTTAGGACCTTAAGGTTAATTTTAGATAATAGGTCGGGTGAGTCAATGACGCTTTGGGCAATTTTAACGAGACATGCTATATCCGAGTGATTTCTTCTCAAGTACAATGGCAATATATGATGTCTTCGACATCTTGCTTCATATGTGGACTTGTATTGCAAGTACCTCAGAAACCTACGCTGACCAGATTCAAGTCTCTGGGTATAAATATCGTAACGCGGATTCCATATTTGAGAGCAATATTCGACAGAACTACGCACCAAAGAGCAATAAAGAATTGTGAGAACTGTTAAATTCGAAAATTGGGAGCACGATCTAATCAAAAAGCCCATAGTTTTGTTCGCTTTTTTAACAACATGGTGCACATGTTTTTCATATGTGAGCTTGTTATCATGAATAACGCCTAGGTCCCGCACCTCATCCACCTGTTAAAGCTCGTGTCTATTTAGTATATGTATTTTTAAATTGCGTTGCTTTGAAAAAACTATGAAGTAACATTTTTTACATTTAAATTTTGCTGGCATTTGTTTTTATGACGTTCATAAGTATCATGTATTTGATCTACATGAATAAATGAGTTTCACTTTGACAATTTAAAAGATTGCTGTTTAATTTAGAAATATATTCCATATAACTGTGTATGTCTTGAGAGTACTCTTTCTAAAGAACTTGAAACATTGAAGGTATGTGCAACATATTTGGCCAGTGCCCAAGGCCGGTGTCGGTAGAAGTAAAGGCGAGGAGCGACTCGAGGCGTGAAGTGGCGAGAGAGCCGAATGAGGCGAGCCGCCCGTGCGTCCGTTCTACAATGGCCATTAGCTTGCACGTCCTGTCGTTCTCACCCGGGCGCGGATCATGTTGGACTAACTAAAATTGCAAGAAAATCCCCCTTGTGTCGGCAACCCCACCCTCCCCTAATTGCGGCTCGAGTCTCGATTTATTTGCGAATCATGACCCCCCCGTTCCTACTTAATGACGATTTTACGATCTTTGTCCGGTATTTTTGTTATTTTACATTTTTTATGCTTCACCCGATATGTAGATGGTGGTAATTCGCCGAAATTGTAATACATAGGTATATTATGTTTTACATTGTCTAAAGCTAACTTTTCTAAATACTCAGTAGACGTAGGCAGACGTTGTATTTCCACAGACTTCGCTTCACAATACCTAGCGCATTATACAAATTATTTTATTTGGTAAGTCTTCTTCTTATCGTTTGGTTAGTGGTCAACCTAGTGACAAAGTTATTTACATCGCCCATATTTAGACCTCTGTCGTGATCTAACGACTGTTACCAGTCGGGACCGACTTTTAACGTGCCCTCCGAAACACGGAGACGCTCAGATAAAATACCACTATGCGGTCACCCATCTATAGGGTTACCGCGCCCTTGGTAGCTTAACCCGGTGATCGCTTACCGAACAGCGAGTGCATATAACTATGAGAGTGCATATACTATAAGGGTTTGTTTGGTTTGTTGAACGCGCTAATCTCAGAAAGTACTGTTTCAATTAGAAAAAATCTTTTTTTGTTGAATAGTGCATTTTATCCAGGAAGGCTGTAGATTATATAACATCACGTTACGATCAATGGGTTCGGAGCAGTAGTGAGATATGTTTCAAAATCGGGAAAAATATTCCAAATTACCACGCGGACGAAGTCGCGGGCGACCCCTAGTATTTTATAATGTAGGTAGGTAAGTACTGTAAGATACTAAACAATAGGTTGGCTGCATAAACGATACCGTAGCTATTTAACTTCTCAATAAACTCACCGCGCTGTCCAGGTAACAATAGCTGTTCTATTGAGTCTGGCTAGCCGGTAGCTGACGAAGTCACGGTACTAAATCTGTTTGAAAGTGAAAAGTTACTACCTAAATATATATATAGATTTATATTTAATACTATTTAGGTAGCATACTAAGCAGTAACCGTATCTCTTGCGTGTTGCCTACCCATATTTTTTACACCAGGGCTTTATGATAGGAGTATCCCTGGGATAGGAATACGTTTCTTTCAAAACGCATCCCTCAATGAGCGCTGGAGACCTGTACTCACACACAGGAACACAACTACACCACTTTGTGTAGTTATTTGGCTGTGGTCTTATGTAAGGTGGAGGTCCTTCCCCAGTCGGGCTTGGTCGCTAGTATGGTGTCCTACCTCTCTTTCTAATTACGTCGAGAGCGACAAATCGTCATTTTCTTTTTTTGTAAGACTACTCCCGCACTAGAGAACAAGCTCTGTGTCGCGGGGGACTTTACAAACATACAATACACGGACACAAATTACACCCAGACTCAGAACAACACTTTGTGGGTCACACAAAGTTTTGTCCTGTGTGGGAATCGAACCCAAAAAACAACCTCGTGCACAGCAGGCGCATACTGCGGCCACTGGCCCACCAAGGCAGTCGAAATTTCAATGTTAGATACTGCATTCTGCGACGTATATTATTATATTCTATTGTTGACTAGCCTATTGTCGTTTCAACTTGCCGACAACAAAAGCTAAGCCGACTTAGTTTCCCTAGTCCGGCTTAGTAATCTAGAATGAAGTTAGTTAGGTCACCTAATATAATTGTCTAGGAAGTGTCTATAAACTTATTTATTAAGGTACTAGCTGTTGCCCGCAGCTCCACCCGCGTGGATGTCGGTTATCGCTGTAAAATTTCAGTAACGAGTAACAAACATCCATCCATTCATCCATCCATACTCACAAACTTTCACATTTGTAATATTAGTAAGGAAGTAAGGATATTACAAATATCCACTGCAAGAAAGGGAAAACTCGAAATAAAACCCTAAACAAATCCGTCTGGCCAGCGTGGTATAGCAGGTTTATTAATATCCCTCCAAATTAATGGAGCAGACCTGCAGGGGTATTCCGTAAGAGCAAAAACCGAGCCACCGCGAAAAACGATTTTATTTAAACTTGATCAATTGAAACATCAATTGATTTGATTTGATTTAATTCGGAAACTTCTCCGGCTTTCCAGCTATAAAAAATATTTCAGTTCTTTCTCGTTTTTTTTAAAGAGTGCATTGCTACATTTGCTTGCACCAGTGGCATTTAGCTCGCGGTGCAAGAAACAAACGCCTCCAAACAAATCCTAGAACATTCTGACTTGAATACAATATTGTAAACCCTTTTCGTGAAAAGGTCAACGTGACGAAATAAAGGCGGGTTAACACGTACAACTGAGCAGTTATATCAAGATCGTTAGAAAGGCGTGGCAGTTCGAGCGGTTCTGACCAATCACAATACACCTATTTACTTATTCCATATAATCCAACCAGAGAGCCTTAGGTGTTAATAAAATATATTTTTATGAAATCTAATATTTTACTGTATTACAATGGTTATATATTATACTAGCTGTTACCCGCGGCTTCGACCGCGTGGATGTCGATTATCGCTGCAAAAAGCGTATGCGTAATCTATGTGTTATTCCAGACCATAATCTACCTCTGTGTCAAATTTCACCCAGATCCGTTCAGTAGTTTTAACGTGAAAGAGTAACAAACATCCATCCATCCATTCTCACAAACTTTCACAATTATAATATTAGTAAGGACTAGCGGCCCGCTACGACTTTGCCCGGGTTAAACAAGATTTTAGTTTCACTTTCGACTGCATCTCATCTATTTTGTGCACTAGTTATTACTAGAAGTTACATTCAAAACGACAAATGCAAATTTAAATATACGTACCTAGTAGCTAGCCTTAAAAAATGTTGGGCTAATTTATTATCTCAAAGATCAGTTGTTTATTGATCTCGTTAGCTTCAACCACCGTGTTCCACCATGTTCCACCATGTTTCAATTTAAGATTTAAGCTATCTCTCTTGCAAATTTTGTTAAACTAAATGCAGCCATCTCAGTGTGAAGTAATACTAAGTTACGTTCAAATTGAAGCGACTATTTTCTCTTCATCTGTTTCTAATTCTACTCTATTGGTATTAGTACAAAGGGAATATTTATTAATGTATGATAATTACTAATTTCAGGTGTCGAAGGCGGGTGATATCTACATAGAAGGAGAGGAGGATTCGTCAAATGAGTTCCTCGAAGTAAAACCCGACGATTCCACCGTTTTGAACCATCTAAAGCGGAACAAACGAGGCTCCTTTTTCGACAGTAAGTTGTTTTTTAATTTACTATGAGTATGTCCCACTAACTGAGCCAAGGTTCCCCCATAGGATGGGAACACCATTATAACTACCAAGGAGGCAAACAAGCATACGGCCCGCCTGATGGTAAGCAGTTACCGTAGGCTATGGACGCTTGCAACACCAGGGGTATCACTCGCGCGTTGCTGACCCTATAGAAACCTTCTAACTCCTTTCTTGAAGAACCCCATGCTATAGTCTCTCGGGAAAACCTCGGCAGGAAGCTCATTCCACAACTTATACTTACAAACCCGTTAAAAACACACATTAGTACGAATATAATTTACTGTACAAGACGGGCCTAATGCGAAGGCTCAAAGTCACCCAAAGAGCAATGGAGAGAGCTATGCTTGGAGTTTCTCTGCGAGACCGAATCAGAAACGAGGTGATCCGTAGGAGAACTAAAGTGACCGACATAGCTTGAAGAATTGCCTCAATTAAATGGCAATGGGCAGGGCATATAGATCGCAGAACTTCAGCCGTTGGGGCAGAAAGGTTCTAGAGTGACGACCACGAACTGGCAGACGCAACGTGAGCAGGCCTCCAACAAGGTGGACCGACGACCTGGTAAAGTTCGCGGGCAACCGATGGATAAGTTCAGCTCAGTACCGAACGATGTGGAAAACCTTGGGGGAGGCCTATGTCCAGCTGTGAACGTCTTACAGCTGAGTAACCAATAGACACTTATCAGACCAGGGGGGTCTCTCTGTTGTACAGAATATAAAAGACATGGTGTGCTCTATATCTCAAGCCGATTTTATACGGTGACCTCTTCTGGTTGTGTATTAATGTAGATAACCTGTCCTGAATGTATGTATGTCCAAAGTGGGATTAGGACAAGACGTTTACCAGCCACAAGGCACATAACCTATAAACTTGATTAAAAGGGATTATTAAGTTATTTTTCAAATGTAAACTAGCTTTTTATTTTTGGAAAAACGTTTTCTAAAAATGAAACCTCCGAGCCCCCGAACTCACTACATACTAAATTTAATGAAAATCCTTGAAGCTTTTTCCGAGATTCAGATTATATATATATATATAATCTGAATCTCGGAAAAAAAAAAAATATATATATATATATATATATATATAGGGCGCCTGCTGTGCACGAGGTTGTGGGTTCGATTCCAACACAGGATAAAACTTTGTGTGACTCACGAAGAACGAGAAGTCCCTTTGTAAAGTCTCCAGCGATACAGAGCTTGTTCTCTGGTGCGGGACCTCTATTTATAAAAAAAAATTAATATATGATACGAGTATATTATATGTATATGTTACGGTAAGAGTGAATAATTGAAGATTATTAATAATTATCTATTATTATTAATAATTACCGAAAGTCGAGGTTAAACTGATAAATTAATCACATTTGTCGGTTATTATTAATAATTTAACCCCAGTAGTGATAAATGTAATAAGTGGCCTAGGATTGCGGGGCGGGGCGGTGTGTGCGACGTGCGAGAGGCGCGGGGGGTTAGGTTAGGTTAAATAAATAAAAACCTAACCTAACCTAACCTAGGTTAGGCTAGGTTAGGTTAGGTTTTTTTTTTTTTTTTTTTTTTTAATATCTTTTACCAATATGTGTCGTGAATTATTAATAATTACACTTGACTACGGCTCACATAAGGTTAAATAAATAAAAACCTAACCTAACCTAACCTAGGTTAGGTTAGGTTAGGTTAGGTTTTAACTTTCACCAATATGTGTCATGAATTATTAATAATTACTACTAAAAGTAATAAATTTCGATCGATTATTCACATTTACCAAAACATGTGGTTATTATTAATAATTTTGTAAAAATATTAATAATTTTCAATTAATCAGATTTACCGTAACATATATATATTGTACAAGAATTGTTCGTTTAAAGGTATTAGATATGTCAGAGTTATGACCTAGATTCCTTGAGTATCAAGTTATTGTCCATACGTCTTAACATATGTATTTTGAGTAGGTACGTAATTTAACCTATTTGTTAATGTTTTCAGATCCCCTCTCATTCTTTACGTCAAATGATAACGATGACAGTGTTACTGAGAGTGATGACACGTAAGTTAACGCTATTTATGTTGTTGTATGTTTATTTAATGTTTAGCTGACACAGTATTGCTAAGTGCTCGGGTTCGATCCCTGGGTTGAGCAATTTTAAAGTTTTCTTTTGAGAAATGCTCAGTATTATCCTAACGTACAGAAAAGCTCGGTAAAGCATTATCCTCGGTCAGAATATCCAGCCTGGGTCTTGTGTCCATGAATTGTATGTTTGTAAGTCCCCAGCGACACAATGCTTGTTCCATAGTGCGAAATTTGTCTTGAAAATATATACTGTTCTAATAGTTTTAATATTATTTATTAATTATCTATCTCGTTCTTAAGTGTTGTCTCGTTCATTACGTTCTACAAAAGGAATACGTTTTGTACAAATTTTTAAGTAATTTTCATTTTATTGTTTCATTACCATACTAAATTCATTTCATTTTTTTAGCCATCGTATTGTTTCTTAATTAATTAAATACTTATCTAAATTTTATTCTGTATGGTATATTGGTTTCCATTCCCTTTCGTTACCACTAATATTGTAACTTATACCAAATTGTAAATGTTATATTATGGCGATTAAAAAGAGTGACCCGAGGTTCTTGCCAATTCTTCTCGAGGCCCAGTAGTCAGCGAATTGACCGTAGGAAAAAAAATGCTTTATCATGTATTTGATCTAAATTAATATGAGTTGACTTGTTGAATGAGTTTGGCTTTGACTTTGACACCAAAACGTATATTGTACTAGTTAATAATGTAATTAATTTGATTTTCACAGTTATGATAAGGATGACCGGGAAACTGGATCCGGATCAATAGACAAGACGGACTCGGAACCGAATGAGAGTAAGTTATTTGTGCAAGCTTAAAGAGCTTTTTAAATAAACGTAGGGCACCATACTAGCGTGCAAGCCAGACTGGGGAAGGACCTCCAACTTACAGAAGACCACAGCCAAATAACCACATACAGTAATGTACTGCCTCGGTGGTCCAGTGGCCGCTGTATAGGCCTGCTGTGCACGAGGTTGTGGGTTCGATTCCCACACAGGACAAAACTTTGTATGACCAAAAAAGTATTGTTTTGAGTCTGGGTGTAATTTGTGTCCGTTAATTGTATGTTTGTAAAGTCCCCCGCGACACAGAGCTTGTTCTCTAGTGCGGGTGTTGTCTTAAAAAAAAAAGTAGTTATGTTCCTGTGTGTGAATACAGGTCGCCAACGCTCATTTAGGGATTCGTTTGAAAGAAACGTATTCCTATCCCAGGGATACTTCCATTATGAAGCCCGGGTATAAAAAAAATGGGTTGGCAACACGCAAGTGATATAATACTTCTGGTATAGCAAGCGTCCATAGGCTACGGTAACTGCTTATCATCAGGCGGGCCGTATGCTTGTTTGCCACCTAAGTAGTATAAAAAAAGCTTTATGAACTACACTACACCATACTAGCGAGAAAGCCTGATTGAGGAAAGAGTTCCACCTTATAGAAGACCACAGCCAAATAGTCTATGGACAAGCATCCATAGACTATTTGGCTGTGGTCTACAATGTGGTCTACAATCGACGTTTTATGAAATGACATTATTTGTTTGATATTTGTTTTCAGAGACTCTTCGAGTAACATTCCGGGCGGGTGAGCCATACCGCACGGAGTACTCGAACAGGGACTCACGCGAATTCCTCGAGTTTTCTCACTCACTTGCGAGTGCTGTTGACCAACTTTACGAAGGACTACCTGGCACACAAAAATCCAGCCTGGTCAGAATACAGTAAGTACCATTTATAACCTAAGTCGTGAAAATTAAATCAATATAAGTATATAATTATTAAAGGAGAAGCTGACTGATGTAGGGCATCGCAGGGCCTAAACTATAAGGGATAGAAACTTGAAATTTAGCACAGGGATTCCTTTTATAACGTAGGGAAGCACTAAGAAAGGATTTTGGAAAATTCACCTCCTAAAGGGGTAAAATAGGGGTGAAAAGTTAGTATGAAACTTAGCCGTTTTTGAAGTTAGAATAAAACTTAGCCGCTTTTGAAGAAATTCAGTATGAAGGTTTTTATTAAAAGTCACGAAATACGTATAAAATATTTTTTCGATAATTACCCCTTAAGGGGGTAAAAAGGGGATGCAAAGTTTTCACGATTAAACGGCTCAACGAATCTTAATGAAATTGGGCAAGGAAATAGATGGTATTCTGGGGAGAAAAATACTTTTTATTGTGATAAATAACATCCACGCTGGCGGAGCCGCGGGAAACAGCTAGTTAGAATATAAATATAATTGAGAATAAAATAAAATGTTTATGTATTGCCAAAGTGTGGCAGTCATGGTGGTATTACTAGACGTATCTCATACCTAGTTATTAAATACTACTTACACACGTCGTATCTGCTGCGTCAACGAGGTTACCGAGGGTTCGATTCCCTTCCAGGACAAATCTTTGTGTGATGAGCACGGATGTTTGTTCTGTGTCTGGGTGTAATTTATCTATAATATGTATGAATTTAGAAATTTATAAGTATGATTATCAGTTGGCTGGTTACCATAGTACAGGCTCTGCCTAGTTTGGGATCAGATTGCAATGTGTGAGTTGTCCCGAAAATATTATTATTATTTTTAACA
The DNA here is from genome assembly GCA_947095525.1 of Trisateles emortualis. Taxonomy (NCBI): domain Eukaryota; kingdom Metazoa; phylum Arthropoda; class Insecta; order Lepidoptera; family Erebidae; genus Trisateles; species Trisateles emortualis. The sequence goes on from OX352729.1 coordinate 34,379,344, forward strand.
CAGATACGATAAAATATGTTCAAGTGTACATTTTTTAGATAATTTTAGCTAATTGATTGTTTAACACTTCCAGGTCTTTGATCAACGATGAGTTTTCTTGCAAAGTCACGCTTGACATCGTGACCACCGGCTACGACGACATCGAGACCATCAAAGACCTGCTCAAGAACCGCATCACGATCTACAACCGGTTGGGTAGCTACACTGTCCAGGCTGCTGATTTCAGCGCACAATTAATCGATCCAGGTATTAAATTCGACCAGGTATTAAATAGACTGCCTCGGTGGTCCAGTGGCCGCAGTATGTGCCTGCTGTGCACGAGGTTGTGGGTTCGATTCCCACACAGGACAAAAGTTTGTGTGACCCACGAAGAATTGTTCTGACTCTGGGTGTTATTTGTGTCCGTTAATTGTATGTTTGTTAAGTCCCTCGCGATACAGAGCTTGTTCTCTAGTGCGGGAGTTGTCTTTTTTAAATAGTTATATAAATATTAACAATTTGGTAATATATCGTAAATCTCGTCGTTTACTACACGACTGCTTAACTCTATTTTGATAAACGTCCACTCCCACTGCTGGGTATAAACCTCCCCCAAGCACTCCGACAGAATTCAGTCCAGAACTGACCTTGCCCATCTTGCCTTACTTATTTCAAACGTAAAAAGTTTGGTCTCAAAATTATATATCTATGCTTTGCCCGTTATTTAATGCAAAAAATATTTGAAACTCTATATTTCTTTGTTTCAATAATACATAGTAAATTAAATATTTTACTCTGGGGATTAAAACGAATGGCCAGAATTTCTTGCTAATTTTTCCCTGTACGAATAAAATAAGCTAACTTTTGTTTATTTTGATTATGCATTTGATGTAATAAAATAAGCTAACTTTTGTTTATTTTGATTATGCATTTGATGCAAATGAAAAAATAATTTTAGTTTGAGTATATAACATAACTAACAAAAACCCTGATGATATAACGTAAATAATAAACAAATCTGATGCATAAAAGACATCATAACAACTAAACGGGTGGTGACACAAGTGTTAGATATTCTATTTTATATTAAATTATTTTACTGTGAATTTCCTACATTTATTATCTATGGTCAAAAATCGTTGGCCACCCTAACGCTTCCTTCTTGTTCAAACAACGCGACACCGCCATTACTAAATTGTACGCGACGAAGTTAATTTGTTCTGAGGAGTGAATAATTAAACACATATTGAAATTGACTATTGAGTTCTTCTTTCACAAGCATAAAGCCTTCCTCATGATAAGTAGCAACCGTAGTCTGAAGCCCCCTCGACACATTTGGCCAAAATAAGCCACAGTATACTTGAGACTATCACTGGAACATTGAGCTAGTGTAATTTAACGCAACTAATATTATTGTGTTATGGTCATACGTGTAGAAGGGAGGATTTAATAAACTAGCAAATATAATGGAAGTTGCCAAGTCGGTGTGCAGTCTGCTGTTTGAGACTGCTGGACAAGGCCATCCCCAATCATTTCTACAGTATATATCTGGACAAAGAAAACTAACAAACGTATGTGACAATAATATTATATTTCCACAAAAAGTGGTGACATAGCATTCGCGCCAAAGACACAACCCAACATTAAAAACAATAGTAGCGTAAACAAGTAGTGGTTCAAATACGTATAACAACACATAGTAATAGTAGGGACATCCCCAGACATTTCTACAGTATCTATTTGGAGCTGAGCTTGTCAATTGGCTGTCCTTAACAATTATATCATCGGTCTACGAATACTGTACCTGTTGGAGGTCAACACACGCTGCATCTTTTCTATCTGATGGTTCTTTGGCCAAAACTATTCACGTATACCAATCGTGAATAGTTTCATTAGTCATCCGCTCTGAGGTTTTGGTTCAGTGAAGTGTCAGCGTGGCAATAGACAGTGCACATTGCTCGCAAAACGAATAGTGACTTCCACAAGAATTCGTTCCTTATGGGATGGATGAGTGCCGAGATGATCACCTCTCACAATCAATTGTTTTGTAATCTTCTTTAATTTTTATTATTATTTTTTTATAATTTTGTTTTATTTTTATTTTATTTACATAGGTACAACGTTAGATTGTAATGAGGATGAGTTCAAATGTGACGAGTACCAATGCATTCCTCTGGCGGCTAGATGTAACGGTGAATCAGATTGCAGGGACCACACAGACGAACAGAACTGCCCTACCAGTCAGTATTCATATACAAAACAAAACAGAATCATTTTATCTATTAATATATCAGTCTCAGTGAAAAAGGCAAGTCAAGAAATGCCACAACAAAGTATGAGGCGACACGAGGCGAAAATTGCCGAACACACTACTTTTTTCACTGAGAATGCGATATTATAAATCCAATATACACAAATATGAACTCGTGGCTAGCAAATTTAGTATCATGCATATTTGGCATCGGTGCTATAATCACCATACTTCCATCTCAGCCATAAGACGTCCACTGCTGGACATAGGCCTCCCCCAAGGTTTTCCACATCGTTCGGTCCTGAGCTGACCTTGTCCATCGGTTGCCCATACTTACTTACGAGAAACTAACACTACTTAAATTATTATTTTACTTCATAATAATACCGCCATCTTCATTTTCTTATTGTTTAGATCGGACCGACGTTTCCGAACTGACTCCGAAGCACAGAGATGTTCAAATGAAATACCACTATGCGATCCCCCATCTATGGAGTTACTGCTTAGCAAAAAAAAAAAATTCTATTCTACTGCTACTTGGTAGCTGGTGATTACTTACTGAACAGCGAAGAGTCAATAATCTCAAACTTGGTGACTTTATACGACTAAAATTAAATATGTTTAAATGAATAATTGAAAAGAAAACTTCTTTTAGCACGGTACGCATATTTTTAAATGAGATAAAATCTCTGGAGTCGCGACACCGTTACGAGACGCAGCTTCACATATCCGGAAAATCTTTTTTCGACTGTCACGTTATTAAAGCAAAGAGGCGATATATGCATGTATATATAGCCAACCGCGAACGCGTCTAGATACATAAAAAAATATTTAATGCTATAAAATTTATAACAACTGTTTTGTCTACCTTTTTCACTTCTGTTCGCACTCCCGTAGTTTTTAATACTACTTAGGTGTAAGTACGGCCTACCTGCTATTAAGCGCAGCTTCTTACATTTCATTCGGAGGCTTCATTTTCACCACAGGTAGAACCGTAGCCTTCGAATAAACACTTTGTTAGCCATGCTATCCTTCCATGAGCAATTGTGTATCTTGGATATAATAAAATGGTTTTAAGACATAATTATATTAATTTATCAATTTATTTTCTTTTTAATTTATTTTTTTGTTTTATTTTTATTTAATAGCAGCAGCTCCCACTGAAGAAAGTTTCCCAGAATCTGTGTATCCAGTCAATAGTGATAATGAAAATCTGAATACTAATAATAATTATCCTGAGGCTGATGTAAACAATCCCGAGGAACAGACTACAAAGCCTGATGATCAAAATACTGATGATCAAAATACTGATGATCAAAATACTGATGATCAAAATACTGGTAATCAAAATACTGGTGGGAAGCCATATGATCCATTTGTATTTGTACAAAATGCCGACGATTTTTCTGATAATAATCGGGATCATGATGGTGACTATTATGATAATACGAACACTGATGATGAGAATACTGACAATCAAAATCCTGATAATCAGAATACTGATGACCAGGATACTGGAACTACTGATAGTCAGAATCCTGATAGCGAATACCCAGATAATCGTATACCATACGACCAGGACAATCGTATTGAGCCCAGGAGGGGGGATGGAGGACGCATAGATAACGCAGATTCAACGTCCAATGGTGACACAGCCACTACTCAAAGAGAAGAATATTACGTTACTACTGTAGCTGCGCAGCCAAACCCGAGTGACGACGTAACTGTATCGAGCAGTTATCCTGACGTTACTACGACAGTTCCAGATGGTACATTTTTATTTATTATTATCTACTGCGATAAAAATGGGGAGATACCTAACAAGATAGGACTTTAGTATAGGCATGAATTTTAACAACTTAAACCTGTTTGAAGCATAATATTAATATTACACTGATTAGTTATAATATAATATATTGGGACAGCTAAAGAATGACTATCTGAACCCTAACTAGAAAGAGCCTGTACGATGGCAACCTGATAACTATCAATCTACTTGTATATTTCGTAATACGTAGGTACATAATTATAGATACATTACACCCAGACAGGCCTATGGACGCTTGCAATTCCAGGGGTATCACTTGCGTGTTGCCGATCCAAAACTTTTAATACCAGGTTTATTTGATGGAGTATTTATTACATAATAAACAACTATCATTACAGGTTTGGAAACCTAATACAATAGTTTAGTATTTTTTTTTAAGAAAAACGTTTGTTTTAAACGCATTCCTAAATGAGCACGGGAACACTCATTTGTCTTTTGTAAGGTGGAGGTCCTTCCCCAATCGGGCTTACTCGCCTGTTATGTGCCTTACCTAAAATCTGGTACAGATATAAAGACATGTCCAATTTAATCCAATTAAAATACCACTTAGCCTAAGAAATAGCCTAGGATCAATTTTTGTGTGATAGGCCCTATTTTATTTCTGTCTCTGAGTGTAATTTAAAAAAAATACTAGCGGCTCACTCCGTCTTAGTCCGGGTGAAACTAGAGGTAATTTCTTTTCTTTCTTTATAAAATTCTTTCCCATAAAAACCATCTACAAAGATCTTTGAAGAAGGTAATGACGGTAAAGTCGTTCTAAAAATATGTCGTGACCAAGCGAAAAAGGAATTGATTTTCATAATTATATTTAGGCATGTATTTAGAATTAGAAATATATAAATAATACTAGTGGACCTGGCAGACGTCGTCCTGCCTGAAAAAGCTGAAATACCGACAGCAGCGCCACCTACCGGGTCCAATTGTATATCTAAACCATACAGGGCCCTGCCACACAAAATTTCATCAAAATCGGTCCAGCCGACTAGGAGGAGTTCAGTGACATACACACGCACACAAGAAATATATATATAAAGATATCAGTTGTTTTGAGGCTGCAGTACTGGCTTTGTCTAGTTAAGGATCAGATCTGTGGTTGGTCCCAAGATATTGTCTTAAACCTGAGTGACGCGATTCACTTGTTCAACTTTTTATATATTTGTTTGTTTACAGCTTGCCCGACCAATTACATGCGGTGTGACGAGACCCGTTGTGTCGAGAACACGCGTCGTTGTGATGGCCGCGAAGACTGCTTCGATAAATCCGATGAAGCAGGCTGCCCAGACGGTAAGTTTTATTATTATTCTATAGGCTATAGGTACTGCAGATAACGTTTGTTATTGGCTGGAAGACTATACCTATCGGCAGTAAGTTCCAGTTTTGTGAAGATATCCAACTTTTTCATACGTACATTACAGGGTTTTGCTTTGGGAATATAACGCAGATGATATTTTTTTACAAAATCAAGATTTTTGATTCGCCTATAAGTTGTTGAATAGTATTACTCTTTAGTTTAAACACACATTAATTTCTACCTAATATATTATTGTTATGACAATGTTTACAGATTTTTTAAAATCAATTATATTGCACATTACGTTTTGATATTTAAAGGTGGTAGGTAAGTGAGGCTGCCATGTCGTTGCGGATGCATTTATAAAGTTTAGTATAGTTAATATTTTAATAAGTATCTACTAGCTATTTATGAAACAAGGTATATCAATGTCGAAGAAATCGTCTTATACAAGGTGTCTCAAAAGAAAGTTCACATTTAAATCTTTTTTTAAAAGAAAAGTCTTAGCTTTATTGAAAAAATGTTTATTTTATATAGAAGTACACTGTTTGGGAATTTATTTTTTAAAAATAACACCGTCCTAATGTAAACCGTTGCGCTCTCGGCATTCATTTAGTCGGGCACTAAAATTGCCTATGACAGCTCGGCAGGTAGTCTCCGTGATGGCTGCCATTTCATGACGGATATTTTCTTTTAATTGTGCCAGGGAAGTCGGTTTATTAGCGTAAACTTTTGATTGGTTACAACCAAAGAACATGGTTCCAGCAGGATGGAGCAACTTCACACACGTTTCTTTCAAAAGGCATCCCTAAATGAGCGAAATCTGTACTCACACACAGGAACATAACTACACCGCTGTGTGTAGTTATTTGGCTGTGGTCTTCTGTTAGGTGGAGGTCCTTCCCTAGTCGGGCTTGCTCGCTAGTGTCGTACCTCTCTTCAACTTTGACTTGTATTTATTTCGTAAAAACTATTTCAATAATATACGTTAGTATTGCTCTGACTTGTTATATGTTTAAAATTCGAGGTGTAAAACAGTATCCATAGTCATGAAATAGTCACTATCTACGAGTACCAATATTAAGTACCTACTTGAATCCTTGCGGATACAATTATGCAAGTTGGTGGAGATCGCACAAATCACTCGAGTGGCTACTCGAGAGTTCACTGTGGCCTATTTAATATACACTACTGAAATAATTGAGTCAATTGCCCATCATGATTACCACTGCACTTATATTTAAAGTGTTAGAGTAGAGGAGGGTATTGTGATTACTGTCTGGTAGGTTACCTATGCATATTATGTCAGGCAAACATACAGGTTCAAGGGTGGCGACCACAAAGTGGAAGAAGAAGTGTGGGCACCGACGACCTCGTAAAGGTTGCGGGCAACTGATGGACAAGATCGGCTCGGGATGGAGAGTTGTGGAAATCCTTGGGGAGGCCTATCTATCCCAACACGCGCCACAGCACACGGTCCTCCGAATTCCGCATCCAGTCAGTCCCAGCGACCTTTTTTAAGTCGTCGGTCCACCTAGTTACATTTCTTAATAAAATATCTCCTTATAGAATATTTCAAACGGTCTTTTTCTAACTCAGCGTAAATAATAGAGATGGCATTATTATTCTGGGTCATTAGTATCAATTTGGTTACCCTACCATTAAATTGAGACCATACAAACAAAATTTTGACGTCAGGAATTTGAAGTGTTCCTCCTGTGTGGGCGAGTAGATGTTCAAGTAGTTCCTGAGTCGAGATAGACGTTACTTTCTTTAGATAAACTGTTTGTTGTGGTTCGTAATTGCTTCGATACATTGAACTAATTCTACTATCGCTAGATTACATACGTTCTGTTATTTACACAGTGAGAACAGACAACAGTAAAACAAAAATTGTTAGTGGCGTGAAGATACTATCCCGCAAAATAAAATGTGTAAATAAAACCGTAAACCGTACCGTAAAGTACTTAGTATTTTTAACCGACTTCAAAAAGAGGAGGTTATCAATTCGTGTGTATTTTTTTTTTAATGTTTGTTACCGCATAACTCCGTCATTTATGGTCCGATTTCAAAAATTCTTTTTTTGTCTGACTGGACATACTTCCAGTTTGGTCCCATTATCATCAAAAGAAAGTTCCGATGATGGGATCCATGAGGAATTGAGGGAACTCCTCAAAAGTTATAGGCACACATATAGCAATTTCAATATTTTTAACAACTAATCAATCATTTGCATTCAGAAAGTGTAATTTGGTGAAGTAAAACTGATGAAGAAGACCACAGATGGCCATCTGAACTTTTCAATAATAAGTATTTTACTGATGGCGATTAGATAAGTTTCGGTTATTGTTGCTAAGCAACTATTAATAAGAAATAATGACGTGAATGAATTGAGCGCGGATTGCACAGATTAAATATTGCTTTTAATACCTACTTGACCTGTGTTCAGCCCGACGCTCAGTCGATTTTATTCGATTGTAACAAACAAATATCTGAAAATTTTACAACTTGCCGTACTGAAGTCGGTTTTTTTTTGTTAAAATTATATTCCATTAATTACAAGCAAAAATCCAAAAATATAAACTTTTTGTTTATATAATAGGTAGTATATAAATTTGCCTCCTGAACTATTCTTGAGTCCGGTAAAGGGACCGGGACTTTTATATAGAAATCGATGTGAGCTTACGGAATGGTTTGGTAATATAGCAAGTAGCCATTAGTAAAATAATAGTGCACTTATCCAAATTACTAAATCAAACCCTATCGGTATCACTTTTTGGGTCGGCAACACGCGACTTTTGCATCATACCTCAGGTATTGCTACCGTTTATTTGGCGATACTGCTTCTTCTTATCGTTTGGTTAGTGGTCGACCTGGTGACAGAGTTATTTAGATCGCCCATATTTAGGCCTCTGTCGTGATCTAACGACTGTTAACAGTCGGGACCGACTTTTAATGTGCACGGAGACGCTTAGATGAAATACCACTATGCCGTCAACCATCTATAGGGTTACCGTGCTTAACCCATTGATCGTTTACTGAACTGCGAGTGCACCTGGCTATGAGCGAATTAGGCGATTCTATATATAAAATAACTAAGGTCACTTGCAACTTCGTCCGTGTAGTAATTTGAAACGTACATTTCTCCGACTTTGCAACATATCTCACTACTGCTCCGCTCCTTGATCATAGCGTGATGTTATATAGCCTATAGCCTTCCTGGATAAATGCACTATTCAACAAAAAAACATTTCAAATCTAATCAGTACTTTCTGAGATTAGCGCGTTCAACCAAACAAACTCTTCAGCTTTATAATATTAGTATACGAATAGATGTTTCGAACATGATTGGTGTTAAAATAGAGCTGATTCAATGTTATCGGTATACATTAAAGTGCATAATTAACGCTTGAAAATCTTCTATGAAATAAAAGGGCAATGCCTGCATTAGTATTAGTATAAGACAGGACTGTTCGTCTAATAGAAAGCCACTGTTGATTCAAAAGGGATATTTGATCGCTTTCAGCCCTGGTATCACGGATAAATACATCTTTGTATCTGTAAAGTTATTTGTATGTACTTATCGTACAATGTAGTTGATTAATGTGCTTTTATTAGCTTTACTTACAAGTAAAGCTAATGACTGTATGTAATGGAACCTTTCAATGCAATTTGCACTCAGTTATAGACGTTTGAATGACCTGAAAATTTGTACCTACACGTATTAAGGGTCAATGAAAATACAATTTCTTACTAATGCTAAACTTCTTTTTGTAAGATTTTATACATCATTATCATCATCTCTGCCAAAAGACGTCTACTGCTGGACATAGGCCTTCCCCAAGGATTTCCACAACTTTCAAACTTGAGCCGACCTTGTCCATCGGTTGCCCTCAATCTTTACCAGGTCGTCGGTCCACCTTGTTGGAGGCCTGCCCACGCTTCGTCTTCCAGTTCGTGGTCGCCAATTAAGAACCTTTCTGCCCAAACGGCCATAAGTTCTGCGAGCTATGTGCCCAGCCCATAGCCACTTAATGGAGTTTTTAATATTTTTTAATATTTATAATTTACTAGCTGTTGCCCGCGGCTCCACCCACGTGGATGTCGGTTTCCGCTGTAAAAAGTAGCCTATGTGTTATTCCAGACCATAATCTATCTCAGTGCCAAATTTCATCCAGATCCGTTCAGTAGTTTTTACGTGAAAAAGTAACAAACATCCATATTCACAAACTTTCACATTTAAAATATTAGTAAGATCTATGTAGTTATTTATTAAATACCTATTAGTATATCGTCGCCCTGTAATATAAATTGCTTTATATTGTACTATATTTAAATCACGAATCTTTAATGTAGATATATAATTACGTATGTAAAACAAATCTTGGTCCTTACTCAACGTGTCTGTTAATCTTTAGCATTAGTCAGCGTTGATTGTGAGTTATCTCGACTCGGTTATGATTAAAACATCCGTTATTAAAGCAACGCTACTCTTTTATTATGATGAGCTTAACATTCCACAAGCTGCTTTGCAAAGCAACGATCACTGTTTTTGCTATTGTCACGACTTAACAACAATCATAATGAGAGATATTTGATATCTATGTAGCTATATGCTGAATAATATCTTACTGCAACATATTTAGGCACACACTCAATTTTACTAATGTTGAAAAACAATATTTTATGGCTTCCATCTCAGTTATTAGACGTCCACTGCTGGACATAGGCCTACAACCACAACCACCCATAAACGTCCCACTGCTGGGCACAGGTCTCCTTTATACACTTGGAGGGATATTAGCCTATTATACCACGCTGGCCAGACGGGTTGTTAGAGGGTTTTGTTTCGAGTTTTCCCTTTCTTGCAGTGAATATAGTCTGCCTGACTTACTTATTGTCTGCCCGAATTCGATCCGGGCTCGTCTTTTTCCACATTGTTTTAATATGATGACATGACTGCCTCGGTGGTCCAGTGGCCGCAGTATGCGCCTGCTGTGCACGAGGTTGTGGGTTCGATTCCCACACAGGACAAAACTTTGTGTGACCCACAAAGAATTGTTCTGAGTCTGGGTGTAATTTGTGTCCGTTAATTGTATGTTTGTAAAAGTCCCCCGCGACACTGAGCTTGTTCTCTAGTGCGGGAGTTGTCTTTTTAAAAAAAGAAAGAAAGAAAACAAAAAAGAATATTTAAACCGAAACAAGTAGATACATACATACATTTAAAAATTAACACCTTACGTTGCAAACCTAAATTAGTATCTTATCTTATCTAAAAGCTTATTATACAACGAGCTACGAGACTACGACCTAATGACTAACTATACTCATGTTCCGAGAATAAGAGTACAGTACCTACTATGGGATAATGTCTTACACATTATGAGTGTTTGCTAATAAAAATAAAGAGAATAACAACACTATTACATATAGATTATCCCTCTCTATGATGTCACCGTCAACAATTTAATCTGTTCGGACTTATAGTATAACTAGGGATCGCCCGCGATTTTGTCCGCGTGGTTATTTAGAATGTACATTTCTCGATTTTGCAACGTATCTCACTGCTGTGCCGCTCCTATTGATCATAGCGTGATGTTACCTAGCCTATAGCCTTTTTGGATAAATGCACTATTCAACAAAAAAAGATATTTTCTAATCGAACCAAGTGTCATAAACGGTAGTCGAATCGAAAAGTCAAAAACGCAAATGTATGGGATTTGACGTAAGCCTACAATATAATGTCGTAAACTTACGTCAAATCTCATACATTTACTTTTTTGACTTTTCGATTAGACTATCGCTTATGCCACTTGTCTAGAGGAGCAGTATTTTCTGAGATTAGCGCGTTCAACCAAACATACAAACAAACTTTAATATTAATATTAGTATAGATTTATTTTAGTGTCATAATGTAGGTGGGTACCAATGTTTTATTTGTCTTAATTGTCGGCTTGGCGCCCCGACTGCTTGATTAGTACAAATTGGTCGTTGGTCGGTCCGGTGCATTCGTGAACATCATTTCTAATAAATGGTCGCGGAACAATGATTCTGTTTTTAAGAGTTCGTGCGTGGGGTTGCATGCAAATCGTTTATTGTAAATAACGGTAGGTTAATATGGCCGGTCTGTCAAGGACTTAGTTTAAATTTAAATCAAGTTAATGTACCATTGAGCTGTGGTATTTACTCCAGGAATAAAAGATTATGATAATTCATTATAAATATTAATTATGATGACAAGTATCCGATAGTATTAGGCACAAAGGCACAGGTAGGTAACCACAGACATTTCAACTCATAAACCATCCCACTTCTGGACACTGGTCTCCTCCATGCACTTGGAGGGATATTAGCCTACGATACCACGCTGGCCAGACGGGTTGGTATAGGGTTTTGTTAAGAGTTTTCCCTCTCTTGCAGTAGATATTATCTGCCTGACTTACTCCCTTAATCGATTCTTACGACACCCTCGGGATGGAACGGGGTGGTGACATTTGTATTCTTAATCCGTCACCACTAGAGATGGGCGTCTACCCGGTAAATTTCCGACCTTCGGGAAAATTTCCATTTATACCCATTTTTACCCACCCATTTTTAATTTTTACCGGGTATTAATTAAAATGAAGAACTTTCCATGTAATTATATAACACGCTGATACTGTTCATAAAAAATATTCAAGATAGAAAAGAAAGAAAGAAAGAAAAATAAATATTTTAAACGTAAACTAATTTCAGTGGTACCTAAAAGAGACACGTTTGTATCTACTTTATACCTACAATAATTTTCTATGCATGGTCTGATTTTTCGGATTCATAAACTATAAAATTAAATACGCAATGCAATAAATTTGTGTTAAATAATAAATAAGTTTATCTCGACGGTCCCTACGTACAAAGCGGCATGTCGAAAAAGCCATTTTTTATTGCATAAATTGATTCAGGTTATCACATATTGCTTTTTTAAATCTATGAAATAGTTATAAACGTAAATTATGACATGTGTAGTAAATTAAAAGAATTAGTGTCGTAGATGAGGATATAAATGTTCTAAAAAGCGCGCTACTCTGCGTAAATGCGGGTATGTCACATATGACATCGTTTATTTTCTCTTAGGTAATTCATCGACATTCACGTTCACGCGTTGTAAAAAAATGTTATTAGGTTACCTACTTAGTCTATTTAGTGCTATTTTCTTAAATTAAACACAATAAAATGATTTTGATTCATATATTGATATTAATCTCTTGTGTAAAAGCTGACATGTCAGCCGTGACTGAGTAAAGAATATTAAATTTCAGCTCACAAATGGTCATCTCTGAATTTTAAATAAAAAGATATCATTTTTGCAATGAGATCTTACTATATTATATCACTAGGGGTCGCCCGCGACTTCGTCCGATATTTTCCTCGATTTTGCAACATATCTCACAACTGCTCCGCTCCTATTGATCACAGCGTGATGTTATATGGCCTATAGCCTGCCTGCACTATTCAACAAAACTATTTTTTCTAATCGAACCAGTACTTTCTGAGATTAGCGCGTTCAAACAAACAAACAAACTCTTCAGCTTTATAATATTAGTATAGATTACAGAGGGTATCATCCAAGCATCATATTAAAATGAAAATGATATTACAAAATAACTCATGTTTTTTTCTGCAATTATATAAATCATTATTTTAATCTCGTACGTAGAGACCGACGATATTTAAAAAAAAAATACAAGCTTTAATAGTGTATTTATTTAATTTATTTTTGTGTAAATGCATTAAATATTCTTAAAAAGATCTCAAACACGACGCAGCTGTCTTGTTTCGTTGAAAAGTTCCTATGACTATCTTTGAACATCATCATCACACGCTAAACACCTCCTGGAATTATATTAGCCGTCTAGATAAATCAACAAATCGTAAAACAACGCGGCTATCTTGTTTCGTTGAAGAGTTACCATGGCCACCTTCCGACTTTATGGTCACGTCCTAAACACCCACCTACGAATATAGTACTCTTCAAATTCTAAATCCAAAATACTCAAACACGACACGGCTATCTTATTTCGTTGAAAAGTTGCCATGGCCATCTTTCAACTTTATCATCAATCCTGAACACCCATCTAGGTATATGGTACTCGTCAAGATTAATCCAAAACACCCAAACACGACACGGATATCTTGTTTCGTGAAAGAGTTGCTATGGCTACCTTTCGCCTTCATTATCAATCCTGAACGCCCATCTAGGAATATAGTACTCGTCAAGATAAATCCAAAACACCGAAACACGACACGGGTGTCTTGTTTCGTTGAAGAGTTGCCATGGCCACTTTCCGACTTCATTATCTCGTCATGAACACCCATCTAGGAATATAGTACTCGTCAAGATAAATCCAAAACACCGAAACACGACACGGGTTTCTTGTTTCATTGAAGAGTTGCCATGGCCACTTTCCGACTTCATCATCACGTCATGAACACCCATCTAGGAATATAGTACTCGTCAAGATAAATCTAAAACACCCGAACACGACACGGCTATCTTGTTTCGTTGAAGAGTTGCCATGGCCACTTTCCGACATTATCATCAATCCTGAACAGGAACATAGTACTCGTCAAGATAAATTCAAAATACCCAAACACGACACGGCTATCTTGTTTCGTTGAAGAGTTGCCATGGCCACTTTCCGACATTATCATCAATCCTGAACAGGAACATAGTACTCGTCAAGATAAATTCAAAATACCCAAACACGACACGGCTATCTTGTTTCGTTGAAGAGTTGCCATGGCCACTTTCCGACATTATCATCAATCCTGAACAGGAATATAGTACTCGTCAAAAAAATCCAAAACTCTAAAATACGATATGACTATCTTGTTTCGTTGAAGAGTTGCCATGGCCACCTTCCGACTTCATCATCAATCCTGAGCACCCACCTAGGAATTATGAATATGTCGTATTTTGAATTTAATTTGACGAGTACTATAAGTACAAGTCAAAATAAATCCAAAATACGACATATCTATCTTGTTTCGTTGAAGAGTTGCCATGGCCACCTTCCAACTTCATCACCACGTCCTAAACACCCATCTCGGAATATAGTACACGTCAAGATAAATACAAAAAGGCATTTTACAGTCTTTTTAATATGAAAATTGACCAAATTACATACTGAATTAATTTATACCCGGTATTTTTAATACATACCGGGTAAAAATGGGTAAAAATCAATTTTTACCCATTTTTACCTTTCCTTCCCATTTTTACCCACCCGATTTTTACCCACCCGCCCATCTCTAGTCACCACACGGACAACAACGTAAATAAATAGTGCACGCTGCACACTTAAACGACATCAACTAAAGGAAAAACTAAACATATTAGAAAGTAGAAAGAAAAAGAGAATTAATATGTTAGAAAGAAATAAAAAAAACTTTCTTTTTTCTTTTCTTTCTTTCTAAAATTAATATGTTAGTTTAAATGACAAATAAAGTTTACAGTAATTCATGGTTATGTTGTGTAATAGTCATAATTTCCGCGTGGTGACGGTTTAAGAATACAAAATACAAAATGTCACCACCCCTTTCTATCCCGAGGGTGACGTAAGAGTCGACTAAAGGAGTAAGTTAGGCCGACAATATCCACTGCAAGAGAAGGAAAATTCGAAATAAAACCCTATACCAATCCGTCTGGCCAGCGTATAGTAGGCTAATATCCCTCTAAGTGTATAGAGGAGACCCGTGCCCAGCAGTGGGACGTTTATGGGTTGATATGATGTTGTGTAATATATTTTTATATCACATTATTAAATTGGGAAAATAATAATGTGACGTAATATCACGGGACCATCACTCACGGTCATCTGATCCCAAACTAGGCACAGCCTTTATGTAGCCAACATATAATTGCCAAACATGCAAGAAAAATGTTCTACTGTTTCTTGCAAGAATAGTCCTGTTTTAAGAGTCTAACAGCGAGCTATTATAGAACGCGCCTTAATAAAGCCAGTATTATTACATCATACTCTATTTACGAAACGTACCAGCGAAAAGATCTTTACCATGACATACGACATAAAATATAGCAAAGTTACAGAGAGATATTTATCAATAAAATATTTGGTATTAATTAAATTTTTTTCCGCCTTCTTAAGCGCTGTGTCTGGAGTTCAGTTAGAACATATTGTGACAAAACATTCCACACTTTATTATACTCTGGAGACACCTATAAGAATGGTGACCTCATATAATCATCATCATCCATAAACGTCCCAATGCTGGGCACGGATCTCCTCCATATTCTATACCACGCTGGCCAAAGTTGGTATAGGGTTTTCTTGCTCTTGCAGTGGATAGTCTCTATAACTTACTCCCTTAGTCGACTCTAACGACAACCTCGGGATGGATTGGGGTGGTCACCACCCTGACCTCAGTATTAATCCTTTAGTAAAGTATTTTATGAGTGAACTAATTATTGTAACACTGGCATAAATAAATAAATAGAAAAAGGCCGGCTAATGAAATGTTTTATTATTTAGTGCGCCACACCTTGTGTTCGCACTCACAGTTATTGCACTTTACACCGTCTACAAATTTATAGGCTTGTGTTTTACCTTTATTATTTAAATACAATATATGTCACTTTAAACTTTGTCGGCATAATACTGATCTTTCACATAATTTTACTTTACGGTTGTTCTTTAGTAATATTATTATAAACCATTTTAAAGATAAAAATAAAATAAAATGAAAATACTTACTTAAATTTTTTTTTAAATGAATTCTGTTTTGTTTTTGCTATTGGTTACAGTATTATGTATATGTATTGTATCGCCATGGCCACCTGAGTCAGAGTCTACCACAATGCCGTTAGACATTTTCTTTTAAGAAGAAAACAATATTAAAATAAACAATTTCAATAATCTATGGGGTGTTATTGCTATTGTATGCGCACATAATCCTTACTAATATTATAAATGTGAAAGTTTGTAAGAATGGATGGATGGATGAATGTTTGTTACTCTTTCACGTCAAAACTACTGAACTGACCTGGATGAAATTTGGCACACAGATAGATTATGGTCTGGAATAACACATAGGCTACTTTTTGCAGCGATAACCGACATCCACGCGGGCGGAGCCGCGGGCAACAGCTAATATAGTAAATAATTGTGCAATGTATAGATCTACTTATTATAGTGACACTCGTACAGTCGTACCTTATAAAAGTCACTTCCTTCCTATGCGTTCCTACCGTGGGAGTCGCAAGCAGAGCGGAGAGCCTCGTAGGTACAGGTTCAAATTACGCATGCAAAAGCAAACCTCCAAGGACGGTGGATCATGTAGGTAAACACATTTCTTGCAAGTTCGAGAACTGTTGCGCGTTGGTGTTGGGAATTCCCCGCAACATTTTAATTATGATATTGTTATCTTCTGTTTATTTGTCTCAGCTAATACAGATGGATATGCCAAAGCAAATAATACATTTTCAATAGCTAGTAGATATCTTTCCAGAAAATATTTTTGATTAATAAATCAATAAGCTTTCATCAGGAATTGTTGCAAACCCGTTGTAATTCCACCGTAAACTTAACGTAACTCACAATTTAGTTTATCATTACTACTAAGATTTACTTTTATACAAATAATTATTTAAGCTAATTATTATAGTTAGTTAACTAGGTAAAACGAAGACAAATAAAGCTGTATTTTATATTAAAAATTAATTATTATTAATTGATATTAAAATTAACCAACTATGTATATCTTCGCCATGTCGTCAATTACATATGTTGATATGACAACGACTGGAACTCGGAACAACTTCGTTTTAAATATTCGCTGGCAGCACATACTATCGTTTTAATTGTTTGACAGAAGAGCACGTCAACAATATATGTAGAGTTGGTAGATTATTTCTACTCGTAGTTTTGTAAACTAGGGGTGGATTAAAACCAGCTACCACAGTCAAGAAGACACTTATTGGTTCGTTCCCCAAAAATAGATTGTTGGCGGTCATCATGTTCTTGAGCCTTGTCTGCCTCCAGTAATATACTGTTTTATGCTAATTTATTACTTTAACTGGCTATAAAGAGTTGGTGATTGTGTTAATATATTGTGTGTGAGGTATTATATTCGCGTTAGATAAAAAATCTTTATCTCGTTGACGACTTTGCCGCATAAGCCTAATTATAATAAAACGGGGTCAAGCTATTTACTGCACGTACAAAATCGCACAACATTAGCGACAAATTTCAATTTTCAACATAAAAAGAACTATCTTATCTGAACCCATAAACCACGTCCCACTGCTGGGCACGGGTCTCTTCCATACTTTTAGAGGGATATAAGCCTACTATAACCACGCCGGCCAGATGGGTCGGTATGATGGGTTTTGTTTCGGGTTTTTTGGTGTTCGCAATTTTAATTTTCCAAAAATAACTTTGTATTAATTCCACAAAGAGAAATAATAGTATTCAGGCTTGGACTCCCACAGTCCGTTATTTTCTTACTCGATTCCTACCTACCTCTTTCAATAATTATATTATATATTAGCCATTAAATAATTAGTATAAGTTCTCCAATTCCACAATAAGTAACAGAATATCGATCGTTACTTAAGCTTTCGCGCCTATTTTAGCTTAATTTTAGTTCTAATATTTATTCGTCTGCATGTGGCTGTATAGGGTACCGGTTCTAAATATACGGGAACGACGGGTGACGTTGAAATCGCATTTAGTTTTCCTATTCTAGCAGGGGGTTGGAAATGTCGTCTGATTTCAAAATAACTTTCTGGGGGAGAATTTTTTTATGTTTCTAGTAACAAACATATTCAACTGTTGATCTATTTATTTATGTCTTATCTAAAAGGTTATCCGCCATGGCATGTTTGTATTGGGAAGAAATTGTTGTCCGAGTGTTTGAAAATTGAAGTTGTGTGTGAACATTTTGTTATTATATACATACTAGGGGTCGCCCGCGTGGTAATTTGGAATATTTTCCCCCATTTTTGCCACATATCTCACTAATGCTCCGCTCCTATTGATCATAGCGTGATGTTTTATAGCCTTCCTGGATAAATGCAATATTAAAAAAAAAAAAAATTCTAATAGAACCAGTACTTTCTGAGATTAGCGCGTTCAACCAAACAAAGAAACAAACTCTACAGCTTTATAATATTATATAATATAGAAGTATAAATATATTTATATACTACTTGGTAGGCAAACAGGCATACGGCCTGCCTGATAGTAAGCAGTTACCGTAGCACATGGATACCGGGGGTATCAATTGCGCGGAGTTATATGAAAGGAGAGAGTCTTAAAAAAGTTAATTTCATACATTTGCACTATTTGTTTACAAAAGTAAATTAAGTATTGTGACGTCGAGTGATTCGATTTGTGCATGCTCGAAGGTTTTATTGCGTCCCATAACCCACAATAAGTGGTATCATAAAATACAAAACATAATATTCGTAATAAGACTGTTCGACCCCTGGGTGCATCGTTTAGAGTTAACCGAATAGGGTTGGGAATTACTTCTATCGATACTCATAATCATGTCCCAAAAATAATTAATTACTTTACAAAATTTATAGATTTTTAATACAACTCTTGCATAACAATCCCTATGTCACGAAGGACTTCACAAATAATCTAACAAACGATTTCCTCACAATAAGTCCGCCCAGACTCGATAGACAAATATCTGTGTTATTCGAAACCAAAACACTAGACGCAGTGTTAGTTAACTTAACTATTCAAACAGACGAGAAGTCATTTAAATTTAAGTTGTTAACAAATTAAAGAAAAGTTCTTAACTTAAATTTAAGTGACTTCTCGTCTGATTTAATATTATATAAATGTATCAGTAGTACAGCAAACAGTAACAGAGTTAACGCGATTTGCAATTCCATTAAACAAACTTGTCTAACTATTCCATGAAAACTCGAAATTCAATAAAATCTAGATCAGTATCTTAAGAATCAGTCAGATCGTGTTAATCGACTGCATCTTTACTTTAATCCGACTTGTCGCAAGACCTCTAACATTTTAATGAAAACTCGATTTACCGGATCCTTCGCTAACATTTAGATAGCTATTGGATCGACAAGATAATCAGAACGACTGAAAACTAGTTTAAAAGCAATTTAAAGTAGGATAGCCAGCAGATTTCAACTGATACTTTAATTCTAGTTTCAGAATTACAGTTAAAATTAAGAATTTTGTTTGCTCTTACATTAAATAAAACTTATAATTACTACATTTAATAAAACTTATTACAAGAAAGGAAATAAGGTCCCTGCGTCAGCTCTAATGTTGTGGCCTGGACCACAACACTGGTATTCCCGCAGGACCTTTATAACTACATGAGTGACGACGGAATTCCAAATTCTTGTAAATGTAATTTGCTATTTTATAAACGTATTAAATAGTAAGTGTGTAAATGTGGTAGGTATAATGTAGTAACAGAGACCGAGGTCACAAAACAACTACTTATCGGTCGAATATCTTTGTCACCTACTATTAATCTGCATGTGACCTTTGGTTAATAAAACAAAATATTTTAATGAATTATCTAATTATAGTTATTACCATATTGTTTTAATAATCGGAATGAAATATCGTAAATAGCAATTACCTATATTGTATTCAACTCTTCAAATAGGTACATCTAAAATACCTACCTAGTATAAAATACTAGTGCGTACCGAGTAGAAAAGTAACCGACTTGCACGCAAGAGCTGCGAGTTCGATCCCGGGCAGTACCAATGTGAATTGCACTTTGTGGAGGATATTTGTAGGTACTAATCAAATGATTTGCTAACGCTGAAGGAAAATGTGTGAATTAAGACATGTGGGTTTCCTGACGACATGTGGGTTTTTCTTCACTATTAGCAAATGGCGAATTATTTGATTAGTACATATAAACTCCACAAAGTGAAATTCACATAGGTACTGCCACCCGGGATCCAACTTGCACCTCTTGTGTGCAAGTCAGTTACTTAGCCACTAGGCCACCACCGCTTTAAATTAACTCTGTTTGTCTATTTTACTCTCTCTGTTTGACTGCCTTGGTGGTCCAGTTGCCGCGGTATGCGCCTGCTGTGCACGAGGTTGTGGGTTCGATTCCCACACAGGACAAAACTTTGTGTGACCCACAAAGAATTGTCCTGAGTCTGGGTGTAATTTGTGTCCGTTAATTTGTATGTTTGTAAAGCCCCCCGCGACACAGAGCTTGTTCTCTAGTGCGAGAGTTGTCTTTTTAAGAAAATCAAAATAAAAAAATAAAATAAAAGTTTAATTGTTTGATGACATTTAACGACTAAACGTCTAAACAGATCGTAATGAAAATTGACAGAAAGATAGATAATATCCTGTGGAAGGATATAAAATACTATTTATCACAATAACCGATAACCACGCGACCAAAACCGCGGTCATCAACTAGTTGTAAATAAAACTGAGACTATGCAGTTATGATTCCGCTTATCCTGATAATCTATTCCTGCAACAACTTAGAGCCTATAAATAAATTAAGTACTTATTCAAGCTACGCTGCATCAAGGAGTCTGGTTACATAATAAGAACAATAGACGACATCGGAAACTGTCGATAACCCGTCTGGTATGTCAGCTATTCTAATATTATCATAGACTATCGTATTTCTACCCGATTGTAATTTTATCAACAACTAGGAGTCGCCCGTGACTTCGTCCGCGTGGTAATTTGGAATATTCTTACCGATTTTGCAACATATCACACTCCTGCTCCGCGCCTATTGATCATAGCGTGATGTTATATAGCCTTTCTGGATAAATGCACAAATGTTTTTTTCTAATCGAACTAGTACTTTCTGAAATTAGCGTGTTCAACCAAATAAACAAACTCTTCAGCTTTATAATATTAGTATAGATAGTATAGATGTCGATAAACGCAGCCCCATCCTTATGCGATGGGTTTGCGTGATGTCGCTAATCGATATTTAGTCGGTTTTCATTATAATTGCATGTTGTCTATTGTCCTCAAAATTATTTCTTGGTTATCTGTTGTTTTTTGTGCAGAAAATAAATGAATCTGTTCGGTGACATCGCGAGTACGACTAGCAAACAAACAATCAGACAAAACAATGACGTTTAATGATTAGTTACAAATCTTTATTCATTTCGTAAATAAATAATTTGTTTTCAAATGTTTCTTATTTTTGATATACTTATATCAATTTTAGTACGTTTCATATAGAGGTTATAATTCATAGAGATATATTATAGAGCACAAGTGTGTGCGCAAAAACCGTTGGACTCGCTATTCTTGATTGCAGAGAGATTAGGCGAATGACCAACGACTTAACATGTTTTCCGAGGTATGGAATATAACACATACTTATAAATAACCAGCAAGTTTGATACATCTGCACACACAATTCAATAAGTGATACCGCTGATATTGCAAGTCTATAAAGCTATAATACCAATCTGTTTTAGGTCTGTAGTAATTTCAAAAAGCTTAGACATTACAAATTACCATCCAATAATAAAGTCATTAATATAATGGCAGTTAAAAAACTTATTTAAAATTTCCTTCATAGAAACAAGGTTATTAACCTAATTTGAAGAGTTACCCTCGGCATTATTCAATTTTTACGTCAATTCTTTGTATTCACGCAAATCGGTAACTAGGCACTGTCCCTCAGAATGAACAACATTGTTATATGTTTCACTAGCGGCTCCGCGTGTATGTCGGTTATCGCTGCAAAAAGTATGCCTATGTGTTATCCCAGACCATAATCTATCTCTGTGCCAAATTTCATTCAGATCCGTTCAGTAGTTTTTCAGTGAAAGAGTAACAAACATCCATCCATACTTTCGCGTATATAATATTAGTAGGATTATATTATTATTAAGGTGCCCTAGCTAGTACAGCATGCTGTGGGGCACATCGGAGGCTCAAGGTAGATACACTGTAGTGTGCGTCGCGTATGCACTTGTCTATTGCACAAGTACTTCAAGTGCGTATTGTTGTATTGTATTCACGTGAACAATATTTCGTCATGCCGCAGAATGTTCTGTATAAGTATCAACTTCGCCATCTCGTTCAGGCTTACTTTTTACAGCGATAACCGACACCCACGCGGGCGGAGCCGCGGGCAACAGCTATAATAATAATAATTTTTATTTCAGAACAAAAATTAAATCCATAATATTAGTGTGTTAGTAACAATTTGGCTTATATTTATGTTACTATTATTAGTAGGTAAGAATTTACATGAATATACTTAATCTTATTTATGCCATTGACTACCCTTACCCAATGATTTTAGATAGGGCAATCAAACCTTGCAGCAATGACCTTTAGAATGCCGTTATTGCAGTTCCTCAGGCGATGCAGTAAGGAAGCTGATTTTTTGCAAATAATTGTCTTAAACCCATCTGTTTGTGCATCGAAGAACATTCCGGAGGCACTACAACGCCTGGGCATCCCCAACAGCATTCTGAACCTTAACTTCAATAATAATAATGTCCTCCTAACCGAATTTCGGTCACGGCGGCTAATCTCAACGGAGACTTGCCATCTGCGCGGGAGATATTATAGTGCACAAGTGTGTGCGCAAACACAAGTGCACTCTTTATTCCTTCACTCTCATAGTCCGACACGACCGGAGAGAGATCAGGTGTAGGACCAACGGCTTTACGTGCTTTCAGAGGCACGAGGGTGTAAACACCGCCAATTTCCAAACTCTCATCTATAGTGAATTTCTTAACAGAAAACCCCAATATCGATTTTTGGCCCGACCCGGGAATCGAACCCTCGTGATCAGCAGTCTCACACATCGACCACTGAGCCACGGAGGGAGTTCAATTAATGATATACCAACTACCCATAAAACTTTGTAAACCTATCGTGAATGTCATAGTAACTCTTTGCAAGGGTGATCAATTCCCATGGATTTCGTGAGCAAGTACCTCTGACATAAAATAAGTTTCTCTATGAAATTGAATTCGTTCGCGTGTTCTGCTATATTTTCCGAGTTATCCACAGTCGATGTCTCTCTCAACCGTAATAGGGTAGGTATTATATTAAATTACCAATATTGGTACACTTAAGTATCGATAAGTGTACCAGTCAATGTTTGAATGAACTTAGATAGCCTTTATTTGGAGGCCGCATATTGAGAAATATGTTGTGATAATGTGACCCGTTCACGTGGATTTTGAGAATATCTCGCTGTGTAGTTACATAATTTCAAGCTAGATACCGCCACGCTTGTATCTACGAATATCTCCTAATCGTCTGGAAAAGTTTAAGTCTAAACAATCCATCTATTCTACAAAACACATAGCTACCTACTGGAGCTTTCGCGACTTTTTTTTATACTACCTGGGTAGCAAACTAGCATAAGGCCCGCCTGATAGTAAGCAGCCACCGCAGCCTATGGATGCTTGCAATATCAGAGGTATGGTATGGAATGAGCGCTGGACACACACAACTTCACTGCTATACGTAGTTATTTGGCTGTGGTCTTCTGTAAGGTGGAGGTCCTTCCCCAGTCGGGCTTGCTCGCTAGTATGGTGCCCTACCTCTCTTACTGCGACGGCACAGATTGCAATAGTAATCAGGGCAATAATTTAACTGTCGTTACTCTTTTTGATGTCGTGATCAAACTTTATTACAATCATTCAAGTTTCGTTTTTATTTTCATTATATTTTTGTAAATAAGGGTATGCGATATACTAAATTATAGTATTAAATGTTAAACCACTAGTCTACGATACAATACTATTTACACAGATGCCTAGATGTTTTAATATGTAGGATTTCCATATCGTTATAAATAATTACCCACCTTTGTTAAACTACTTCTTGTTTGAGAGCGAAATAAATATTTTTTATTTTCTTTCTTTCTTTTTAACCCATATATGGCCCACTGCTGGGCACGAACCTGCTCTCCTCTACCAAAAGAGAGAGAGAAAGAGGGGGTTTCACACACGGTAGCCTAATGCGGGTTGGTTAATCAGACTTGTCTTTAGAATTTCTTCTAAGGCATGTGGGTTTCCTTACGATGTTTTCCTTCACCGTTAGCAGATGGCGAATCAATTAGTACATATAAATTCCACAAAGTGAAATTCACATTGGTACTGCCATCCGGGATCAAACTCGCACCTCTTGTGTCTAAAGTTACTTTACCACTCAGCCACCGGTGCTTATCGTCGTCATATAAACCGATAAGAAATAAGGTTAAATGCACAATCAAGCGCGAAAATGGAGAAATTTTTAGATGTAGTGACCTTATTTGCACGTCCCGTCGCTGTAGCTCACAGTGCAACATTAGTTGGACGCACCGCGGCATCGCGACGTCGCTTCCGTCGCGAGCGGGAGCCGCGCGACATACCGATCGCGACATTATCAGTCGCATGTCGCTCGCACAACTGATTTATGTCGACGACTGTATTCGTGAACTTTGTGGTGACTGAATAAGGCGCAATGTTAGCCCTCGCTTAAGTCAACAATTACAGTCGAGATTATCTTCTTTAGCTAGACTTATACGTTTCTACCCAACGTTGAAGTGAATTACTTTTTAGAAGGAGAATCTGACATACTACATAGTTACTACTTAGCCAAATTGATATCTGTCAGTTGCTGTAGAAAATCCTTAGTAATATTATAAACGCGAAAGTTTGTAAGAATGGATGTATGGATGTTTGTTACTCTTTCACGTAAAAGTCAGGGTGTAATTTGTGTCCGTTAATTGTATGTTTGTAAAGTTCCCAGCAACACAGAGCTTGTTCTCTAGTGCGGGAGTTGTCTTTTTTAAAAATCAAAAACAAAACAAAACAATATAGGCTACTTTTTATTGCGATAATTGACATCTACGCGGGTGGAGCCGCTAAAAGCTACGGTACAATCAGTCCGTATGCTAGTTTGTCACCTTATTATAAAACAGAAGTATCCTAGATGATTAGGTATACTACTATTACTATACACAAACCAAATGATGTCATAGAAGTGATGTAAGTTATGTATCACTGTATACATATTAGATATATAAAGTTATTCTATTAATATGTTATTTATAAAGCGCTCACAATGTAGCCATTTAACATGTGGTTATGTGTAATTAATGAATGAACATAATAATTACTAAGAGCACTAAACCGCAAATTTTAGTTTTGGGATGACAAAACTTGTTGACGGTAATTTGACACAAAATACAAGAGAAGTAGGGCACCATACTAGCTAGCTAGCCCGACTGGGAAAGGACCTCCACTTTACAGAATACCACAGCCAAATAACTACACACAGCGGTGTAGTTGTGTGTGAGTATAGGTCTCCAGCGCTCATTTAGGGATGCATTTTGAAAGAAACGTATTCCTATCCCAGAGATACTCTCATGTTAAAGCCCTGATGTAAAAAATGGGTTGGCAACACGCAAGTGATACCTTTGGTATAGCAAGCATCCATAGGCTATGGTAACTGCTTACCATCAGGCGGTATGCTTGTTTGACACCCAAGTAGTATAAAAAACGTGCCCTTTACGTGCTCTCTGAGTCAGGATACATTTCTCAAGTCTATGTTGTCTTGATGTCACCTTATGTTTTTTTTTTATGTCACCCATAGGGTAACGTGTCCTTGGTAGCTTAACTTGAGGTGGTAATCAGAAATTATAATTTATATTTGCCCGCGACTTCGTCTGCGTAGTAATTTGAAATATTTTACCCGATTTTACAACATACATATGTATCCCATAATAGCGTGATGTTCTATAGCCTATAGCATTCCTGGATAAATGCACTATTCAACAAAAAAAGATTTTTTCTAATCAAACCAGAACTTTCTGAGATTAGCGCGTTCAACCAAACAAACAAACTCTTCAGCTTTATAATATTAGTATAAATTTGAGCGTTTTTTTTAATTTATCAAACAGTTTGTATAACACTACGATGTGAAAGTATATATTTTCTAACTACATATAAGTTCTATGATAAAAAAAATATTGTATTTCCAACAGATTTTGTATAAATTATAAATCCACTTCTTCGTATTAACTCATTCTTCCGAGCGTGCAATCCTACTAATATTATAAACGTGAAAGTTTGTAAGTAAATGGATGGATGGATGTTTGTTACTCTTTCACGTAAAAACTACTTAACGGATCTGGATGATATTTGGCACAGAGATAGATTATGGTCTGCAATAACACATAGGCTACAGCTAGTACTAGTAGTAGTACAAGTACTAGCTTTTTACAGCGATAACCGACATCCACGCGTGCGGAGCTGCGTGCAACAGCTAGTATTCTTAATAAAGAGGTTTTAAATTTTCGCTTCACCTAAGTACTAGTTATAGATTCATTACTTATAATACAACTTAATACTGTCTAACAGCTACGCTACTACTTCTTATTGTATAAACAAATGTTTCAGGTATAAATATGATATACTAGTTGTTGCCTTCGGTTATCGCGATAAAAAGTAGCCCATATGCTATTCCAGAGTTGTCAGTTCAGACCCTCTAGACAAGTGGCATCAACGGTAGACGAGACGAAAATATTAAAGCAATGTGGAAAAAGACGAAGCCCGGAGCAGGACTCGAACCTGCGCCTCTCGAGTTCCGGCCCAATTTTCCACATTGCTTTAATATTTAAGTATATTTGAGCTGATTGCATAGCAAAAATGCTAAAAATATTTAATAACGAGACGAAAAGTTAAAAAAACAAATGTATGGGATTTGACATAAGTCTACGATATAATCTCGTAAACTTACTTCAAATCCCATACATTTGCTTTTTTGACTTTTCGATTGGATTATCGCTTATGCCACTTGTCTAGAAGAGCAGTACTTTTTGCGTAAAAGAATAACAAACATCCATACTCACAAACGTTCGCGTTTTATAATATTAGTAAGGATATTATACCTACAGATAAAATTACGATAAAGTAAACAATGGACTGGTAAAAGGCGTTTTGCTAAAGTTTTGTGTCACTGTGTTGTTGGTACTATATTTAGAACGTACTGTCTTCGTTTTATGTTGGTAGGCCTGAGCCCGCGGGGTGTTGCGTGCACTGCCCTCATTTAGCACATTTTATGACATAGTTCCGACTTAGTATTTCACTTTTTGTTTAAACTATGCCTGTCAGTACATGCGCCGGTAATTATGTCCATAGAAAAACTATGTTGTGTTTCGCAATGCACTCTTTGCATTTCAATGGGACAGTGCACCTTTTCTGTAGTTGCTGTCATAATTTAAAGTAATTCCAAACGGACAATTATTTCTTTTTCACCTTATGTCATCATTTGTGTCCGTTAATTGTATGTTTGTAAAGTTCCCCGCGTCACAGAGCTTGATCAATAGTGCGGGAGTTGTCTTTAAAAAAAAGTGGAAAAAAAAGTAATTCCTAACGGACAGTTATTACTTTCTCACCTTAGTTGTAGTACTACTAATGGACAGATTTTTGCATCTATTTCTTCCAGTTTATGCCTAGTATTTTATTTTATACAATTTGTAAAACTTAACCGACGTAAATTGCTAATTTGTAAAATCTCAATAAATCATAATAAGTTTTCCCAAGAGACGATAGCATGGGGTTCTTCAAGAAGGTTTTTAAAGGGTCAGCAACGCGAGAGTGACACCCCTGAGCCTCTAGACAAGTGGCATAAGTGATAGTTGAATCGAAAAGTCACAAAAGAATATGTATGGGATTTGACGTAAGTTTACGACATTAAATCGGAGACTCACGTCAAATTCCATACATTTTATTTTTTGACTTTTCGATTCGACTATCGTTTATGCCACTTGTCTAGAGGCTCTGGTGTCGCAATCGTCCATACGCTACGGTAACTTGATATTGATTGTATAGATAGATAGTACTAAACTACGAAATAAAATAAATACTAGTTGTGTTATTGTGCGTTACAATTTTCTTAGGAGGCTATCGTTTGAAGTACGCGTACCAGTTATTTATATGAGCCGTACATCGCGATGTTGTCACAGGGTGCTCGCAAATGTTACTCATACACAATGACGTAACTAGCGATAAGTCACACACTGCATTCCTCAATTCTCGGCTAAACAAACAAACCTTCAATTAAAAGGATTATTAGTTTGTCTACCTGACCACCTAATAATGTATTTAGGACAGAGTTACATTAATATCTGCGTTCTCTAATGGAAGACTGGCATCATTTTTGGCTAACAAGATACGGCCCGCCTGATGGTAAGCAGTTACCGTAGCCTATGGACGATTGCAACACCAGGGCTGTCACGCACGCGTTGCTGACCCTTTAAAAACCTTTTTCTTGAAGAACCCCATGCTATAGTCTATTGGGAAAACCTCGGCAGGGAGCTCATTCCACAGCCTAATCTATTTTCAATTGCAATATGTCGCGGTGAGTATCTTTTTAATTGGTTTGTGTAAGCTCGCCGGCTGCCATCATCCATAGTTTTAGTACCGCGGCTTCGTTGCTTCGCTAATGGTTTCTCAGAATGTCGTGAATTAATTGGGATGCTCCATATTGTTATGCAATCAATTATAATTATAACGATTGTGTCATACTTGTTTTAGAATCGGTAACTGTAATCTAATCGTAGGCATACATTTAGTACTCAATATAAAACGGTAGTTTACTTTACCAGTGTGCCATTTGTGTGTGTGGTGGAAATTGAAATAATATAATAAACTTGTCTAAATTAAGTATCTGTACTAATATTATAAGGCTGAAGAGATTTTTTGTTTGGTTGAACGCGCTAATCTCAAAAAGTACTGGTTCGATTAGAAAAAATATTTTTTGTTGAATAGTGCATTTATTCAGGAAAGCTATAGGCTATATAACATCACGCTATGATAAATAGGAGCAGAGCAGTAGTGAGATATGTTTCAAAATCGGGAAAAAAGTATACGTTCCAAATTACCACGCGGACGAAGTCACGGGCGACCCCTAGTTAGTTTATAGTATGAACAATATATGTCTAAAATGTTATTCAACAAAAACCGATGCGAAACCTAAAATTTGATTTCAGATCCAATAAAGTCGCTTGACATAAATTCATTAAATACCGTCATCACTATTTATAATAATAATAACATTTTCGGGACAACTCACACATCGCTATCTGGTCCAAAACTAGGCAGAGCCTGTACTATGGTAACCAGACAACTGATAAACATACTTATTATAAATAAATTACACCCAGACACAGAACAAACATTTGTGCTCATCACACAAAGATTTGTCCAGAGTGGAATCGAACCCACGACCACTAGTGTAGCAGTCAGAGTCACCAACCACTAGACCAACAGGCCAGTATTCGTTATATAAAGTACGAGCTTAATTATTTGAACTAAACAAACAGTGATGCATTCCAGAAATAATGACATAAATATTAGTCAATAATATTTAGTGTAGGTACACGAGGCCCGGCTGTTTAACGATGGTTTCCAGAAAACGAGCGTAAACCAAAGCTGGGTCAACTGGATCCATTTAACACACCGGAATTAAGCTTGAGCTACACTGCTACAACACGGCTAATACGATTTTCCGTGTCAACATTTTATTAAGACACGTTCAGGTTATGAAGCTTGGTGATCTATTTTGTAAATACTGTAAAATGATTCACTTCTACAATATATTAGGTTGGGGAAAAAGTCTTTTCGCATTATACTTAGTATGTATGAACTTGTAATAAAATCTCTTTGGCTATACTATTTGTATCAGGCTGGTTTTGGTATCATTGAAAGTTTAAATTTTAAAGAACATAATTCCAAATTTAAATTAGGAAAATGTGTGTTAACATGATAACGCTAGTCCTCACACATTTTAGCTACTCAGCAAAAATTAAGAGAGTTTGGCTGGGAGGTGTTAATGCATCCGCCGTATAGTCCTGACCTTGCACCTTCAGATTTCCACCTGTTTCGGTCTCTTCAGAATTCTTTAGGCAGTGTCAGGTTAACATCACGAGAGGACTGCCAAAACCACTTGTCGCGGTATTTTGATCAAAAGTCCCAAAATTTCTATAGCAATAGGATCATGTCCCTACCTACAAGATGGCAAAAAGTTATCGAGCAAAATGGTACCTACATACTTTAGTTAAATGTAAATAAACTATATTAAAAAATGTTTTGAATTTTCTTAAACATTGCGAGGAAACTTTTTCCCAAACCTATTACACAATACAGAATAATTATATTTTGTTGAAAAACTGTGTGTATTAAACCTTATGTCAAATTACAAACATTATGAAACAGGCACATAACAAAAAAGATTGAGATAAAGAAGACATACTAATATCTACTTAATTTCCTCGTAACTCTAATGATTCATTGACTGTTCATCAGGTTCTATAAAGATTAACATATTGCCTGACTCCTCGGTGGTCCAGTGGCCGCAGTATGCGCCTGCTGTGCACGAGGTTGTGGGTTCGATCCCCACACAGGAAACACAAAACTTTGTGTGACCCACAAAGAATTGTTTGGGTGTAATTTGTGTTCGTTTATTGTATGTTTGTAAAGTCCCCTGCGACACAGAGCTTGTTGCAAGACAACTCGCTAGAGTACCTACCTAAGTTAAGTACCTATACAATTAGGTAGGTACTTAATATTTTTTCAATGTGCCTATTAAAGTGATCTTCAAAGAAATGATATATAAGTTCTAGACCTAGAATTTATCACAGAGTTGTGGTAGATATGGTGGAGATTGGACATCTTATATATAAAAATGAAACCCTATTTTCTTTTGTCACGGCATCTCGCGTGAACGGCTGGACCAATTTCAGTAATTCTTTTTCGTTGTGTTTGTTATTGTTAGGAGAAGGTTCTTATGTAAAAAAATGAAAGTTGCGCTGAAAATAGTTTAACCCGGTCGAAGTCGTTGGGTCGGGCTGCTAGTAATATATAAAGAAACGGTGTTTAATTGAAAGAAAATATATATTACTAGCTGTTGCCCGCGGCTCCGCCCGCGTGGATGTCGGTTATCGCTACAAAAAGTAGCCTATGTGTTATTCCAGATCATAATCTATCTGTGTGCCAAATTTCATCCAGATCCTTTCAGTAGTTTTTACGTGAAAGAGTAACAAACATCCATCCATCCATTCTTACAAACTTTCACATTTATAATATTAGTAAGGATGATTTTTGATCAAGTTAGAGTTAGTTGCTCACTTTATGAAATTGGATGGATGAAAATTGAAATCTTTATAATAAATTTTCATGGTACTAATTACTTATTATATAAAAATATGACGTCAAGTTTAAATTTGTTGGATCCTGGGTACCTAGTGAACTGAATCGAGGCATTCATGTGTGTTCAACTTCATTATGTTTTCGATAAATTATTAGTTAGTTGTTTGCATTCAGCCATGTACGAAACTACGCTAAACTGTACGAACTCACCTATGAATTTTGTGAATATTACATATAATTAATTTAATCTCCGTGCTTCGGAGGCCACGTTAAAAGTCGGCCCCGGCTGTTAACAGTGGTTGAACACGACAGAGGCCTAAATATGAGCGATCTAAATAACTCTGTCATAAGAAGAAGAATTTAATTGTTTTACAACTTCTTTTCAAATTAATCAAATCTTGTTTGTTTGGTTGAACACGCTTATCTCAGAAAGTACTGGTTCGATCAAAAAATCTTTTTTTTGTTTAATAGTGCATTTATCCAGGACGGCTATAGGCTATATAACATCACGCTACGATCAATAGGAGCAGAGCAGTAGTGAGATATGTTGCTAAATCGGAGCAAAGTCCGTATAATGTACATTCCAAATTTCCACGCGGACGAAGTTGCGGGCGACCCCTAGTAAATGTGATACACAATGACATATAGTATGAATTATAATTCAATTTGGTAAATGAAAAATTGGCGATAAAAGCTAAATTATTTTATGAGAAGAGAAAATTAGTCAATCAGATTTAGGATAAATACAAATTGCGTCAATACTCTAGGCTTATAGTTTGATCGCCATTGGCCGATGACCGCTCTTTTCACAAAAATAACCACCACGGTGGATGTCGGTTATCTTTACCCAGGATACCATCTATCTCCATACCAAATTTCATAAAGATCCCTTTAGCTGTTTTTGAGTTAATGAAGCGTAGGTACACAAACCAATTAACAATATAATATACATTCATATATTAAGATAGGTACTTATAACGTACGTACAGATTTAAACGATAAATAGGTCAAATATTTAGATAACTTTAAGTTTCGAATAGTAAGTAGGTACTTCATTATTACGTATGTATTAAAATTGAACCAATCACCGCCTCGCAGGTCAACGGCAGAAGATACCATGCTCGAACAGAGTTTTTTTTAATTCTAGTTTTATAAGGTTTTATTCATAATTAAATGCCAGCCTTATCGTAACTTATACTATGTATATAGCTTACAAACAAAACTGAGATTGAAGTTTATTGATGGTTAAATAAATTTAAAAGTAAATCTACTATTTCTGAAGTAGGTTGTGATGAGATATGTAAGTAAGCATCATGTCCTGCATGACCTAACACCTGCACGCAAGAGGACTTGATGGCTGCCTCTGACAATGCAGTCAATGTAGCTGAATTTTGGGCCGCAATAATATAAATTTAACGAGCCATCGAAACGCTAAGAAGGAGTAAGGAGCAATATCATATTTATTAGTTTTAATTTGTGCCATCAATGACTCTCTTTATCAATTCTAGTAAATTCCATAAATAAATGGAATCAAATCAAATCTCTTTATTTGTGAAACATGGGTTTATAGAGGTGTAACATTAATGATAGTAGGTACTCTATGCTTTGCCATCAAGGCATACAAATAATAACAAATTAGGTACTATAAAATACTTAAAACTAATCCATTGTACTCGTATAGCATAATATGCAGTCTTAAAATGATTTATCTTTAAGAAATTCATCCACCCTATAATAGTAACATTTCTCAAGCAAGAACTCATGAAGTGCCTTTATACAAAGTTTACTATTAGAATATTCTCAGTAGCAACTATAAAGTTATCAGCACGAAGTTAAGAAATTGACGGGGTTACATTGGCCCCCGTGCCTCTTACAGCACGTTAAACCGTCGCCGTTGGTCCAGAGCTTGATCTCTTCCCGATCGTGTCGGATTACCCTCCCGTCGGACCATGGACAGTAGGCTTATAGTCCGACTATAAGAGTAAGATTAGTATAGATCGACAAAAAACAATACAATCAATTACATTGTTACTATATTTTTTTTAAAGACAACTTCCGCACTCAACAAGCTCCGTGTTGCGGAGGACTTACAAACATACAATTAACGGACACAAATTACACCCAGACTCAGAACAACTCTTTGTGGGTCACACAAAGTTTTGTCCCTGTGCGGGAATCGAACCCACAACCTCGTGCACAGTAGGCGTATACTACAGCCACTGGACCACCAAGGCAGTCGTGATGTCGTGAATAGCAATATTTACATGAATAGTTATTAAAATTAAAGTAACCTACTTAAAAAAAACAATCAGATATTGTATTTAAAGGTATAAATAAAATATCTGATTGAGGTCGCAGTTCTAAGGAAAGGTGCCCAAAAGACTGGCCACATTTCCACGCTGGATTGCAAGACAAATACGTTCTATATAAAGACAGTGTGTATTTTGTGCTTCGTTAAGAGCCAACATTCACAATTATTAAAATAGCAGGTAACAGTGTTATCAGGACCTGTGATTATTCATTGTTGCTACAATTACAAAGTATATTGTGGTGTGCGCGGCCCTCATTTGCGTCAATACATAGGTAACATGATTTTGTCAATCTGTTTGCTATTCAACTAGTCTGTTGTTCATTGTTTTAAATAGTAATATTATATATATTTTTTTTCTTTAAAAAGACAATTTCCGCACTAGAGAACAAGCTCTGTGTCGCGGGGGACTTTGCAAACATACAATTAACGGACACAAATTACACCCAGATTCAGAACAACTCTTTGTGGGTCACACAAAGTTTTGTCCTGTGTGGGAATCGAACCCTATGGTGGTCAAGTGGGCGCATACTGCGACCACTGGACCACCAAGGCAGTCAATAAATCATTTTATTATCGCGTCGCATAACCTCATAGATATATACCTTACAGACTAACGTACATATTAATATAATCCTGTGTTAGTATTAAAAACTTAAAAGTATGTTAGTACACTATGTATAAAACTATGTTTAGTGGTTATTAATAATCAATATTATATTATAAAGAGCTAAAGTTTGAGAGTTTGAGAGTTTGTTGTTTGTGTGTTCAATAGAACCTATTTTGAAAATTCTTTCACCAGTAAAGAGCTACGTTATTTTTGAGTGTCATAGGTTATATTTTATTGACAAAAACACTATAGGACCCCGGAAAGTACTATACTAATATTATAAAGCTGAAGAGTTTGTTTGTTTGGTTAAACGCGCTAATCTCAGAAAGTACTGGTTCGATTACAAAAAATATTTTTTTGTTGAATAGTGCATTTATCCAGGCAGGCTATAGGCTATATATCATCACGTTATGATCAATAGGAGCGGAGCAGTTGTGAGATATGTTGCAAAATCGGGGAAATGTATTTTCCAAATTACCACGCGGACGAAGTTTAGTTTTATCATAAACTTTGATGCTACTTGCTTGTTGATAGTATTTAAACAGTCAGGTAATAATATCAAGCAAACATAAATCCATGACCGCATCGTAAAAGGTTTATTTTCGACTCAAGAACCGTCTTGCAGTGAACTTGTGGGCCAATTTTCATATGGTTCAGAGTTCGGGTGTCGAGAGTGAAATACAAACCACATGAATACGTACACACATAGCTGAGTACAAGGAATACGCTTTGAGTCTCGAGTTCGAGAGAATCTGCGTCTCCCTTTACGTTGTACACGAACGATTCACAAATAAATATAGATAGTTATTTTATGCGGTTTTGGGTTTGTACACCTGTAATGTCTATGAAGAAATATATGTATGTATGTTGTAAGTAGGGTTGCCACCTTTTTTTTAAGTACAGCCTTATATGTTTATAAAAATCAATGCCACTTTTCGTTGCAATTGAACGCCTCCTAAACGGCTCGGCTGATTTTAATGAAATTTTGTGTGTGGGTTCAGGTTTTGGGTTAGGGCGGCGGATGGTTTAGATTCACAATTAGACCCGGTAGGTGGCGCTGCTGCCGGTATATCAGCTTTTTCGGGTAGGACGACGTCTGCCAGGTCCGATTCGATCCAGATGGTTATATTACACAAGAAAAAAAAGTACACAGCATCAAAATAAAGTATCTTTATGGCGCTGGCTTTCTGTGTCTCAGCGCCAATCGAGTAATTCCGTTTAACGAAAAAATATGTACAACTAAACTTTTCAAAATCATAAAGAAATCACATCATGCGAAATAAAGTATTTTTGTGTACTTTATTGTTCTCATAAAGTATAGAGTACAATTACCTGAAATAAATACAATACTTTATTATAAAGTACGGGTGGCAACCCTAGTTGTAAGTACTCGTATAGTGTTATATTATTTTTACACAACTCAAGTAATCACTACTACGCGGCGTTTTAAAATACATTTAGACTACGAACACGAAGTACCGACAGTTAGACTGTCACACAATTAGTTCAATGATCGATCGATTGGTCCAATTAGTCCAATGGTTCAATCATTGTTCATGTCAATATATTTCTGCTTCGAGCTTCTTCTGGGATTGAAGCGCGAAGCAGAAATATATTGACATTACTAGCTGTTGCCCGCGGCTCCGCCCGCGTGGATGTCAGTTATCGCTGTAAAAAGTAGCCTATGTGTTATTCCATAATCTATCCCTATGCCAAATTTCATCCAGATCCGTTTAGTAGGTTTTACGTGGAAGAGTAACAAACATCCATCCATCCATACTTACAAACTTCCGCGTACATAATAGTAGGATGAAAAAAGTTTGATACTCTCATAAGAACAAAAGTTACACTTAACTTAACCATCAAACCTACCTACACTTAAAATCTGTCTGAGATTAGTATAATAATGTCGGATGAACTTTACCTATTTATAATAATCCATTTTAGAGTAACAAATTGTGACATATGATGTCCTTAGTTACTTCAGTAAAAATCTCAAGATTTTTCATTAAAATTTTATGAAAAAGCGATTCTGTGTTAATGTAATAGAATTTAAATTTCAATGAACCTCTACGTGGAGTTGGGATCTTTTAGATGTTAAATTGATGCTAAGAAAACCCGATTAATGTTACTTAAAGCGTGATCTCGAGGTGGCTCGGCAGATAGGGTACATACTTTACTACTTAGAAGCCTATGTTTCGAGCCAGTGAGTGAGGGACAAATATATATTTTCACGTCAAACAAGTTATCCCTTTTTAATGTCGCCTGTTTTAAAAATTAAAGTGGTTACTCATTGTTCCTCTTAAAACGAAGAAAGAGCTACGTCAAATATACATAGAACATTATTCTAGAATGATATAATATAATAATAATAATATAAGCTTAACGCAGTCTACTTGGATTTCTTTCTCAACTCTAGCATTGTTACGCGAGACTTTCCATACATAGAAATCATTCTTTTTTCCATGTACGAGTACAAGTCAGTGTCAAATCATTTGACAAATACAAATAACATATTTTCATTTGTCAAATAACTTTTTGCCTAATATACCTCTAAGGACGACTTAGTCCACTTTACTAACTCGTCTACATATACCTACAAATCACATTTTAAACGAAA
Source organism: Trisateles emortualis (assembly GCA_947095525.1). Classification (NCBI taxonomy): domain Eukaryota; kingdom Metazoa; phylum Arthropoda; class Insecta; order Lepidoptera; family Erebidae; genus Trisateles; species Trisateles emortualis. The sequence continues at coordinate 34,416,398 of OX352729.1, forward strand.
CATCAACAGACTTTGCCGTATAACTAAATATTTTGTTTGACAAATATATGATGCAAACGTAGTGGGTGCCAGAATTGACATTTATCTGTCTAATAATAAACTAAAAAAAAGTTTCATTTATATTTTTTTATTTTATCAAATATATTTGAACGACATATTTAATATTCAACTTATATGGAAAGTATACTACATACTGACATAGGTATTTTGATATCATATTTACTAATATTATAAATGTGTAAGTTTGTAAGAATGGATGGATGGATGTTTGTTACTCTTTCATGAAAAAACTACTGAACGGATCTGGATGGAATTTGGCACACAGATAGATTATGGTCTGGAATAACACATAGGCTACTTTTTTACAGCGATAACCGACATCCACGTGGAGCCGCAGGCAACAACTAGTTTGTAATATAAAACACAAATTAATTGTTTACACTGAAGCGGGAGTGATACAAGTACGAATAAATTAAAAAGTCTATTTTGAAAAAAATATCTTCTCAATTGACACAGAGGATTTCTTCAAGTGGTTTCAATAGTGTAGTAAACCGTTTACTTACAATCAGTTGAATTGAGAATCCTTAGCAGTAATGCGATGGTAACGAAGCATCTCGGTCCTCGTTTTTAGTTCGCCAAAAATCGAAATGGCGCAAAAAGCTCTTGAAAGTGCCGTTCGCGACTTACTCAAGGTTGTGCAAGACTTGTCTAGTAAAATCAGTGCTCTGGATTTGAAGATAAGTGAGCAAAACGCTGTTATTAAAAGCCAGAGTGAAGTGATTGAGAACTTAAAATCAGCTGTTGAGGGTAAACAACAACAGCTGATTTTGCCTACAACGTCGAGTGCTCAAGCCAATTCAGCAATCAAGCGACCGGTTCGTCAAGCGCGTATAAATACCAACGTCGCCGCTATGAATGCAAAGGGAAATGCCTCAGCAGTGATTCCTAAAAAATCGAGCGCTGCGAAGGCTAAATTGCCAACGGACACGCCGATGGACCCCGAGTCCGAGGTAAGCCGAACCGACAAACCGGTTTTGGAGAACTCGCCAATGACTGACGTAGGCGGTGTGGCCATTAAACCATCAGGAAAGGCGAGTGAAGACTACAATAATACTGCCATCGAGGAAGGTTGGCACACAGTAAACAGAAGACGTAAAGCCCGTCAAGTAATTATTGGTACTGGGAAATTAGACGATCAGCTGGAGACAGTGGACCGCATAAAATATATGCAAGCTTGGTCGTTTAAGCCCGAAACTTCAGCAGAGAGCGTATTAAATTATTTAAATAAAATTCACCTCAGTAGCGAATATTTCGTTGAAAAACGTAATTTACGTACAGACAAACATGCGGCATTCGTTATTGGTGTACCGGAAAGTTTATATACGACACTTTGTTCGCCGACTGCGTGGCCGCCGGGAGTGAAGTTGTCAAACTGGTTTCTCGTACGACCCCGCGAGGAGCGGGGGACCATCGCAGGCGCGGGCGCCGCGCTCGCCAGTTCATCGACGGAGCAGTACCGGTAACACGACTATGTCGTTTACCAAAAACGGATGTGTGCAACGGTATCAATCTATAGGTTTATTTTACCAAAATGTCAGAGGTCTCAGGACAAAGTTGACACAATTTCTGTTATTGTTAGAGGCGTCAAGTTCGGATTTATTTGCTATTACGGAAAGTGGTTGTAATGAATCGATTTATGACGCGGAAATAATATTACCCGGCTATTCGATATTGCGTTGTGATCGTGCGGATGGCCGTAAGTTAGGAGGTGTACTTTTAGTTGCCAAACCGCGGTTTGAATTGCGTCAAGTAACTATTCCGGGTGGTGTTAATATAAATCATCATAAATTTGAAATGGTTTGCGCGACAGTTAATTTGCAAAGCCGTTATTTATTTACCTGTTGCGTGTTATATATACCGCCACAGACTGATGTGAATGAATATATGCTTATGTTCGAATTGTTAGAAAAAATATGTTTAAAATATAAAAATAATGTAGTAATATTAGGGGATTTTAATTTGTTTTCGTGTAATAATTATATATGTGACTATTTTGAATACTTTGTAGCTTTTTGCGAAGTCGTTCAGTGTAACAAGGTACCAAATTGCAATGATAGGCAGTTAGATCTTGTGTTGAGCGGGCGCGGCGCAGTGACGGTGTGTGGGGGTGATGAGGGTCTGCTACCCGTGGACGTTTACCACCCGCCGCTGGCGGTCACTATAGACCTCGTTGCATACCCACTCTTGCTACCCTCTGTTATTAAAATGCAGAAATCTCAAACTCAGACACCGTTTAAACAATGGAACTTTACTAAAGCTAATTTTTTTCAATTATACCATCTTATAACTTTAATAGATTGGAGCGGTATGTACTGCCTACACGACCCAAATTTAGCTTTAAACTTTTTCTACGATAGGATTACTGAAGTATTTGATGTGTGTGTACCTCTAAAACATCCACAGCGTAAAAATTGTAACAATTTTTATCCTGTGTGGTACACATCAGATATCATTAAGGATATTAAATTAAAATACAGCCTACATAAAAAATATAAGATAAGTAAATCTTCTAGTGATTATGAGGCCTTCGCTCGGTGTCGCGCGAGAGTCAAAGCTAAGACTGCTCTTGCTCATAACCGGCATCGTGATAGCTTGCAGAGCCATTTTGCATCAGATCCGAAAGCTTTCTGGAGTTATATTAGGTCCAAAAGGGGGAATTCAAATCAGTACAGGCTAAACAGGAACGGTCAAATCCTATCAGACCAGGAATGCGCTGAAGAGTTTGCACGTTTCTTTCACTCAGTGTATAACCCAAAGCCAGCTGAGTTAAACGTGGGGACCGCGAGCGCTGCTGCGGCGCCGAGTGCCGCGTGGGCGCACCTCGGTCGCTTAGAAGCGTCGGCAGTGCGCCGCGCGCTGGCTCGCCTGCCGCCAAAGCGCTCGGTGGGACCGGATGGCATACCACCTTTTTTGCTTAAGGACTGCCGCACAGTTTTGTTTGAGCCGTTACTGTATTTGTTTAATGCTTTTATTATCAATGCAACATTTCCCGATCGGTGGAAGCTTAGTCGAGTGGTGCCAGTACCGAAAGGTCAGGGCGGTACGGAAGCCGGCAACTACAGACCAGTAGCGGTTCTTAGCGCTCCAGCCAAAGTGTTTGAAGCAACCATTCACAGCTGCTTATACACACAAGTAAGCGCTCATTTGTCTGACGAGCAACATGGTTTTCGTCCTGGGCGGGGCACAATGGGTAATTTGCTGCATCTTATGACGCAACTTGTACCAGCGGTTGATGCTGGACTACAGGTGGATGTAGTGTACCTAGATTTTAGAAGGGCCTTCGACACAGTAGATAATGATGTGATGCTATTGAAATTGGCTGGCATGGGGTTCACGCAGCACACACTGACATTCTTTGCTGATTACCTGCGAGGCAGACGTCAATATGTTGACTGTAGTGGATGTCTTTCTGAACCGTATTACACGTATTCAGGTGTCAGCCAAGGTAGTAATTTAGGGCCGTTCCTTTTTACTCTTGTTGTGAACGACTTGCCTAGAGTAGTTCGTGACTCAACATGCCTACTTTTTGCAGATGACCTAAAGTTGATTCATACTATAAATGATATGGCCGATCATGACATACTACAACGGGATCTAGATAGAGTTTCCAAGTGGAGTCAGGAAAACAAACTTTATTTTAACGTGACCAAATGTTCGGTGCTCTCGTTTACGCGCACACACACTTCACTTCAACACCAATATACCATCGAAGGTAAGCCGTTGCAACGTGTCATGGAGGTGAAAGATCTCGGCGTCCGCTTCACTGCGGATTTATACTTCAGAAAGCATGTCGTGGATGTTTGCAAGAAGGCCTACCGCAATTTAGGGTTCGTTTTAAGGCACGCGAACCAGTTCACTAATTTAAGGGCCATTAGGGCTTTGTATGAAGCTCTTGTTAAAAGCCATCTGGAGTACAACTCGGCTATTTGGAGTCCGAGTGAAAGCAAGTACATAATTATGTTAGAACGAATACAGAACAAGTTTCTTAGGTTTATGTACTTGAAGTTATACGGAGTATACCCGGGTTATCCATTACTGTATCCTACCTTATTTGTTCTGGGTATGGTGGGATACTGTAAATTAGAAATAAGGCGCGAAGTAGCACTAGCCACATATTTGTTGCAGGTTCTACGTGGTGATGCATCAAATATTGCCATTCTAAGGCAAATTGGTCTGAATGTACCAGATGAGTACAATAGTAGGCGAAAGAGGCCAAAGCTACTGGTAGTGCCGAGTGCACGCACCACACTACTGCAGCGTGCACCTCTGACGCGTGCGCTGCGTACGCTCAACATAGTGGCTGGTACATTGGATTTGTTTACTTGTAAACTGAGCGACTTTAATCAAGCGACCTGTAAAGCCTTAGGTTGTTAAGTTATAGTACTAGTTAGTTGTTAAGTATAGATTAAGAAAATTCTAGTTTATTATGTTAAGTAGATATAATTAATTTAATATGTACTATTATTTGTATTGTTGACTACTCTAACGCATTAGGTTACCTGTAATGTTAGTGTAGGTATGTAAATAAATAAATAAAATAAAAAAAAAAATAAAATAAAATCTTGGCCCTAATCTCCGCACCACCTCGGCACCGCAACACATTGACTAAGTTCATTGCTAAGCCGTTTACCGCGCCAATAAGGTAGGGGCGGGCACTCACATGCCAGCAATTACTGTAACCACCTTAGTTAATTTTGATAACTGATGTTTAACAGATCTTTCACTGGTACGTAATACTACAGTGCATATATTTAGAACGATATTGAGTTACTAAAATATTATACTTTCGCAGTCGAACTTTATTTATTCGGAATCCAACAGTTTAACAAAAATCATAACAAAAAATATCAATAGTAACATAAAACCATTAACAGGTTTTCACTTCTAGTAAACATATAATGGTGACCATATTATTAAGCACACGTGCATTGAGTATTAATATATTATAGGTAACAATATAATATCGCAATAATGTTAATAGTGTCTTAATTGAATCTTGATGTCACACTAAAACTAAAACTTATTTTGCATGCTTACAAAGCTGTTTATGGCGATACCTTATATTTTATTAATGTAATACCATTTTTCTACCCATAAACGCAATGAGTAAATGAATTGAATTGAATTAATAATATATACTTATTATAAACCTATTATAAACTAAGCAATATGATATTTTAATGCATAGTCAACTGATCAAAAAACAACAACTGAACAAAAATCTGAGCATTAGCTTTTATTCTGTCATCAAAAGCGTTAGTAAAAATAGCTTATATATATACTTTAAATATAAATCCATTTCATATAATATTAACTTATCACCCAACACTGCAATGTGGCTTCAACACAATTTGCTAACGCGTCACTCAATTTCAATAAAGCATTGTTCAACTTATATTCGCTGAAACTGTTTTGCACTCTGCTTAGAGCTTTAAACAGTTCCCTTTTTTATAATGAGTTACTTATCTAATTTACTTTGGTTAAGGACACGTTCCAACGAGGTTTATGTATAAACGTATAAACGTCCCACTGCTGGGCACGGGTCTCCTCCAAACATTTGGAGGGATATTAGCCTACTATACCACGCTGGCCAGACGGGTTGGTATAGGGTTTTGTTTCGAGTTTCCCCGCTCTTGCGGTGGATATTGTTTGCTAGAGACTAACTCCTTTAGTCGACTGTTACGACACCCTCGGGATAGAAGGGGGTGGTGACATTTGTATTCTTAATCCGTCACCACACGTAAAGAATAGAATATTAACTAATTATAAATAAAACTAAATAAATAAAAACACACAACAAACAAATTTAATGTGCACATAAAATAATTATTTTGACTTTGACAAAGGTCACCCCCCCATCCACGATCTGACCTCCGCAGAGCACATTTCGCGTAGAACTGATAGTGTTAAAAAAAGGAGGTAGCTGCCAGTCAATAGACAAGGTCTTACCTAATGCTGTGGAAATTCTAAAAAGAGTCCGACTGTTTTTGAAAATTGAAGGAACTCTATCCTACTTCCTACTAATATTATAAACGTGAAAGTTTATAAAGTATGGATGGATGGATGGATGTTTGTTACTCTTTCACGTAAAAACTACTGAACGGATCTGGATCAAATTTTGCCAGAGATACATTATGGTCTGGAATAACACATAGGCTACTTTTTACAGCGAAAACCGACATACACGCGGGTGGAGCCGCGGACAACAGCTAGTTGACAATAAAGCTCTCAACGGCCTACATTGTTCACAAATTTACTAAACAGACTACAAACAATGTTCAAGTTTATTTCAAACATTTTTCTAGTTTTAAAGTCAATCTGTTACACCTTTACGAAGATCGGTGGCGACCGTCCCTCCTCTAATCCTAGCAACTGCAGTTCTAAGTTCGCTTAAAACTAAGGTAGACGACAAACTTCGTCTGCATCAAAAAAATCACAAACACCCATTTAAACATTTTACGTACCTACGTAGTTGTGATAGTGTAAATGTATGTATTAATACATAGTATATTGCTCGCGTGAAGGAGTGTGAGCTGCGGCGCTGTTCAAGATAACAAAAGAAAGAGTTAAATTATATAAAACTAGCTGTTGCCCGCGGCTCCGCGTGGATGTCGGTTATCGCTGTAGCCTAGGTGTTATTCCAGACCATAATCTATCCCTGTGCCAAATTTCATCCAGATCCGTTTAGTAGTTTTTACGTGAAAGAGTAACAAACATCCATCTATACTTACAAACTTTCGCGATTATAATATTACTAGGATTAAACATTCATCTATTTCTCTGCTCTTCTTTCTTCTATTACGGGTTGGTTTAGAATTCCTTCCAAGACATGTGGGTTTCCTCACGATGTTTACCTTCACCGTTAGCAGATGGTGAATCATTTGATTAGTAGATATAAAAGCCTAACAAAGTGAAATTCACTACATTAATACTGCTACCCGGGATCGAAATCGCACCTCTTGTATGCAAGTCGGTTACTTACCCACTCGGGTACCACCGCTTTATATTATAAACTAGCAGCCCGCCCCGATTTCACCCGGGGTAAAGTATTTTCTGCCCGTTTAGGGATTTTTTCTCTGTGTAAGAACCATCCTCGTACTTCAAGGAATAATCTAAAAAAAGAATTAGCGAAATCGGTTCAGCCCCTCTAGACAACATTTCGTAAATTTACGTCAAATCTCATCGACTACCGTTTATGCCACTTGTCTAGAGGGGCAGCTGTTCTCGAGATTTGCGCCTAGGAACACCTTCAGCGATCCATTTTTATATCATAGATGTAAAAGTTTGGGTGGATGATTGGTACGCTAAAAGGCTGAATGGAGCTAAAATGAAATTTGGCACAGCGATAAATTTAGTCTGGAGCAGCACATAGGCTACTTTTTACTTTAACTTTGTATTTTATATTATTATCCACTTCTATATTATTTAATTAATGACGACGACAATGACCATTTTATTAGCGTAAAATAAGAAATAATTGTTACTGTATTACGGTCTTAAAAATATAGTTGGGTATACCTTATGTCCATGATTCCGAATCCAATCTACAATAAGTCGAGATGGTCACAATACAGTTTCAGTCAATTATTTCGCGAAGCTAGATGAACGTGATCAAAGTGTGTCGTTGACACTCTTGCCAATATAGCTGTCGATTTCCTCTAAATCCCGATTGGTAATGAGTTATTCAGCCCACATGAGATGCAGTCATAGTTTGAAATACGGTTTGGCTGGCTGCGGTGTTCCCGCCAAGCCGTGCGCGTTGCCGGCAGAGAGTGCAGACGCGCCAGAGACCAGTCGGTAACCGTCCGAGCGATCGGTCGCACGCTCCGCCACAGGTCCCGCGGTCACACCATCCCGTAAGTTTCGCGTCACATCGAACACCACACACTACTGCGATAACTATTTATCAGTGAATGTTACAAATTATTACTTTTTCTAATAACATCATTTTTTTTTTAAACTTTAAAATTGCCGCATCGTACCCGGTTTCACGTCGACGAAGAAAAATTGTTGGTAACTTTTCGAGGGTTGCATTGGTGTGGAAATCTAAGCGCGCTAAGTTTTAGACTATTCGTCTCAATTGTGAGGAATTAAGAATTTTCGACAGCCGCCGCCGCTGCCGCCGCCGCCGCCGCCGGTGGTGTTCGCTTACGTTATCTTTTTATCACTGCAAACAACAGTAAGATCAAACTGTCGGTACCTACAGACTCACGTAACATGTTTTACGACCTCGTAGATAATCTACTTGCGCGAATAAACCGATTTTTTAAATTAAGATCTATTAAAAACAAAAGAAGTAAATTGTACATGAATGAAAACTCATTAGTAGTTTAATTGTCATTAATAAAAGCCGTCAAATACGAGGCAAAGTTTTGCCTAACTTTTTAAATTAAGGTAAAATTATTCTATGCACTACTTGATGAAAATATCCAGTAAGTATTTTTTTTTATTTATCATAATACTTTATTGTACGTTATTTACGACCAAAAACTGTCTAAAAATAAGATTTTACCTACAATGAGCGGCTTAAGCAATTTGTTCCAGAATTTCTAATATTACATTTCTCACAAATAAAAATGTTAAATCTATATTTCATATAACCATAATTTCATTAGAATTTAGGTAAGTACGTCCAAAAAGTAATGGAATTGATAACTTAAGCAGTCTAAATAACGTAATGTATACGACAGAGACGCGCGACGGTTCTAGGAAGTAAAGATTTTAATCTGAGCATGCAAACATTTGACAATGATTATTCATAACTATATTTTGTCTGTGATATCTATCATAATATACGAGTATACTCACTATCTCCTTCGTTAAGGAATTTCAAATTCGTCTCTGTTACTTTTCTTTGTCATTAGGACACCACAAAAATTCAATCTATTACAAAAATCCAACTAAATAAATTAATTATGTTCTGTCTGTTAATATTCCCAAGAAAAAATATGTGTTTTATATTCCTTTCCGCATATTTCTTTTGTTTTAAAGTAGACTATTGAGCATCAATTCATTATTTTTATCCAGGACTCTAAGCTAAAACTGTGTCATAGGTTTTTTCTATAATTTTGTTTGTTTTTCACGTCATAATATAATTGATTATTTCAATTGCAAGTCGCTTATATCCAGAGCCGTCGGGGCTCCTATATTCAGAGAGATAGGGCACCAAACTAGTAAGTTAGCCTGACTGGGGAAGGACCTCCACCTTACAGAAGACCACTGCCAAATTAAATCCAGAATGGTCTGGTGTTAATTTTTTTGGGTCGGCAACACGCAAGTGATACCTTTAGTCTTGCTAGCGTCCATTAGCTATGGTAACTGCTTACCATTAGGCGGGTCGTATGCTTGTTTACTCCTTAAGCAGTATTTAAAAAAACTGAGAAGTTTGCTCATATCCATCTTGACTACAATTAATAGCGAAGTAGCGATCAACACATTATTTATTTTTCTTTACTTTGAGAAAAACATTCGCTAATCTTAATGGAAAGCCGGTGCTGTAGCATATGTAGGTACTAACGGTATACATGCCCGTTGTCAACCCTGTTACTTACAACACCATTTTGTGATATTGTGTAATTTTTATATTAAAAAATGCCGACAGAAGTGAAAACACTAGGCAAAATAGTTGTTACAAATTTTATAGCAATAAATGTTTTTTTTTGTTAATCTAGACGCGTTCGCGGTCTGCTATAATAATATGTTCATGCATATATCGCCTCTTTGCTTTAATAACGTGACAGTCGAAAAAAGATTTTTCGGATATGTCAAGCTGCGTCTCGTAACGGTGTCGCAAATCAAGAGATTTTATCCCATCTAAAAATATGCGTACCGTGCTAAAAGAAGTTTTAAAGAAAAATATAAATAACGTTTTCCCTCATGGTCATGGAAGTACACAAGTAGGTATACCATTTTATGTAGTGTTGGCTACAGTCTTCTGAATGACAGGCTAGCTGTTGCCCGCGGCTCCGTGCCGTGCTCATCTCTGTGCCAGAATTTTTCAAAATTTCATCCAGATCCGTTTAGTAGTTTTGACGTGAAAGAGTAACAAACATCCATCCATCTATCCATCCATACTTACAAACTTTCACATTTATAATATTAGTAGGATGTCCTTCCCTATACGGGCTGCTCGCTCTTAATATTTTATTATTTTGAAGTGCATAGGCGAGCCTATTACGAGTATAATGTCGCTCTTGTTTCTGCACTTTATAAGAAAATTTAATTACCTATAGGCAAGGTAGTACCTAGTAATTTTAACAACGTCATTTGCGATACTTTTCTGCTGTGCTGCCAGGTCACTATCCTGTTGTAAACCTATCCAATCCTACTAATATTATAAACGCGAAAGTTTCGTTAAGTACTAAGTGTTTCACGCAAGAACTACTGAATTTGGCAAATTTGGCAAAGAGATAGATTATAGTCTGGAATAGCATATAGACTACTTTTTATCGCGGTAACCGACATCCACGCCGGCGGAGCCGTGGGCAACAGCTAATAAAATAATAAATATGATTTTATGCTACTAGGTGAATAAAAGAAATCAAGAAGAAGAGTTATAAGACTAACAGTTAAAATACTGCTGCATATAAATGCTGTTAAGGATTTTACAGGGTTGGCGCAAGTTTTACGCGCAAGTAATACCCTTGGTGTTGCAAGCGTCTATAGGCTACAGTCATCTCAACCCATAGACGTCCCAGTGCTGGGCACGGGTCCTTCCATAAATTTAGAGGAATATTAGCCTACTATACCACGCTGGCCAGACGGGTTGGTATAGGGTTTTGTTTCGAGTTTTCCCTCTCTTCCAGTGGATATTGTCTGCCTGACTTACTGCCTTAATCGACTCTTACGACACCCACGCGATGGAATGAGGTGGTGACATTTGTATTCTAAATCCGTCACCACACGGACAAGCTAGGAAGCTCTAGCTAAGCACGGACTAGGCTACAGTAGCTGCTTACAATCAGGCGGGCCGTATGCTTGTTTGCCTCCTTGGTAGTATATTTTAAAAATGGCAGGTTTATAATGATTATATAGTGCAAACAAATAAACAAATTCCCGAAGGTAAAAAGTAAGGTACCGTAGCTTAGACTTTACCTTGAGTAGGGAGGTTTCTAAGAAAATATTCTTTTAACTTGACTTTTGAAACAAATATAAATAATAAATAGGTAATACCACTGAGTAAATATAATTAATAAAAAAGTGGTGGTGGCCGAGTGAGAAAGTAACCGACTTGCACGCAAGAGGTGCGAGTTCGATCCCGGGCAGTACCAATGTGAATTTCACTTTGTGGAATTTATATGTACTAATCAAATGATTCGCCATCTGCTAACGGTGAAGGAAAACATCGTGAGGAAACCCACATGTCTTAGAAGAAATTCTAAAGACATGTCTGATTCACCAACCCGCATTAGGCCAGCGTGTGTGAATTAAGGCCTAAACCCTCTCTGTCTCTCGATAGAGGAGAGGAGACCCGTGCCCAACAGTGGGACATATATGGGTTGCTATTATTATAAATATAATTATGATTGTCGACATTATTTACATGTTGCTGTAAAGTATTAAAGAAAATTTTACAAATATAATAGCAATATCTCCCACTGCTGGGCACGGGTCTCCTCTCCTGTATCAAAAGAGAGAGGGATTAGGCCTTAATTCACACACGCTGGCCTAATGCGGCGGAATCTGGCATGACTTTAGAAACTTCTAAGTATTGTCACGAATTTTCCTACACCGTTAGCAGATGGTGAATCAATATAATGTTTAATGAATATTTCTATATAATCTTGTTTTACATACTAATGGCTGTTTGTATTATTATCTACAAAGATAGATAGATATGTACTATTAAGTATTTTGTACTAATAGATAGGAAATGCGTGGTTTTTAGCCGTTAGTCTTAATTTTTTTCGACGGTTTTGTTTGTTTCCTATTTTATATAATCGGGCACTTAAGTACATACTCATAATTCATCCAGTTCATTAAAATTAAAACATAAATTTAAAGAGGCAAGAGCTAAACCTACCTTGTAAATCTAGTGACACTAGATAATTTTTTTTTTATACTACAAAGGTGGCAAACAACTATACGGCCCGTCTGATGGTAGGCAGTTACCGTAGCCTATGGACGCTCCTTTTTTTAAACCAGCGCTTTATGATGGAGTATCCCTGGGATTGGAAAACGTTCAATTATTATAAAGTTATTAAATGTTGAAAGCAAAACAACAGGCAGGTTGGGTACACTAATGATTCTGTGGTTTAAGTGGTTAGCTGCCTAATTATATTACCGCTGCGTGACCTATAGTGTTTACATTTAATAATTAAATCCTTGTTTTGTTATGCTTATATATATATTTATTTATCTTTAAATAAAAAGCGGTGGTGGCCGAGTGGGAAAGTAACCGACTTGCACGCAAGAGGTGCGGGTTCGATCCCGGGCGGCAGTACCAATGTATATTTCACTTTGTTGAGTTTATATGTACTAATCAAATGATTCGCTATCTGTTAACGGTGAAGGAAAACATCGTGAAGAAACCCACATGTCTTAGAAGAAATTCTATAACATGTCTGATTCAGTAACCCGCATTAGGCCAGCGTGTGTGAATTAAAGCCTAAACCCTCTCTCTTTCTTGATAGAGGAGACCCGTGCCCAGCAGTGGGACATATATTTATAGGTTGCTATTATATTTATTTTCTTTACTTGTCTATTCTTCAAGTGATTACTCTAGTCAGAAAATTTGCTGTACGAAAATTTACGTACAACTATTTAATTTTGAATACTTTCATAAGTATCTTACTATAACGTATAGTTTTAATAAAAATGTTTGATTTAAAACAAATACAAAATACAACGATGAAATGTTTTAACTAGAATACCTCATGAATTAGTGTAAAATGTCGCCATATTTTACACTAATTCATATAACTCGCCCATATTTAGAGGTCTACATATAGGCGATCTCAATAACTCTGTAACCAGGTTGGCCACTAACCAAAAAAGAAGAAGAAGTGTAAAATAGTTTTGTAATCGTGACAGGCTCAAAGCGTTTCGTATAGGTACCTATGCACATTATTTTTAAAGCACATCTGTGAAGGAGTGGCTGAGGTGCGCGCGCGCAGCTCTCGGGTGAATAACGGTGCACATTTTGTTCGGGTTAACAACCCTGTTCTATGCAGGGTCGGCAAACATCTTGCCTTTTTTTCAGACATGTATCACTAAGACTTCTCTAGCATTTTGGCACGTTTACTTTCTCATATTGATTTAATTAACTTTTAACAATGAGATTGATGGCTGCCTCCGTCCATCCATCCATTGCAATATTTGCAATCCGAATATGCGTGTTTATGACCGCAACAAAATAAATTCTAATGAAGTTTGCAGTCCAAACACTAAGAGGAAGTGTATAAAGTAGTGTAGTTGTGTTACTGTGCGTGAATACAGGTATCTAGTGTTCATTTAGGGAAGCATTTTTAAGAAAACAAAGAAAAAAAATAGGATTTTGTGGTGAAGTATCTCTAGGATAGGATAACCTAGAGATACTTCACCACAATATCCTGGTGGTAAAACTTTTAGACTGGCCGGCTGATTCTCTTAGAAACAGCGATCGCAAACTGACAGTTGTTATTGCTCGGTGACGGCACACAAGGCTCGGTGTTCGCTCTTATAGAATACCGATTTTCAATCTGACAGCTATATTTTGCTCCGTTTTCGCGGTCGTTCGGTTTCGCTCTTACGGAATACCCCTGCGGTATTGCAAACGTCCACAGAACGCATCCCTAAATGAGCGCTAGGGACATGTAATCACAGTCTTACACAGAGGAATACAACTATATCACTGTGTTATTTGGTTCTGATCTTCTATAAGTGGTCCTTCCACAGTCGGGCTTGCTCGCTAGTATGGTGCCCTACCTCTCTTAACTTTACTTAGTCTCGACAACCCTAGGTGTGTTCTGCCTCATCAGTTGCCAGGTGTCTGCCAAATGTGCAGCAGTTCATAAGAAATATAAATCTGTATTGTACACAGTTTATAACCCATTAACGCTTTAAACATTCCGAGTACCTATATATCCAACTGGGTTACCTACCGATCCACATCTATACTAATATTATAAAGCTCAAGAGTTTGTTTGTTTGAATGCGCTAACCTCAGAAAATACTGGTCCGATTAGAAAAAATATTTCATTGTTAAATAGTGCATTTATCCAGGAAGGCTATAGGCTATATAACATCACGCTATGATTAATAGGAGCGGAGCAGTAGTGAGATATGTTGCTTAATCGGAGAAAATATTCCAATTTACCCCGCGGGCGACCCCTAGTCTGATAATAATCTTGTTCAATAATACCTAGTGGAGATTTGCGTCAACATCCGTCGCTGATAAGCAGTATGATAATTTTATAATAATATCTTAGTAACAATTTGGGTTAGGTTAAAAAAAAACTTAAGGTCATGATACTTCATTCTAATGGTGATTATTATAATGTTTATTTAAACAATTTGTTATCTAATTCGTAGAGACATACCTACCTATACATGACATAAGTTTATGCTTAGGTTAGAGGTTTGTAGATATCCACTTACATATTTTTAACACAGACCCTTACTTAATAATATTATCTATATCTACTAATATTTTAAAGCTGAAGAGTTTGTTTGTTGTTTGGTTGAACGCGTTAATATCAGAAAGTACTGGTTCGATTCGGCTATATAACATTACGCTATGATCAATAGGAACGGAGCAGTAGTGAGATATGTTGAAGTGTAGCTATGACACCTACACTTTACCATGAGCTAGACTATAGCCATATTATATATATAGCTGTTGCCCGCGGCTCCGCCCGAGGTGATGTCGGTTATCGCTGTAAAAAGTAGCCTATGTGTTATTCCAGACCATAATCTATCTCTGTGCCAAATTTCATCTAGAAAAAGAAAGAGTAACAAACATCCATCCATACTCGCAAACTTTCACATTTATAATATTAGTAAGGATCATTAAAGAAAATATAAATTATTTTGTGTAATATTCTGTATAATAAAATATAAAAATAAAGCTTTATTTTAAATATTAATCTGTGTAATGAATCCTCGAACAGTATCATTGAAAATTATTTTGCCAAGTTGAATTTCGATTTACCGATGCGGTGCTGTAAACGTTGCGCTCCTACGGGATTGCGCTTGTATTGGAGCTCCGATTAAGAACACATTAATTAATACTGTAATTGAAGATTTGGAGTATGTGAATATTTTGTTCATTTAAATATTCATTATAAAATTGTTAAAACTCGAAACGTGATTTCATTATTTAAACAGGATACAGTAGCCATCATTAATGACTGCCTTGGTGGTTGCAGTATGCGCCCGCAGTGTACAAGGTTGGGTTCGATTCCCGCACAAAACTTTGTGTGACCTACACACAGTTGTTCTGAGTCTGGTTGTAATTTGTGTCCGTTAATTGTATGTTTGTTAAGTCCCCCGCGATACAGACTTTGTTCTCTAGTGCGGAAGTTGTATTCAAATAATAATTCTAACAAAAAAACTGACTTAATTTGCGACAAGTTGTAAAATTTTCAAAAAACATGATGAATTTTCATACAAACTCTAATCTCACTTTTCTTCCCTTAAATTAATTATTTTATTTAAATCTATTAATTTACAACGAAAGTGCATCTCATGACCATTCAAAGAAGCCCAAACACGGCTAGATTACATTGTTTAAATACGGAGTTCCGTTACCTACCTTCCGGTTTCATCATCAGTTAATTTCAATTGTATCATTTTAATTTTCTAAACTACATTTGCTTATAATAGTTGCCTAACAACCTTAATCAAAACTTATCTAATCGTCATCTATGAAATACTTATTATTGAGAAGTTCACATGCCCATCTCTGGTCACGAATACACACGAATTGATAACCTCCTCATTTTTGAAGTCGGTTAAAAATAAAGATTCAAATACTGTAATATAGACTATACTGCAACCTGTTACATAGACAATTAAATTCTTTGTTTTAAAATAAATGCTCGTGCTAGAAACAAGCCAGGTATAACTAGCTTACTTACAAATATATATGTAGCTCATAATATACATATTATGTCTCGTATGGGAACCGAATCAACACCGCTAGACGCGGTGTTAGTGGCCTATCTACTAGATATGAATGCAGCAAACCTTGAACATTTCTCAGTATAGATATCGCGTGAGTAATACTAGTGGTATCACTGTACTGACCATAAGCTTAGATCAGCGTTTACCGTCATTCAGACATTAATCTACATATTTCTATTTATTCTTTCAAGTAAATTTACTTGTATGCAAACCATTTTAACAATAACTTCAATCGTTTCAATAAACAGTATATTTCTAAACGGGGTCCATTAAAATGCTAAAAAGTTTTGAAATGTAATTTGAATATCTACTATTTTTGACTTGAGGCCCAGAATAGACTTCTTTATAATAGAATTGGGGTCTAACCAATTAATATTATTCATATAATCTGTTTGCTAGATTTAGTCCAGAATTGAAATGTTTTTTTTTTATACTACTTGGGTGGCAAACAAGCATACGGTCCGCCTGATGTTAAGCAAATACCGTAGCCTATGGATGCTTGCAATGCCAACCCATTTTTTACACCAGGGCTTTATGATGGGAGTTTCTTTCAAAACGCATCCCTAAATGAGCGCTGGAGACCTGTAGGTACTTACATACAGGAACACAAATACACCACTGTGTGTAGTTATTTGGCTGTGGTCTTCTGCAAGGTCCTTCGCCAGTCGGGCTTGCTTGGATATTACCGATGACATTCAAACTGTATTACGGTGAAACAATATCCCGTCAAACTAACCAAGCAACGGGCCACACAGTTCTTTATGTTGGCGTGTCTCTGTTGATTGTGATCTCGTAGAACAAATAAACATTGAATAATTTTTACAGTATTACGTATATGTAATGGAAAGTGAATTACTTGTCGTTAGATCAACAACTGCGGGGAGATTATTCCTTTGATGTTTAGATCTTTGGCACAAGAACGCGAGAGCGGATATATAATGTTTTTGCCTTATTCTGACATACGTAATATGTGTTGTGTCTAGTAGATACCACTTTGTAAAGAGCTATCATGTCAACATGATATATATCCTTTCTCCAGCAGTTTATCGTATCGGTGTGAAAGAGCATAACAGATAACTTTTAAAAGTAATAGTTTAAATTATGCTTTTGTTATTGTTTATTTTATTACTAGCTTTTGCCCACGGCTCCGCCCGCGTGGATGTCGGTTATCGCTGCAAAAAGTAACCTATGTGTTATTCCAGACCATATTCTATCTCTGTGCCAAATTTCATCTAAATCCGTTGAGTAGTTTTCACGTGAAAGAGACAACGTGTAACAAACATCCATCCATCCTTCCATTCTCACAAACTTTCACATTTATAATATTAGTAAGGATAATACCTACCTAAGCGGTTAGTAAGGGCACACCTTGTTGCTTCTCTTGTACTCTAATATGTTACTATAAGGGAAGCTTGTAATTGGCTTACTGATTCTATTCTATCACTATTGTATATTGTTGTAACTGTTAATTTTCCATATCTTAAATAAATAAATATATTTGTTTTAGTCGCTACACACTGCACTATTTCTATAGCCTGTTGATACAATCGACAAATAAACGAAAGGTTACCAAGTTTCGATTATAAAGCAATTGTGATGTAGTCTGCTATGTTCATCGACCAAAAGCTGAACGTTATTTTGTTCACTTCTATATATCGGAATACGATTAAACTATCGGTCGGACTAAATAAACTTAATTGCATTATTTAAAAGTGTTTAGGGTTTATTTCAAATTAGGTATACAAGAAATAAATATTGATATTTACTTTATTTGTATACAAGCTATTGCACTCGGCTCCGCCCGCGTGGATGTCGGTTATCGCTGTAAAAAGTAGCCTATGTGTTATTCCAGACCATAATCTATCTCCGTGCCAAATTTCATCCAGATCCGTTCAGTAGTTTTTACGTGAAAGAGTAACAAACATACATCTATCCATCCATTCTTACAAACTTTCACATTTATAATATAAGTATTCTTTATGCATATTTAATTAATGCAAATTTAACAACATGGCCTCGCTATCTCAAACATCTAGGCATTTGTACTTTTTCCATTCTATAAAAGATCCTAACAAGCAAAATAGACTTGATTTATTCCTAGCATCTTCTAGACTTGTACACTGCTTTGTAGAAATTTGGTACAGCTATTTTAAATCCGTTTGCAATTTGTACGAGTTGCTTTAATCCTTCACGGTGACTAGTAACTAAGGTTGAGGAGTTATTCTGTCGTCAGAAGCATTTAAATAAGCTTTGATGTGTGAATGAGATGTTTGTTGTAGATAAGCAATGCGATATTTGAAGGCAAACTGTAGAGTGTGTGGGCGCTGAGCCTGTCGAGCCTCGTGGCAACTGCTACCGGTGTCGCGGTCGTAATCAGATAAATAACGTTATAAAATAGTAGTAACTTATATTGTTACCTATATAACTGATTTTTCTGTTAAGAAATTCACAATAGATACCCGGAGTTTGGAAATTGGTGGTGTTTACACCCCCGTGCCTCGGAAAGCAGGTAAAGACGTTGGTCTTGTGCCTGATCTCTCTCCGGTCGTGTCGGATTGCCGTCCCACCGGACTATGAGAGTGAAGGAATAAAGAGTGCACTTGTGTTTGCGAACACACTTGTGCACTATAATATGTCCTGCACAGTTGGCTAATCCCAGTTGAGATTGGCCGCCGTGACCGAAATTCGGTTGGGACGATATTTATTAAAATATTAAAATTAATCGCTGAATGTGTTGCTAAGCGCAAATCTCGAGAACAGCTGAACCGATTACGCTAATTCTTTTTTTGATATGTTCGTTATTGTCAGGAGAAAGTTCTTATGTAAAAAAAAGTAAGAAAGTTGAGCTGAAAATAGTTTAACTCGGGTAAAGTCAGGGTGGGCCGCTAGTATTATATAAGATCTTGGTACGACTCACGTACGACCATCTAACTAGGCAGAGCCTGTACTATGGCAATCATAAATCTAAATATTACAGGTAAATTAATACAGATATAGGAGAAATAATCAAGTTTTACACTTTAAACAATAAATGTCGTGGTATAACCCAATTTTTATAACTGTGCTAGGAGTCGTCAAAGTCGTTCGATCGACGATTGGCGTGATTGAATTCACTCGCCCGCTTCTCTTCCTACCTTGCTGTAGGCACCTGTCCTGTCCCTGTCACTACGGTCTGCACTTTCGTGTTGCCTGTGCTATTTGAATATCTATACCCTTCTTCGTTATACTAAAAATGGCTTTTATTCACGTTACTGTACACATATATCCATCAAAATGATTATAAAATTGAATTGCTGAATGTGTTGCTAAGCGCAAATCTCGAGAAAAGCTGAACCGATTTCGCTAATTATTTTTTGTTGTGCTTGTCATCAAGAGAAGGGTTTTTATGTAAGAAAAAAATTAGAAAGTTGCACTGAAAATAATTTAACCCGGACGAAGTCGAGGCGGCTCGCTAGTTATCAATAAAATTTAGTTTCAATGCAGCCAACATGGCAATATATGTCAATGACAGCTGCACACTTAGTGAAATCGACATTAGGTATATATTAGTACACGTAATGTTTTGTATGCAATCAATTTATTTCATAAAAATACATGTGTGTCCGATACAGGCACCAAACTAAGCTTATACTTGTGTCTTGGGCGCCGTTGGAATTGCTCAGTAATGAAAATTACATAATTTAATAATATATTATAGAAACTAGATATGATTAAAAATACACAAATAAAAACATAAACTATCTTATTACAATATAAACTAATTATTATTAAAATGAATCATAAATCCGAGGTATTCCTCGAAGCGCTACCATTTTGAAGCGCACCTAATGAGGCGCTTCTTTTTTATTCCTCGGAGCGCACCTTTTAGGAGCGCTCCCGATAGAAATTTAAAATATTAAAATTTTATTCCTCCTAAAAGGTGCGCTCCGAGGAATAAAAAAGGAGCGCCTCATTAGGTGCGCTTCAAAATGGTAGCGCTTCGAGGAATACCTCATAAATCCATAGATACATACCTTACAGACTAACATACATAATTATAACATTGATCTATAATTATTATAATAATTGAGCTGCGTTGCAGTGCATCCATATTGTTTTTCAAGAGCTCAAGTTATTCTGACACACATTATTATCAGCTGACGCTCGGCCCTTACGGACCCTTAGTATCCGATAAACATGTTTCTCAGGTCACGAACTGTTGTATAAACAGTCTTATCATTCCATTGACATAGTAAACTATGACTTATTAACATTGGTGCACCCAGCACCAGAGTGGGTACATGTTATTACTTTGATTAATTTTAATTATATATTTTTGAAGTGAAAACTTTTAGGACAGTACCCATATTTTTAGATGAGATGAAATCTCTGGATTCGCGACACGAGACGCAGCAACATATCCGAAAAATCTTTTTTCGACTGTCACTTTATTAAAGCAAAGAGGTGATACATGCATGTACATATAGCAGACTGCGAACGCGGCTAGATAAATGAACAAAAACATTTATGGCTATGAAATTTATGACAACTGTTTTACCTAGTATTGTGCTCTTCTGTCTGCACTCCCGTTTTGCAGTGCATTTTTTTAATATTGTAATTATAACTACAATATGCCTCACAAATGGCAATCTTAGTTCCAATAGTTGTAGTGAGATAGCATTTTATAAAACGTGAGAAGGAGGAAAGCACTAGGCAAAACAGTTGTTATAAATTTTATAGCAATAAATGTTTTATTTAAATTTATCTAGACGCGTTTGCGTTTGCTATATGTACATGCAATCGCCTCTTTGCTCATGACAGTCGATAAAAGATCGGATATGTCAAATTGCGTCTCGTAACGGTGTAACGAATCCAGAGATTTTATCTCATCTAAAAATATGCTAAAAGAAGTTTTCACTTTAAAAATAAAGGGTAAATTATAGTCTCTGCATAACAGCGTTTAATGCTAGCCTGTTTGCCTAAACTCTTGAGGAATATCTTCATCACAGTTTATAAACAATGCTACTTTCAGGTGTTCCATATGATAGTAAAATATACAATATGCAATAAAAGCCACATAACATTATGTGAATATTGTTAGATAATATACAATAGTTGTTAGTTGCAATGTACCGTACAGATCAATAGTTAATGTTTCATGACGTGTATTATAAAAACATGAATTCAAATTTTCTGACGTATGTTTTTATGTTTTATACTACTTGGGTGGCAAACAAGCATACGGCCCGCCTGATGTTAAGCAGTAACTGTAGCCTATGAACGCTTGCAATACTAGAGGTATCACTTGCGTGTTGCCAACCCATTTTTTGACACTAGGGATTTAAGATGAAAGTAACCCTGGGATAGAAAAACGCATCCGTAAATGAGCGCTGGAGACCTGTACTCACACACAGGAACACAACTACACCGCTGTGTGTAGTTATTTGGCTGTGGCCTCTGTAAGGTGGCGGTCCTTTCCCAGTCGGGCCTGTTCGCTAGTATTCCTACCCGTCGTTGTGTGACAAAGCTTTGTTCTGTGGTTTGGGCGTAATATATAATTTTATAATTATTAGTAGTCAGTACCTACAGTAAAACTAGTTTAATAAGCTTAGCTTACAGTTTGTATTATGTAACACGCAAGTGATACCTCTGCTATTGCAAGCGTTCATAGGCTACGGCAACTGCTTAACATCAGGCGAGCCGTATGCTTGTTTGCCACCCAAGAAAAATATATCATATCAGCAGTCAGGGTTGCTAATCATTAGCCTACTGCTCTGATTCCAACAACATAGTCCTCCACGCTCAGTTAGTTGTACTTCAACCTTATATAATAAAGTTTTAGTTCTTCGTACGTAGAACGTACGACTCTTATATCTTCAATAGCCCAATTCACAGAACGTCCGATATTCGAATCGTCAAAAAATTCTCAGAATGTCGTAGAAGCGAGAAATATGTACAACGGTCTTCTATGAATCAACGTTTATTTATAACTTAACAAAAACTCGCTGCCGACGTTTTCCCCAGAGACTATAGCATGGGGTTCTTCTAGAAATGAGTTATAGGGTTTTTAAAGGGTCA
Source organism: Trisateles emortualis (assembly GCA_947095525.1). Taxonomy (NCBI): domain Eukaryota; kingdom Metazoa; phylum Arthropoda; class Insecta; order Lepidoptera; family Erebidae; genus Trisateles; species Trisateles emortualis. The sequence goes on from OX352729.1 coordinate 34,438,619, forward strand.
GCAACGCGACAGCGACACCCCTGGTGTTGCAAACGTCCATAGGCTACGGTAACTGCTTACCATCAGGCGGGCCGTTTGCTTGTTTGCCACCTTTATAGTATAAAAAAAACTTCAGTAATTGAATGTCCATTTTGTCACCCAACATAAAAACTCCTTTTTTTAAAGCTCTTTGTCGCGGGGGACCTAACAAACATACAATTAACAGTCACAAATTACAGCCAGCCTTAGCAATTCTTTTTGGTTCACACAAAGTTTCTTCCTGTGTGTTAATCGAAGCCATTAGACCACTAAGGCAGTCACTTGATCAAGACTCACTAATTCCACATCCAATAGGTAATAATTACACAGTCGATAGTAGTGTAGAATTGTGCCAGCGAATATTTTACTCAGTCCTACTATAGTATAATCAGCATACAAACAAACTAATGTAATATCTGAGTCGTAGCTGCTTAGTTAAAATACGTTTAGTTAACTTTTGTAGTTACAAAAGTTGACGCTAGTTAACAAGCTCACAATTTAACCTGCGCATGGTTGTACTAAATTAGGGTTATTTGGAAGGGAGACCCTTTTGTGGAGAAAATAAAAGTTAGAATTTTTTTACTTGCAGTTAAAATGTCGACGTTTAAAAAAATACTGTCAAACATTTTACATAAATAAAATAGTATTGCTTAGCAATTGATAAAAGTTTAGAATCATCTCAAATACATTTAAAATTGAGTAATAATAATACACACATACATACATAATTATTTATTAAAATTTTGTACGCCAACAATTACCACTGAATCCAACCAACATGTCCATTCAAAGGTTGCCTGGTAGAAATCGCTCTTAGCGATAAGGCCGCCCATTGTACAAACCTATTTATAAGCAGTTCTTTGTAATTATATTATTAATGGTGTACAATAAAGTATATAATAAATAAATAAATACATCTCAAAAAGTGCACTCAAAATTCACTATACATAACTCTCATTCTATAATTTAAAAATAAAGAAGCTACAAAATACAAAATGAACAATAATATTTGACAGATGATATCTGCCGGATTGTATTCAACGTGGACAATGCATTCCCTAACGAGCTCGCAACAGTTCGGGTGGGCAGAATATATAGACCATACCAAATACATGTAACGCGTAGGCACATTTTTAATCATAAAACAATAATAAATGTCGCTCAGAGCAAATGTTGACATGTTCCTATGTCCACGCTATGTTCAAGTAATATGCTATCTGAATAATTTAAAACTATCCTTATTAGGTAACTTCTTATTCGAACAATTTGTGACAATGAAATATATACCTTATAGGTGTGAAGCTTAGACATGGTTTTGGTAACGAAATATATTAGAAAATAACGATTATTTTCGTTACATACCCAATAATTAATAAAAGCTAACATAATAAGCTATATATATTACTAGCTGTTGCCCGCGGCTCCGCCCGCGTGGATGTCGTTTATCGCTGTAAAAAGTAATAATCTATCTCTGTGCCAAATTTCATTCAGATCCGTTCAGTAGTTTTTACGTGAAAGAGTAACAAACATCCATCCATCCATACTTACAAACTTTCGCATTTATAATATTAGTAGGATTGTAATTAACTTGACCGATAATACTGTTGGATACATTAACCACGCATTCCATATAAATGATAACAATTACAAGTACACAACAAACAACTCGAAATTCCACAAAAGCGGTTTTTCAATAACTATTAATTACTTGATTTCATGAAATCCTTATTAATTAGTCGTTATAATTCAGGCGTCCATGCATTTCAATTTTATTTAATTATCGGAAAACATAATTTTCAAATGAGATATAAAATTCAACAAATTAATTAGATTGTTTCACTAGTGTCATTGAAAGCCACAGTCTGTTAATGTTCTAGTTTACTAAAGTAAATTAATAATATTTAGGTTGTTTATATGTATTCGTTAAAAATTCCAACTAAACTTAATTACAACTAAAACTAATACAATACGCGTTCATATTGCAATTTGTGCAATGTCATTTTCTTTTAAGCTATTGTATAGCTTCTATCGCGGGCCTTGAGCGTGGAGACCGAATCCAGAAATTCCGTAACGAAAATAACCTAACACCCCCCCACTCCGACCGGCACTTCTCTAAACGGCCAATAATAATAAGTCAAATTTGTGTAAGGAGGTTTTGATCTAAGAGAATATTAATGTGAAAAAGATTATAGTATAAGGAGTCTTAAGAAACTATTACAAGTATTCATTTTTATTATTATATATTTTTATGAATCATTGAGAATAAAATAAAATGATTTAGATAATTCTGTAAAGTAATTTTTTATTTGTTTCGATAAAAAAATCATACTAAAAAATATGCAATAGCTTTACCGCGGCAGTCCCCGAGTGCCACACATCTTTTTTTTTATTTCTAAGGTGTAATTTTAATTTTGAATGCGACCGAATAAAAATTATTGTCATCTACCAATAGGAAAGTGATGTTTTGAATCTTGCATATAATGTGACAGTGCGCGAAATTTGACCGGACGCGTCCTTACAAGGATGTTCGGATCATTATGGTAGAATTTTTTAAATTTAATTTTGGAATGTTTTGCTGCCTCATGTGCATGCGAGTACTAAAGCTCCATTCTATGTAAAATGATACCTATTGATGATAGACGTGAGATATCGATATCACCAACTAGTAACTAGGGTAAGGTTACCTTCTGCCAACTAGTAAACTAATAAACGTTAGCATAAAGCAAAGAGACGGTGCTTGCTAATCTTTTCAGTCGAAGTATTTTGAAACAGGATGCTAACAACAACAGGTAACAGTAAAACACTTAACTAAAGCAAAATAATGTTCATTCCTGTGAACTATAAGCATGTTTTACACAATGCTCAACTTACGGGGACACAAACTTTATTAGACTCGGCCGTCTCAAATGACAAAACAAAAGGTGTCGCTGCTACCCGAGACGGAGAAGTTGGCGGCTTCGGGAGCCAAACCCGTCACTCCAAGTTCGATTGAGTGTGTCGCCCCCGTAAGCCTCGAGTTGATTTGAATTAAAAAGGCTGTCAAGAGATCCCTTTGAGCGTAATATGTAAAGTTCTACTTGGTGACTCGACCTGCTGACAAGATTTTGATGACGAATTAAGTTTTAGCTAATAAAACAAGAGTGTCGCTGTAATTTTTTGTTAAATAATGCAATCGCGTTGTGTGTTACATCGATAAGAAGTACTAGAAATTTATATCAACACTTATTTGCTATTATTTTAAATATGAGTATACATATACGAGTTTTTAAAAGTGAAACTCGCTAATCTTTGGTGTGTTGATTTATGCGCAAATAATTCAATGGTTTAGTTTGCAGGCAATAGCTATAGTAACTCATGTTACTTAGGTATTACTAGTCAAAGCGGTCATTACACGCACTGGAGTTTTAGTAACGTAGTCGCTCTACAGATAAGAGCCAACGTTAGGGCTCGCTGTGATTAAACGGTTGCTTTATTTATTGCATTTACATTCAGAAATATATTTATAGGTAGATACTGGAAGCATGACTTTTGCCTGCATTTGGTAGAAGGCAAACAAGTAAGCAAAGCAAGGGTATCTTTTTATACATTTTTCATTTTCAACTCTACCAACACCATTATCCTTTTATAAATTTGTCCAATTTAATTTTAAATGGCCTTGGGCAGATATTTATGTACTTATTTTAGTTATAACATTCCTTTAGTAAATTATTGCGAACTATTTCCGTACCACGAATGTCTAATAAAGAAAATATTCAAATATAGCAAATTGATTGGTACGAGGTAACTTTGGAACATTAGGCAAAAGAAGCTTCCAAAAAGATGGCATCGATGTCGTGCTATCGCACGGATTTGCATAAAGGACCTCGTTTGTTGTCCAAATACAAAATAAACGCGATTCTACTGAAACGACAAATAACAATCAACAATATGCATTATAAATGACTAGCTGTTGCCCGCTGCTCCGCTCATGTGGATGTTGGTTATCGCTGTAAAAAGCAGCCTATGTGTTACTCCAGACCATAATCTATCTCTGTGCCAAATTTCATCCAGATCCGTTCAGTAGTTTTTACGTGAAAGAGTAACAAACATCTATCTATCCATACTTACAAACTTTCGAGGTTTATAATATTAGTAGGATAGTGTTCTCGTTGTCCGAGAGGCAAGTTACTCCATCGGAGTAAACGGTTACTCCTTTTACTTACTCATCGAGGTTTGACTGGTGGATCTGATGATGATTTAGTTTTTCTTTTTTTGAAGATTACCGTATAAATACTGTGACCTATTGGTTTCTGTTTTCAAGATACTTCTTGTTTTACTTTTAGTTTCTTATAATTTTTAAACACATCAAATACTGTATGGTGTACAGTAGCAAGGCTCAATGACGTGTACCTACCGTGTGCCGCGATCACTAATGTAAATATTAGATAGTTTGTCGCTAATGCGTCTAAATCGAGGCACAAGAGCGAGGCACGCAAACCATGGCCTCGTGAAATTAATATCAGTTTCTAAATAAGTGTCCCGCAATGTGGGTTTTTGTCAAATGTTTGAATATCGTACTGCGCCAGTGTTGTTACCGATCGTCCATTATTTTGCATTCCGCCAACATAAATGAGTTCGACTTTAAGAAATTCAGATTAGTTTTGTAAAATATATTTTTGTGTGACTTTCAACAATATAGTTAGAAGTACAATCAATTTACTTTATGACCTCAGTCATTTAATCTATACTAGTATTATAAAGCTGAAGAGTTTGTTTGTTTGCTTGAACGCGCTAATCGCAGAAAGTACTGGTTCAATTAGAAAAAAATCTTTTTTGTTGAATAGTGCATTTATCCAGGAAGGCTATAGGATAAAATCACGCTATGATCAAAGATATAATCATAGTTTAAACCATATAAATAGACACTACGTCTAATTCGGGAAATGGCACCCAAGTCTCAAACAGGCTTATTCTTATATTATAGACTTACATAACCACGAGAAGGTTATTTCTCAAATTATTTACTCCTTTCACGTATGAGTCATTTTAAGAATTCGAAATTCTACTTAATACATATTTAGCCCTTTTGAGAATTAGCTTTATCGTGATTAAATCTTTTGGGGAACTAGTACTTGGAACTAGTACTATATTTCTTAATATTATGTACTAGTTAATCTTAGTTAGGACTATTAACAAAAAGCACAGAAAACTAAACGTAATTTTTTATTTGGTATCATATATTATATTCAAACACTTTAGTAATTACACAAAATATTTAGTTATACAGTCTAGCTCTCCAATATACATATTAATTAAATGTACATTTCTGCTAGTTCCTCTCCGTGCAGTCACAAAGTTCCCTCTACGAATGTCCACACAGAATTTGATTGGTGTATCAGTTTTGTTTACTATTTTAGTACATTGCCAATACAAATGAAAAATGGTGGTATGTAGAAAATTTCACTCTGAACTTTGGTAATAACTAAGTTAGAAACCGTTTCTGTTTTTATATATATTTAATAGTTGTAGCCCGCGGCTTCGCCCGCGTGGATGTCGTTAATTTATTATTTAAAAAAACTCAAACAGACAAAAACATATTGGATTTATACTAATATTATGAAGCTGAAGAGTTTGTTTGTTTGGTTGAACTCGCTAATCTTAGAAAGTACTGGTTCGATTAGAAAAAATATTTTTTTGTTGAATAGTGCATTTATCCAGGAAGACTATAGTCTATATAACATCACGCTATGATCAATAAGAGCGGAGCAGTAGTGAGATATATAAATACTTTTTTGTAAGTTAATTTTACGTCACCTGGCTAATGCGCTTCCATCTTGATTCATTCTCTTTTTACGTTTTCACCCGCGGTTTTGACATAATAATGTGTCTGTCCTACAGGCACTGGTAACTCGTTGATAGCAAAGTAATACGATATGATGAACAATAGAAACCGAACATTAAGCCTGTGGTCGTATTCTATACCAAGTTCAAACTCCGGTCCAGTCTCGCATCCGTGGTCATTAAATTTTTATTTCTTTTATAGTGTTGTGAGAAAATAATCGTGGTGTTGTTTTACCAGTCGTATGTTACTAGCGAGATGTTGATTTATTTATAGCGAGTATTGATTAATTGTTTTGCTGTTGTCTCATGAAGGCATCAGGAGGTGAACAGACGGAATATAAAATAAAACCTTTTTTTAAAGTGAAAACTTATTTTAGCATGGTACGCATATTTTTAGAAGAGATAAAATTTGCGACACCGTTTTGAGACGCAGCTTGACATATCCGAAAAATCTTTTTTCGACTGTCATGTTATAAGCAAAGAGGCGATATATGCATGTACATATAGCAGCGAACGCGTCTAGATAAATAAAAGAAATGTATTGCTATAAAATTTATAACAAATGTTTTGCCTAGTGTTTTCACTTCTGTCGGCACTCCTAAAGTGCAATTTTTTTATACTATCCAAGGTTTCAAACAAGCATACAGCCCGCCTGATGGTAAGCAGTAACCGTAGCCTATGGACGCTTGCAACACCAGGGGTATCGCTCGCGAGTGTATTTATCGTAAAAAGTAAATTCAAGAATAGGTACCTATACGTAATCATGAATAATACCTAAATGTTGTTCTAAGAACATTAAACTAAAAAACGGTTATTTGTTTGATATATTATACATGTTACATAATTAAAATTACACGTAAAATAGTCCATTCATAGTGACAGGATGATTGGACTCTTTTCAACAATAGTTGATGTCCTCAATACTTTTAATCGATTGAAAACCAATTCGATGTATTAGCCACATGTTTCTATGTAGTTATTACTTGTTATGTTTTATATTTGGCACTAACAACGAATAATCTTAACATAATTTGAATTTATCATCATTATTTTTACGTTGACGGTTATAACCGCCGCCATGTTGTAAAGTTTGGCCACTAGCTTTTAGAATCTGTATTTTGTATTTCAATATTAGAACGGTATTAGTTTAATTTGCTTCGGCATTCTAAAAATCATTTCAATTATGTAATGAAATAACACGATACAATAATTGCTACCTACCCTAACTTCATTCTCTAAAACCTAGAATTATTATTGTCTATGTCTAGAATAGAATACAAAAACGCGCCAAAAATACTTACATTGATATTTTACGTGGCCATGTTATAGGTAATCGTAAGTTTTTATCAAAAGCATTGTAACCTTTTCAGTTAATCTATTTGATTATATTTTTCGTTGAATTCAACAAAGCAGTGGCCTTGGAACTAAATCCAGTTGAAACCTGAACTTATGAGACAATAGATAGAACCTACGTCAAAAAAGATATACTTTTTACAGAGATTAGTCTTTATGACGTCACTTTGCGTAAAATATGTTGTTCTATATCAAACGATGATAGCTTTCTAATTGTAATAGACTTTGAATATAATAAATATATTATTCATTTTTTTTCAATTTTATTAAAAGATAACTCCGCAACTAGTGACAACGCACTAGAGAACAAGCTCTGTGTCGCGGAGGACTTTACAAAGATACAATTAACGGACACAAATTACAACCAGACTCAGAGCAACTTTTTGTAAATCACACAAAGTTTGTCCTGTGTGGGCATCGAGCCCTCAACCTCGTGCACAGCAGGCGCATACTGCGGCCACTGGACCACCAAAGCAGTCAATTAATCAAAAATTTACAACATTATATTTTATTTACACCATCATTATATCCCTATTTCGCGCAGACCTATTTCGCGCAATTAACATACATTCAATTCACAAAGACAATTATCATCTAGACTTGATATATATATCTGTGGATCACACTCACATTTGTCCCTTGTAGTTGGTCCAATCTTGACATGCGAGACAACCATTACCTCTTTTATTTAGTTTCTCGCCAATTACCGACTGTGGTTTGATACCTTGCAGTTCTAATGTAATGTAGTACACATTTTTATTTATGTATGAAGGCTTAATAATATGACATGTATGTATACATACTTTTCAACTCTTACTCTTGCATCGCGCAGTTGCACCAGTGTTGTCTAATGAGGTTAGCTCGCTCTCAACTATTTTAGTGTGTCTCGCTGTGCACTGTTTTGTTCATAGATGTCTCTTTAACGTTTATTTTCAATGCCGTCTACATTTTCTCACATATTTTGTCAAGTCTTTTGAAATTTGCGTTGAAATACATATTATATACTAGCTGTTGCCCGCGGCTCCGCCCGCGTGGATGTCGGTTATCGCTGCAAAAAGTAGACTATGTGTTATTCCAGACCATAATCTATCTGTGTGCCAAATTTCATCCAGATCCGTTCAGAAGTTTTTACGTGAATGAGTAACAAACATCCATCCATCCATTCTTACAAACTTTCACATTTATAATATAAGGTAGTAAGGATATATGTATTAGAAATAATATCATTGTCAAATTTTCGGCAAGTTTTCTTAACATGGCAAGATGCAGTTTGGGGTAATGTAGAAATAATCTGCCATAACAAGTCATTCCTATTAATTAATTAACATACTCGTCATGACATTTATTTATACTTTATTGTACACCAATTTTAATATTAGTCGTACATCAGTGGCAACAACGCCTGGATAGATATGTATTGTGTAATTGATATTCAGCTGTAGTTATTGACTAAATGAATAAGGTTTGAATACAATAAAAATATAATATTTAAGCTTCAAACTATAAGAATAATCTAAATAAAAATCCAAAACGTAATTCACCTATAAATAGAATGTGTAGACTCTACAGCGCGGCCTATCCCGATGTGTTGAATTGGACATATTCAATGATGCCTTAACCAAATTTTTAATAACATTTATTTAAAATAGGTATAATAATTCTTAAATTGTTTTGTAATTTTTCATTTTAATTTGTTAACCTACTGTTGTATAATGCTGATTTTTCATTCTTTTATTATATATTAACTATCTTTTATGTTAGCTGTGTGTGGTTGCTGTGGTTGCTTGTAACTGTGAGAGGGTTTATGCCCCACTCATCCGCAAAACTCATCCGCATAATTTAACTTCCCCATTCATCCGAATTTTTATGCCCTACTCATCCGATTTTCGATTTTATTTTAATAATTCCCTTTTCATCCGAAAAAGTATTCCCTTTTTATCCGACATTAAATTTAACCACACAACATACAGACAACAAAAAAAATTATACTCTTAAAAATAAAATGTGACTATAGATTTTTTGAATTACCGTCAACTTTGTAAATTAGGTCCATAGTTAATAAATTTTAGTTGACTTTTCGCCACACAACACCAGTGCTCTGACCAATCCTATTTTGGTTTACCGTTGAATACCCCGGTTCTCCCAAATTTTTCCCAGCTTGGTCATTGCACTTTTAGCCATACCAGTATGACGGCGAAGCTTAGCGCTCTCTGCTTCTATTAACTTCAGCAGATTTGCCATCTCTGGTTCACTTGACGCAACTATAGTATATGTACCTCTTTTATACAGTAGTTCGACGGACACGTCTAGAGCAATCGTGCGGGGTACTCGGCGTAAAGGGGGAGAGGTAGCGAGCCCCAGCTGCCATACACTCACTGGGGACAAGTCGTTCAGGGGTTACGCAATTTTAATTACCTTATTATAATTAATTTTGTTAAATAATTATTTCTTTTTTTTATTTGTAAAATGGTACACATAACATGTGCTGTAAGAATCCGTATGTCATCTCGTTAAGAATTTAAAATTCCATCAATTTCCTCACACGGACGAAAGGTTAGTTAAAATTAATTTATAATTTCACCAATTTCATTCAGAGAAAAATATTAAGACAGCATAATGGCACAACAATAGCACCTGACACGCCTTCTGTTCTTTTATTATAATTTTTATGTGTATCTCTTGTTGGCAATCCTAAAATAAATAAATGTTCGAACAACGAGTCATACATATCACTCTTAAAAGTCTCCAATAAGGTTGAGATTCACATCCATCAAACATTTCAATATATCGCGTCGATCTCAAGAATACGCTCATTGAAAGTAATTCCTCTCTTAATCTTTATATTACAGTAGTTTTCCGTATAGCCTTTCAACGACACGTAGCGAGTGTAGCGACGCCTGCACATGATACGTTTGACTACAAGCAGAGGGTTGTGTGCCGTGTGCCCGGACATTTTTGCTTTGTAGTCGTTCCTTTTACGGCGTTGGGATATTCACTAGACTTTTTAAATTTCTTTTTAATCCTTTGCTACTATGCAACGTAACGTTCATACTTCTGAACCGTATTATAACAGATTTTCACTTACATTCCGATGAATAACTTTGAGTTCTGTTTGTGCTATACAAGTAAATAGTGTCGTAATCGCGATGACGACACAGGCAAATTTAACATCAGAACTGTTTAAGATCACAGCCGAGGAAAACAATAATCCATAGTGCACTCCACTGTAATGTTCATAGCTTATTATCATCTATTATCGCCTCTTTATAAAAGAAGTAAAGTAGACAGCTCCCTGGTCTTAGTTTTAGTGTTATAATGAATTATTTACTAACATAATATGGATACTTTTCTGAAATAAATTATGATTATTACATTGCGCAGAAAAAAGTGCAGAATGATTAAAAATGGCACGAAACCTGAATTTTTCTTCTTACTTTTAAAAAGACTACTCCTTCACTAGGAAACAAGACCAGTGTCGTGGAAGACTTTACAAACATACAATTAACGAACACAAAATAGTCCAAGACCCGGACAAACACACAATTTTGTTTCCCGTGTACTATAAAATCAAATAAGGTGCACTATTCCGTCCGGCCGCCATGACAGTCGCCAGTCACATAATTTTATAATATCAACTGCATAATAATTCCAACATGTCGACTTACTTTCATGGTATGAAAAACAGGTAATGAGTAAACAATAAACTGTAACCCTGTGGTTGGATGACAGCGCAGTTCTGATTACGGGGAGCTTTCAATGCCTTAAAGTCTCGTTGAAACGGATGACATACTTTCTAAAGACAAACACGGAGGTTTTTTTTTTCATTTTTGTTTTTACGTTGCATCTTCGAAGCAAGTTAAATGTGTGTTAGAAAATTACTTGAATATTTTGACAGCATTTTTTTAGGCCACTGTTAAAAATAAAATTACATTTATTTCACATATAGATTTAGTAAAAAATGTGTTGAATATTATACTTTAAACTGGAATTTAAGTACAATAAAGTCATCAATATAGGTTTATTATTATCAATATAATAATTAAAACAATCATAGTTTTATCCACACAAAAATAAAATAAAAGCGCTTGTCATTAAATACAGCTCATGCTTCTGCACATTGGCAAAAAGTGCATATCTTTGTACTTTTTATTATATTCGGTGATGGCCATGTGAGAGGATTTGCCAGCGATTCTCACGATTAGTCCGAGCTCACACGTGTCATGTCAATGCGTCACTGGAATCATGAGGGGGAGCTTACTAATATAAAAATATAACTTACTAAAATTGAAAATGTCTATTTGCCAAAGTTATCTGTCTGGAATTGTGCCTGTAAGCAACAAAGCTTTTATATAAGTACCTACTTAATGAATTCAAATATCATTTTTCTTGGTAAGAATTATGTACAACTAGCCGATGCCCGCGGCTCCACCCGTGTGGATTTCAGTAATCGCTGTTAAAATGTAGCCTTTGGTCTGGAATAACAATTCCAGACCAGTAGTTTTTACGTGAAAGAGTAAGAAACATCCATCCATACTTACAAACTTTTGCTTATAATATTAGTTGAATTTAAACAAAATGAAAGCTTGCACATATTTGAGTTAAAGTAGTTTGCAATATAGAAGTATTTACCTACGTTCTCAAACAGCTACTTCACAAACACGACTCTCTTTGACTTGAAGCTACATGCAACATATCAAATAGATATACGTGATTTCACATATTGCCTTATTGCTTTACAGCAATATGTAACTTGAAGCAGACTGAACACAATACATTGTTTTTTAAATGTCGCAAGACCAGTACTAAATACTATTAGCTTTTTTATCAATAAAGTAAGTATCGTGTTTTGACTGCATCAGCTTGCATGCTATCATACTTGTATTTTAAAAAAGATTGTAACTATCTGGCGATTAAAAAGAGTGAACTTCTGATAGAAAATCTTTTCGTTAAAAACGCATTCCTTAAATGAGCGCTGTAAATCTATAATTACAATAACAACCCATTATATTTCCCACTGCTGGGCACGGGTCTCCTCTATTAAGAGAGATGAGGGTTTGGGCCTTAATTCACACACGCGGGCCTAATGCCTGACGTGTCTTTAGAATTTCTTCAAAGACATGTGAGTTTCCTCACGATGTTTTCCTTCGCCGTTAGCAGCCTGTAATTACATTACATTAAAATTATATTATATAACTTTGCTACCGTCAATAATAAATGGCAAGTGAATTATTTTGATACACCGTGCACTACCTACGCTGACGTACGCCATTTGCAACAACAATATAATATGTATATATACTAGCTGACCCAGCAAACGTTGTTTTGCTACTAAAATATAGGGGTTGATTGTAGAGGGGGGAAAATTGAGGGTTGTATGTATTTTTTTATGTTAAATCATAAAACATTAAAACAAAAAAAAATGTCTAAAAAATAAAAATTAGAGGTGGACCACCCTTGAAATTAAGGGGGATGAAAAATAGATGTTTTCCGATTCTCAGATCTACCCAATGTGCACACAAAATTTCACGAAAATCGGTTGAGCCGTTACAGAGGAGTTCAAAGTTGAACACTATGACACGAGAATTTTATATATTAGATATATGTATATATATAGTTACAAATCTATACATTATACGTCTTACAAAATAATAAACGTGCTTTACAAATTCTGTAGAATCTTAAGTTATACTTAGACAGATAATGAACAGATAAATAAACCTCTCATATTTATAGAAAATAACACATTGTATGCAGTATAATAAGGAGAACTCAACTAACGGACATCCCGGATGTTTAGCCAGCAGCTCCATAATAATTGTTAATTAATAACTATCCCTATTTATTAGTTTCTTCTTTTACAAATACTGTTGTTTCCGTTGCAGAAATATAGAATACATTTTTCTTAGTAATACGTATTAATATAAAAATAACAATTTATTTCTATTAAGGATGAGTGAGTTGGTGAGATAATTGAAATGTCACATTGCAATTTTCAATTATCGGCGTCTCATTGCTGCGGTTCAGTCCGTAGATGGGTGACCATTTTCCAAAATCACATCAAAGTCAAAGTCATTTATTCATTTAGATCAAATACATGATACTTATGTATGTCATAAAACAAATGCCAGCATACTTTTTCCTTCGGCCAATTCGCTGAATAGGGTTGGGCCTCGAGAAGAATTGGCAAGAAACTCGGGCCGCTCTTTTTAATTGCCAGATTACAACATTTACAATTTAGTATGGTTACAATATTAGTGTTAACAAAAATGGACGGAAACCAATATACCATATAAAATTAAATTTAGTTAAAAATAATTAAGTAATAAGACAACAATAAAGAAAAAAAAAGAATGAATTTAGCTCGACTGCCTTGGTGGTCCAGTGGTCGCAGTATGCGCCTGCTGTGCATGAGGTTGTGGGTTCGATTCCTGCACAGGACAAAACTTTGTGTGATCCACAAAGAATTGTTCAGAGTCTGGGTATAATTTGTGTCTGTTAATTGTATGTTTATAAAGTCCCCTGCGACATAGAGCTTGTTCTCTAGTGCGGGAGTTGTTTAAAAAAAAAAAACAAGTAGCTTTCCACTGTGTGGCAGTGAGGGATCCTTTCTTTTTGTACGCATAAGATAGAAACGTGTCGAAATCACATTGCGATCTTAGTTAAATCTATCAACTTTATTATTTATTCCCCCCCTTCCAATCAATCTATAAAAAAACGTAACTTATTAAAACGTGTGTTCATTTGTGAAGTTCATGGATGCATGATGCTTCCATACTGTCAATACGGTGATCGAATACATTGATTGATCCTAGTAAATGCGACGTGAATTTAAAACACTGTTGGCGTTAATAAAGGATAACGTGAAACAGTGCGATGGTATCTAGCGCCATATTGTTTGTAACGATATTATATAATATAGTTAACTTATAACAGTCACAGTTCGTGATGAACTATATTGATTGAAAACGTTGCTTTGTCGGCCTGTATCAGTTAGGAATGCATTTTACATGTAGATTATTGTAGATCAGGTTATGTGTGTTCTATTTGATAAACAATGGCGTTGATAGTTTACGATTGTTTATAGTCCAAATTTAATTAAATTATCTTTCTTTTCAATTAGGCATTCGGGTGTTAATTTTTGAGTTTATTTATAGTTTTTTAAGCTATTGCATAGCTTCTATCGCGGGCAATAATTGTGTATGGAGGTTTTGATCTAAGAAAATATTAAAGTGAAAAAGATTATAGTATAAGGAGTCTTAAGGAATTATTAAGTATTAATTTTTATTATTATATATTTTTATGAATAATTGAGAATAAAATAAAATGATTTAGATAATTCTGTAAAGTATTTTTTTATTTGTTTCGATAAAAAAATCATACTAAAAAATATGCAATAGCTTTACCGCGGCAGTCCCCGAGTGCCACACGTGTCTTTTTTCTTAGGATTCTTCGGTTAGGATGGAATGGGGTGGTGACATTTATATTCTTAATCCGTCACCACACGTACCTAGATGACTAAGCAGTAATTTATTTTTAAAATGATACATAATAGTGACGTAACTGTAGGTACCTTCTTATCTTATTGTTTCAAGGTCGACACGGATCTTTGTTATCAGTCTGTCTAAGTGATAATTTTGCTCGTTCACGTGTACCTGGGTGTAGGTTACCTGAATCATCACCTCGTAAGCACAGATATGTTTGACACGAAATTTTACTGTACTCTGAAGCCGCGGGCGGAAGTAAATATGCTATGCCAGACTTTAATCTATCTCTGTGCCAAATTTCATTCAGATCCATTCAGTAGTTTTTGCGTGAAGGAGTAACAAACATCCATACATCCATACTCACAAACTTTCACATTTATAATATTATTTAGGATACTAGCCTGGTTATAAACTAGGTTGCACTGCACTTGATAGTAGGCAGTTTCTGTAGTCATACTGTAAGAATCGATTTCATCTCTCTTTAAAGCGAGGACATCACATTATATCAACATAAATAGCTATAGCATAATACCTAGTACTCAAAGACCTCTTTATTTGCAAATACGGGCCGGAAGCGCACTCGTAATGCAACCCTATGCTTAGCGACAAGGCTTGCTTAGTAAGACGAGCTCTAGGTATTTATTCGTCGGATTTTGAGCAAGTATAAAAGAGTGACGGTACTATATGTATAATCATCTTTATACTATGGAGTATGCAGAGGATAAAAGCGGTGGTGGCCGAGTGGGAAAGTAACAGACTTGCACGCATGAGGTGCGAGTTCAATCCCGGGTGGTATTCATGTGAATTTCACTTTGTGGAGTTTATATGTACTAATCAAATGATATGAATGAAGTGGTATAGTAGGCTAACATCCCTCCAAATGTATGGAGGGGACCGGTGCCCAGCAGTGGGACGTTTATGGGTTGAGAAAAAGAATCAAATGATTCGCCGTCTGCTAACGGTGAAGGAAAACATCGTGTGGAATCCCACATGTCTTAAGACATGTCTGATTCAACAACCCGTATTAAGCCAGCGTGTGTGAAATAAGGCCTAAACCCTCCCTCTCTCTCTTGATAGAGGAGAGGAGACTAGTGCCCAGCAGTGGGACATATATATGGAGTATTATTCGCTTCGTTTACTTAAAGTTTAAATTATTCAACACTACATAGTGTAGAACAAAGTCGTTTCCCGCTTCCCGCAGTCTGTCTGCCCATATGTATACATGCTTAGTTCTTTAAAAGTACGCAACGGATTCAAATGCGGTTTTTTTTTAAATAAATCGAGCGATTAAAGAGTTTATATGTATAATACATGGTTGCAAGTTGCTTTACGGACAATTGTTTCATAGATTTTCGTGTCTCATATTTTAATTTCAAAAAATAATCAAAAAATCAATAGCCAAGCAAATTGATATATAATTTATAAAATTAAGGATAGTATTAACGTCTTTTTTTACATTTTCATTGAAATAAAATGTCATACAGGAAACATCGAACAAACAACATTCAATTAATAAATCAGCCTATCGCAGTCCACTGCTGGACATAGGCCTCTCCTAACACGCGTCATAGCACACGGTCCTCCGCCTTCCGCATCCAGTCCGTCCCAGCGACCTTTTTTAGGTCGTCGGTCCACCTAGCTGGGGGCCGCCCTACCTTACGCTCGTTCAAAAATAATTCTATTGTAACAAAATTCATTGAATTTTATTTCTGTAAAATATATTTCATTGAATACAACAATAATATTCAAAATGTAGATACAGGGACTCAATATTATATAAAACATTTTCTGTGAAATAAAATTCTATGAAATTTATTTCTGCTTAAGAAGGGAACAGCATAATACATGCATATTATAATAGAGAAATCCAGAATAAACCGATATACAGATATAACTAAGTTAATAGTAAATCTTTATGAGCCTTACCGAGGTTTTCCCAATAGACTATAGCATAGGGTTCTTTAAGAAAGGAGTTATAAGGTTTTTAAAGGGTCGGCAACGCGTGAGTGACAACCCTGGTGTGGCAAACGTCCATAGGCTACGTTAACTGCTTACCATCAGGCGGGCCGTATGCTTGTTTGCCACCTTGGTAGTATAAAAACAGAATAAGTCAATGACACTTTCTCCGACCGGGAAATCGAACCCTGTACCTACTAATGATAAGCCGCAATCGCTTAAACGACGCGATACAGTAAAAACAAAACATGTGTTTTTTAAACAACACGTGTCCGTGGTTGTAAAGTTGTAACATTAGCTATAAAAACATAAATGATTTAAAACTGACGTGTATTTGTGCCTACTGGTATTCTAAATGTAAAATGGAATATAATATGTATGCGTGGGATCATTGTAACGGACCATCATCATCATCATCATCTCAATCTGATGACGTCCACTGTTATACTACTGTATGCCTCTCAAAACTCAAATTCATTTATTCATTTAGGTTACAAAGTAACACTTATGAAGGTCATAAAAGTGAATAAGCCAAAAAGATGATGTCAGTAAAATTTTCCTACGGCTAGTTCGCTGACGTGGAGCCTTGAGAAGAACTAGCAAGAACCTCAGGTCACTCTTTTTAATCGTCACATAGTTACAATCTTTTGTTAAATAGAAGTATGTTAGCATGCAAGCTGATGCAGTCAAACACGATACTTACTTTATTGATAAAATAAGATAGTACTTAGTACTGGTCGTGCAAGAAAAAAAATCGCCCATATGTATCCACTTCATCTTTCCTACTAATATTATAAACGCGAAAGTTTGTAAGTATGGATGGATGCATGTTTGTTACTCTTTCACGTTAAAACTACTGAACCGGATCTAGATGAAATTTTGCACAGAGATTGATTATGGTCTGGAATAACACATAGGCTACTTCTTATAACCGACATCCTCGCGAGCGGATCCGTGGGCAACAGCTAGTCTTTATATAGTTTGCATTACATTTTTTTTAACTACTAAAATATGCATAGGTACTGATGACTGGCCTGTTGGTCCAGTGGTTAGGACACTGACTGCTATGGTAGAGGTCGTAGGTTTGAAAAATGTTTATAAAGTTCCCCGCGACATATGGTTTGTTCCCAAATATGAGATAAAATTAGCTTAGTAAATTCTTCTTCATTTATTTAGTCGGTCTTTGGGGAAGGTTCTGTCGTGCAGTGGACGACAGATGGATTCAGTTGGTCAGTTGTCTGGTTGATACCTACCTTGTTTATATAGACAGGTATTCGTTAACTAACCTGTCTTCTATCCAAAGATAGGCACCCGTTTTAAAGGCACCTGAGTGAATGGCACCTAAGGTATTCCACATTGGGCACCTGCGAAAAATATCGGTAGGTGCCCAATGTGGAATACCTTAGGTGCCATTCACTCAGGTGCCATTAAAACGGGTGCCCAATATGGAATACTTCAGATTGTAGATAAGTTTATTTGTTGTTTTCGTTGGTAACAATATTTTTGACAGATTACGACGCGTTTTGATTTGAAAAGAGTTTTATCAGTCAACAAAGTAAGTGATTATGTTGAGTGTCGACGACTCGTTGTGTAGTTATTGTGTACATAACGCTGACAACGCAATCATTCGTTGACTCGACATGTTTATTCTTAACTGAGGAATGACATCATTATCGAAATTAACGGAGACGAAACAGATAAACACCGTCGCGACTATATTTATGTAGATACTAGCTGTTGCCCGCGGCTCCGCCCGCGTGGATGTCAGTTATCGCTGTAAAAAGTTGCCTATGTGTTATTCCAGACCAAAATCTATCTTTGTGTAAAATTTCATCCAGATAGGTTCAGTAGTTTTTACGTGAAAGAGTAACAAACATCCATAGTTACAAACTTACGCGTTTATTATATTAGTAGGATTACTTGACTTTACTGCACGGTTGGCTCAGTGGTTACCTCGCCATTTACCAC
The DNA here is from genome assembly GCA_947095525.1 of Trisateles emortualis. Classification (NCBI taxonomy): domain Eukaryota; kingdom Metazoa; phylum Arthropoda; class Insecta; order Lepidoptera; family Erebidae; genus Trisateles; species Trisateles emortualis. Next base: position 34,457,218 of record OX352729.1, read on the forward strand.
TGCGCCGCGTGTAGTGGGTTCGATCCCCGCACGAGACAAAACAAATGTGTTTCGTTTTGTTCGTACGTAGTGTTGGTTAATAGTATGTTTGTAAAGTCCTCCGCGACACAGGGCTTGTTCCTTAGTGCGGAATTTGTCTTTTTCTGAAATAAAAATATATAGGTATATTCGATCCGGCAGATGCCTATGCTGGCAGTTTTTGAAAACTGACAGAATCGAAATAACATTTTAATGTCTGTGTCGAATGTTGTAAATACATATCTCACACGATACACATGTAGGTTTTTTTTAAAGACAACTCCCTCACTAGAGAACAAACTCTGTGTCTCGGTAGATTTTACAAACATACAATCAACGGACACAAATTACATCCAGACTCAGAACAACTCTATATGGGTCACACAAAGTTTTGTCCTGTGTGGGAATCGAACCCACAACCTCGTGCACAGCAGGCGCATACTGCGCCCACTGGACCACGAAGGTATTAATAAGACACCGAAGATAGTTGTTCGAATTTAATTCTGAGCCTCTAGACAAGTGGCATAAACGGTAGTCGAATCGAAAAGTCAAAAAAACAAATGTATGGAATTTGACGTAAGTCTACGATTTAATGTCGTAAACTTACGTCAAATCCCATTCATTTACTTTTTTGACTTTTTAATTCGACTATCGCTTATGCCACTTGTCTAGAGGGACTGATTGTACTGTAAGTCCTTGAATTGTATCTTTGCAATATCTCCTGTGGCTCAGGATTCCCTAGTGCCGAAATAGTCGATCAAAATAAATATTAATATTCCTATTACCTACGCTCTCGTTTCATCAACTAAGACTCCTACGCGATCAAAAAGAAGGTCTTTCACATTGAGCTTTATACAAAAGCGAAGATTTATTATGATTGACGTTTAAGTGCTTAATTGGTTTCGGAAACATAAATAAGATTGTTTATAGTAGGCGTTACTTGTTTTAATTCATGCATGTAGGTATGGTATAAGAAAAACACAAATAATACATATATGAAGCCACCCACTGATTTTATCTAACTGTATGTATTTATGAAGATTTTGAACTATGGGAGTGTTATATTATATTCTTTTTGAAAAACAGATAAAGTGTTTTGAGTTGACTTCATCAGCTTACATGCTACCATACTTGTATTTTACAAAAGATTGTAATTATCTGGCGATTAAAAAGAGTCGCCTGAGTTTCTTGCTAGTTCTTTTCATGGCTCCACGTCAGCGAACTAGCCGTAGGAAAATTCAGCTGACATCATCTTGCTGGCTTATTCTTAATTAAACCTTCATAAGTAACATAAATGAATAAATAAAGTTTAAGTTTGAGTTTAAAAACAAAGAAAAAACAAGAAATATATGCAGATTTTTTGTTTATCTCTGACATTCCTTAATCATGACCCCGTGCTTCGGAGGGCACGTTAAAAGTCGGTCCTGACTGTATACAGTCGTTAGATCACGACAGAGACCTAAATATGGGCGATCTAAATAACTTTGTCACCAGTTTGGCCACTAAACAAACGATAAAAACAAAAATGCATTTGATCTAAATTAATAAAAAAGTTTGCCTTTGATAAGTAGCTTGTTAAAAAAACTATAGAACTCGGGTGTCATTGATAAGGCTTTTTAACTTAATTATATTGCTATAACTTCGTTTACTAACTATGTACTTTTTGAATGACGTAATCACAATAATTATATTCTCTAATTCAGCCTTCATTTAAGTACCAGGGGTTTTTGAGAACAAACTACTAGAATGTTTGGATAGTAAATAAATAAGGCATGTAAAACCGAGACCAGTCACTAGTTTATGTTTGCGTCGTATGTAGAATACATAATACCTATAGGCAGGTTTCAGTGAGCTGCATGTAATTGACTTACCAATTATAACGTCATCTTATCTTACCAATCCCATTACGAACGCATCATAGTTTAGATAACATTTATTTAATACTACGTCTGGTCCTGGTTTCGCATGGGTCGAGGGATACCTATTTTGTATTTGGAAACTGAATAACTTATATAAGCAGCAAGCCTAGTAGTTGTTGAGTTTATAAATTAGAAATACTAATACATTTATTTTCGCGCCTCGTTTTCATCATCATCGTTTTTTTTTTACATAATACATTTAATAAATCATTGCGCGAAATCTCAAGCTTGTAACAAAAACGAAATACTTAATTATATTATATACTAGCTGTTGCCCGCGGCTCCGCCCGCGTGGATGTCGGTTATCGCTTCAAAAAGTAGCCTATGTGTTATGCCAGTCCATAATCTATCTGTGTGCCAAATTTCATCCAGATCCGTTTAGTAGTTTTTACGTGAAAGAGTAAGAAACATCCATCCATCCATTCTTACAAACGTTCACATACATATATAATATTAGTAAGGATATTAGTATTGATCGCACTGTAAATCTGAAAAGTTCGTTCGTTTGAATGCACCAACTTCTGAAACTGCTAGTTAGATTTCAAACAATATTTTTGCACTTAATAGGGTATTTATTGAGGTAGGTACCTCAATAAATGATTATAAAAAGCCGATTTATAATCATGCTACAACTCAATAAGAGCATATCAATAACATTAAACGCGACAAGGGACAACATTTCATTTGTAAAATTTTATTAAAATGAAAAAAACTGACAGGTCGTCAACTCGATGAATGTACTCGTATAAACACAATAGAATCAGATCAGATTATAAAAGTATTATTTCGGGAATTTCACGTGTGCATAAATAAAACTATCGATGATTCATGACAAGCGTGGTAAACATGTGGAGTGTACAAAGAAGAAAAATAGTGTAGGAGTCACATTTAAATACGTTATAGCTATTAAGAGTTCGGTATAGTGTAGATTGGGTGGCTATTAACATAATACGTAGACACTGCACTGCCATAAAATTGTTTAAAATCAACAAATAAAAGAGGAACATTATTCATGTAGACTGGAAAAACATCTTAACAGTCATTGGATAATTATATGAGAACGTAGGATACAGGTATTAGAAGCTACACGTCAACTGCTAGCCTGAAAGAAGTTAACTTATAAATTCATCACCGACGCGGTATTGTAGTGGTTATGCTCGCGATTAAGTTTCTCTGTCCCTCTAGACAAGTGGCATAAGCGATAGTCGAATTGAAAAGTCAAAAAAAGCAAATGTATAGGATTTGACGTAAGTTTATGACATTAAATTGTAGAATTACGTCAAATTCCATACATTTGTTTTCTTGACTTTTCGATTCGACTACCGTTTATGCCACTTGTCTAGAGGCTCTGAGCTGTCTCTTGGGACACAGCGATAGGGCCTTTGGACACTTGCGATATACATAACTATTCCTTGCGTATTACCGACCCCAAAATAAATGTAGTAGGTGCCAGAGTTTTATGATAAGTGTAACTTTAAGATATCTACATAACGTTTAGTCAAAAAAAGTATCCCTAAAATGAGCACTGAAGACGCACAAACACTGTTACACTACCTACTGAGTATCTTTGACCAATAATATGTTTTTCAACTGTATAAATCAGGCCCAGGCAACATTTTAAATCCCAAAATGCTTCGTAAAATGTTTAATTCCTAAAAGGTTATTTTTATGATTCACACATAACACACTAGGTTACAAACACCATATTATAAAATGTAACTTGTAACCCAAACACAATGTGAGTTTACTAGAATAACTTCAAGTTCCAAGGTATCAAAGAAGCGTGCTTAATCGGACAAAACCTCACGTGATTGCCGGTAGTCGGCAAACGCAATAAAAACAAAGTTTTATAAACTAATGACAGCTGTCACCGGTGACAGATGTGGTCGGTACACTCAAGCGCGTGTTTAATCGACACAATGCCAATGCGACAAAGATGGACGACCACTCGTAGATACACGAATGCATAAAGCCTCATGTATCATTATGATTTAGATTTAAATATTAACACAATTGAGTATGTAGAATTCCCTGAAATTAAGTATAACATAAAAGGAAAATGGATGGACAAAGGCGGGCTCAGGATCGAGAGTTGTGGAAATCCTTGGGGGAGGCCAATGTCCAGCAGTAGACGTATTTTGGCTGAGATGATGAAAAGGAAAATTCACAGTTTTATTACTACAAAACAAAAGTAGCATTGATCTGGCGATTGATGGTGAAATTGGAATCATCGACGTCACACTATTGCAGTCCAAGTCTAGATTTAGTAGGTCTGAGTAGGAAATTTCATCTAGGCAGGCCGTACGAAAGTAAATAAATAATTAAAATATTAAATACCTATGTATTAATCAAATGATTTATTAAATGCCAACGTTGAAATAAACGTAAAAGTAGCAGCATACATATAAATATATATTTTTTTATACTACCAAGGTGATAAACAAGCATACGGCCCGCCTGATGGTAACCAGTTACCGTAGCCTATGGACGTTTGCAACACCAGGGGTGTCACTCACGCGTTGCCGATATATTTATTGAAATTATGCACAATCAAGAACTAAATGCGCACTAACCTAAATTGTAAATTATTACGAATGTTATAGTAATATTCCATTTTATACTTTTAGAGTTACGCTTATGTAACCGCAATCCGTTTGGTTTGCTCCTTAATCATTCCTGATCAATAATAACAAACAACCGCATCTAACTTATTTATAGGTTACAGTTTTGAACCGATCCAAACTTAATCGTACAAACTCGACGACAAATTAACTTCATATCAGATTATAATAACTTTGCGAAGACTCGTTTATAGTTCAATAATATATTAATTTATATAACCAACCATGGCCCCACTGCTGGGCACGGCTCTCCTCTCCTCTATGAAGAGAGCTGAGAGGATTAGTTAAACGTATGTGGAATAAGGCCTCAACCCTGTCAACTTTTAACAAATAAATAAACTATACTTTTACATGACTTTTTCATATTACAACTTGTTAATCCTGTTGTAAGAAACAAAAAAAAACATTCTTCCTGACGAATTATTCTAGAACATTCAAGAAAAATCCTACATAATAACTGCATGGCAGGTGCAGTAGCTTTACTTAGCTATTTATCATGTTGCTGCAGGTTCGATTTTTACAAGGCGCACAAATTTGTATGATTCATAAATTCTTTAAACTCTGATCAAATATTCGAGAATTACACAGTTCTTGAATCTACAACATGGTATACTTAAATATTAAAGCAATGTGGAAAAAGACGAGCCCGGAGCAGGACTCGAACCTGCGCCTCTCGGGTTCCGGCCCAGCGCACTACCAACTGTGCCATCCGAGCTCCTACTTCAGAGTTCGAATTTGTCCACCGCTTGTTTACGTCTTGGAGTGACGTTAGTTTCATTCAAACAAAAATTTATATTTAAGTATATTTGAGCTAATTGCATAGCAAAATGCTAAAAATATTTAATAATACAACATGGTAAATAGTGAGATCAACCAGAAGCTATAATATTATAAACACAAAGTACATCTGTGTGATAATATTATATTTTTGACACGCGCACTCTCGGCAAATTTGTCGTTGATTAGCAGACAAAGTCAAAATAAACCACTCCGCCGCGTCACCACTTGCCCTCGAAAAGTCACTAACAAATTGACATAGGTAATAATTATCAAAAACTAGCGACAAGTCACGCGGGCGCAATTCACTTCAAACATACTGACATACAACTGTAAACAAAAATGCATTGGATATTTCAAATTAAGACAAACGTGCTAATTATAGACATACCAATTTTCCAGGAGAACCGTTTTTATTGATTCAAAACTTGTAGATATAGTATCTAGTAGTTTTATCCAACTTAAAAGTATACATAGAAATTGTGTATATACTGCCTATACTTACTAAGGGTAGTAATTTCTCTATACTTACTTATCATAAATTTAAACATCAATAACTAAAATTCACTAAAAACATACTAACATACAACTGTAAACAAAAATGCATTTTTCAATCACTCCCGCACTAGAGAACAAGCTTTGTGTCGCGGGGGACTTTACTTACATACAATTAACGGACACAAATTACACCTAGACTCAGAACAGTTCTTCGTGGGTTACACAAAGTTTTGTCCTGTGTGTGAATCGAACCCACAACCTCGTGCACAGCAGGTGCATACTGCGGCTACTGGACCACCGAGGCAGTCGGCATTGGATATTTCAAATAATTGTTCAATCAAACTTATTACGAAAATAACAAAAAATATATCATCCAGATATTCCAGATCGAGCCGCTCTCAAAGGGCACTCATATTAAAACATTAAAACACGCAACAAGTGTTCTTTATGCAAAGTAAATGAGGTGCCGGCTACCTGTCAAAATTACACATTCACTGATAAAACCAGCCTGTGTGGTGTTCGGAAAGTGTGTTCGGAAAATGTTCCGTCGGATATTGTTATCAAGCGACAAAGTTTTATTTTAGCTCACATTTACATACAATATACCAGTTACATACAGATGACAAATACCGATCTCTGATACAATGAGAATCCTCGGAGGGGCATGGGTGCCCCTTCTGGTGGTCATCATCTGCGTAACAGGAGTGCAACTCAAAATATTCAAAGGTATGTATTAATTGTTTATGAATGTGCTCTGATTTGTGTAACTCCCTACTATTATACTTTTATTATATACACAATATAACAAAAGTAAGTAGGTTAAGTACGATTTGTTTTCACTTCAATTTGTAAATAATGTAATAGTGTGTTGATTGTAGGTTTGTATATAAATTATTCTAAAAACTAATTATGAACTGAAGTGGCACTTTACCCACAGTTTTATTTAGTCTGGCACTGAACTTAACTGATGAAATACAGATTAATAATGGTCGACTGACTTATTATTATTTTTTATAAGACAACGCCCGCCCTAGAGAATAAGCTCCGTGTCGCAGGGGACTTTACAAACATACAATTAACGGACACAAATTACACCCAGACTCAGAACAACTCTTTGTGGGCCACACAAATTTTTGTCCTGTGTGGGAATCGAACCCACAACCTCGTGTATAGCAGGCGCATACTGCGGCCACTGGACCACCAAAGCAGGCAATTAATAGATAACTTCATAAAGCGGAATATTTACGCTCTATTTGTAACTCTAGCTTTTGGCAGGCGTCTAATTTGCAAAGCAGAGTGGACATTTGCAAGTTATAATTGCATTTGCAAGTAACGATTGATATGATTCGTATTATTCATCTTTCTATCAACGCATGGTAACTACGTTGTGAAGTACCGCTGCGCAGTCGCCCGTTGCGCAGTCACCCGCTGCGCTGTACCGCGCGTGACAATTGAAGTTGTGTAGAATACGATCTGTGCGTGGCACATGAATCTATTCAACCGATACTAAATGTTTGCAAATCTTGTTACTTAGTCCGCATGTGATGCTGAACAATTATGGGTCGCAATATGGAGTATAATTGAATTATAAACGAAACATATTATTATTTCCATTTCAGTGTAGCACTGTTTTGTATGGTCAACAAAAGTAAAACTTATTTTGGTTAACACATTTTTGGAACTGACTCTATTAACTACTGAAGACAAAGATAGGAATGTATTAAAATTATTTAGTTTATATAAAAAGACAGTTCTACTCGTATTATTTACTAACTAATGGCTGCTAAATGGTAAAAAACGACTATTTTCTAATGGAGATTTTAAATTATATTTTGCATCAAAGAATACCTAATTAATTGTTTTTTTTCATTATCTTCCAGCAACAAAGAAAATTCAGTATTAATGAATACAAAATTGTATTGGTATATTAACTACTAAATTGTAAATTATATGAGTACCTATACTTATAATGTACTTTTGAATGAATAAGTAGGTACATTTTAAGAAAATCTCGTTGGACAATGCTCGATAAAAGACCTGCTTCAAAAATAAAAAAAACGGGCACTAAAATAATTGGATTATAGGCGAATGATGTCTTCATAACTGGATGAAGTCGATGCCTGAGAGTTTTCCAAAGTATCACCGAAGCCCAAAATCCAATACCAATGAAATTAATTTGGGTCCACCAGTAAAACCTAATGTAGTTTTTTTATCGCTTCGAAAATGACAGAAAACCTAATCCCTCTTTTTAAAGTCGGTTAACAAACCAATTAATATTAATACACTAGCTGTTGTCCGTGGCTCCGCCCGCGTGTATGTCGGTTATCGTTGTAAAAAGTAGCCTATGTGTTATTCCAGACCATAATCTATCTCTGTGCCAAATTTCGTCTAGATCCGTTTAGTAGTTTTAACGTGAAAGAGTAACAAACATCCATCCATCCATTCTCACAAACTTTCACATTTATAATATTAGTAAGGATTCATATCATCACGCCCGTCTCCCAGTGGGATAGGTAGAGACTATGGTAGGCCAATTGCTTCGATGCAAACATTACTTCCAATAAATTTTCTAAAAGACTTAAACAAGTCATGGTAAATACATAATAACTGCTGATATTAAATACAAATTAACCTATCATTTTATTACACATATTCGCAGAAAAATAACTGATTAACATGAAACGGGGTTAAACACTATATTAACATAGTTTATTGGCTGTTTAAGATGAAGACATATGGGTCACGGATGTTGCATAATTATCAACGGTACGCTCGATAAAAATAACTAGGTACCTAGTTGTGTTTGTACGTCGTAAACAGGTCATTGAACTGACATCCAGGGCTTTAGCTTTGTGGTTGCGTCTGGTCACAATAACCCTATCTATAACCTGTAACTGATAGACAAAACCAGTAAACATAAAACAGTAATGTCTTCCTAACCGAATTTTGGTTACGGCGGCTAATTCGGGCTAATTTTAATGGAGTTTAGCCATCTGCGCGGGCGATATTATAGTGGACTAGTACACAAGCATTCTTTATTTTCTCACTCTCATAGTCCGGCTGTGGTATACCGTAAGAGCATAAACCGAGCCACCGCAAAAACCGAGCAAAATCTGGCTGTCAGATTGAAAATCGGTATTCCGAGCCCTTTTTGACGTTTAGTCAATAGATTGTGCCGTCACCGAGCAATCACAACTGTCAGTTTTGCGATCACAACTGTCAGTTTGCCATCGCTGTTTCTTTGAGAATCAGCCGGCGGGACGGCAAGCCGACATGATCGGAGAGAGATTAGGCGTAAGACCAATAGCTTTACGTGCTTTCCAAAGAACGAGGGTGTAAACTCCATCAATTTCCAAACCCGGGGAGTAGGTACAGGTCTCCAGCACTCATTTAGGAATGCGTTTTTAACTAAATGTTTTCCTATTCCATGGATACTCCATCTGCCTCTGGCCTGGTGTAAAAAAATGTGTTGGCAACATGCAAGTGATACCTCTGATATTGCAAGCATCTATAGGCTTTGGTAACTGCTTAACACCAGGCGGGTCGTATGTTTGTTTGCCACCCAAGTAGTCAAAAAAATAATAGACTAGTGGCCCGCCCCGACTTCGCCCGAGTTAAACTATTTTCAGCTCAACTTTCTTTTTCTTATATAAGAACCTTCTCTTGACAATAACGAACATAGCAAAAAAAGAATTAGCGAAATCGGTTAACTAGTTCTCGATATTTACGCTTAGCAACACATTCAGCGATATTTGAAAATTGTGTTTCGTTTTTAGTGTTTCGAGCTTATAATATAGTCGTACATATGTATAACAATATTCACAAAAGACACTATGCTAACTCGAGGTTACAAATGGTGGTATCTGTGTTTTGCATTTCATCCACCGAGGGCGTATTTAATCATATCTTACTGTCGTGCTGGACCCCGATGTAAAGTAGTGCCACAAACATTTAGACATGGCAACTTGTGTTGACTGAATGACTGCACCGTTGATTCTGTGGCGTGTTCATATGGGTTCGATACCCACATTGGACAAATTAGTGTGATTTATAAATTGTTGTTTTGAGTCTGGGTATTCTTTGTGTCCGTTAATTGTGCGGAACTTGTCTTTTCTTAAACAATAAAGATCTGATATACTTTTACGAATCGTTCTTCCATGACAGAGCTTTTAAATTTAAATTGGTACGTAATTAGATGCAACAATAGCGGGTTAGGTTTCTTACAGTAGCATACACTCGTCGTCTCAACCCATAAACGTCCCACTGCTAGGCACGAGTCTCCTCCATTTGGAGGCATACTAGCCTACTACACCACGCTGGCCAGATGGGTTGGTATAAGGTTTTGTTCCGAGTTTTTCCTCTCTTGTAGTGGATATTGTCCTCTGACTTAGCATACACTTAATATCATCTAACTCAATTTGAACCGGCGACCTCAGCACGACAGTGGAGACAGTCTAGTATATTATTCGTCTGCCCATTCTAAAGTGTTCTGTAGTCTATCTATTAGTATGTGGTCCCATAGAGGCGTGGCACAATCAGCGCAGTGCCCAACAAAACAATAATTGTGCGTTTACGGCTTCAATGTCCTCCTCACACCAGATTGTCCTCGGAACGGGACATCTTGTTAGATTATTTTTTTTACGACTTTCCATAAATATATTGACACGATTTAATCTTATACGTATTTATAGAAATATGAATTTACAATGGAAATACAATGAATTTGAAATAAAACTCCACTGATGAAACAGTGGTTTAAGTTTAACGTAAATTAATTAAATATTGTGTATTTGGTTTTTAATTCAATAAGCTTCTTTAGGCAGTAAAACATATGATAATAATACCAATCTTTTAAGTAATTAAAGATTGCATTATAGTAAAGGTTTTACCGCTGATTCTAGCTGACGAGTAAACGGCCCACCTTATAGTGAGTGGTTACCACCACTCATGGACAATGACCAATCCCTCCCTACCCTGTGACGTAAGGGGAAGGAAAAAAACGAGTATTATTTTTTATACTACTTGGGTGGCAAACAAACATACGGCCCGTATGATATTAAGCAGTTACCGTAGCCTATGAACGCTTGCAATACCAGAGGCACCACTTGCGTGTTGCTAACACATTTTTTCCAGGGCTTTAAGATGAAATATGCCTGGTATAAAAATACGTTTATGTCAAACCACATTCCTAAATGAGCGCTGGAGACCTGTATTTACACATAGGAACACAACTACACCGCTGTGTGTAGTTATTTGGCCGTGGCCTTTATTCTTATATTCAACAAGCTTACAAAATAAATTTAAAATTGAAGCACCTCACATTATAATACCACTTGAAAGTACTAGCGTAGATTCATTGACCCATCTCTACGTTTTGTTGATAATATAGAGTCATTGTTCGGCATATCGGCTCGTTAGAGTGACAGACGGACAGATAGGCTGCCGGTTACATTAACGGCACGGTCAGTTGCCAACATTAACTAGTAGTTTTATTAGTTACCTATGCTCTACATACTGTGGCTTTCTATTTGTAGGTTACATTTTCAAGTGCATGCAATAGTTTTAATGTACAGAGAGGTAGGGCACCATACTAGCGAGCAAGCCCGACTGGGAAAGGACCTCCACCTTACATAAGACCACAGCCAAATAACTACAGAGTGGTGTAGTTGGGTTCCTGTGTGTGAGTACAGGTCTCCAGCGCTCATTTAGGGATGCGTTTTGGATGAAACGTATTCATTCCTATCCTAGGGATACTTCCATCTTAAAGCCTTGGTATAAAAAAATGGATTGACAACATGCAAGTGATACTTCTGTTATTGCAAGCGTCCAAAGGCTACGGTAACTGCTTGACATCAGGCGGGCCGTATGCTTGTTTACCACCCAAGGAGTATAAAAAAAATTAAAGGCAACTCCCACACTAGGGAAACAAGCCCTATGTTGTAGGGGACTAAATACAATTAACGGACACAAAGTGCACACAGACTCACAAGCATGATTCACTCAATTTTTTGTCCTGTATGGGAATCGAACCCTTAAGACGCCGCACAGTGGTAGCTACAGAACCAACCATGCAGTCAAAATTACCTTTACGTAGATGGTGGCACATTCATAGGTGTCTACTAACTCTGCTTACACGTTTAGGTATTATCGGTCATATTGGCACTCTTAACATTTTAATCTAGCAATTTTGACCTCAACGGACAAAATTCCGTAAACCATGTTAAATAATATATAATCTTGTTTAAGTACTATATTGAGACAATAAAAGCGATGGTGGCCGAGTGGGAAAATAACCGACTTGCACGCATGAGATGCGAGTTCGATCCCGGGTGGCAGTACTAATGTGAATTTTGTGCAATGATTCACCATCTGCTAACGGTGAAGGAAAACATCGTGAAGAAACCCACATGTCTTAAAAGAAATTCTAAAGACATGTCTGATTCACCAACCCGCGTTAGGCCAGCGTGTGTGAATTAACTCCTAATCCCTCACTCTTGATAGAGGAGAGGAGACTCGTGCCCAGCAATGAGACATATATAGGTTGCTATTATATTGAGAGAAGTGATACAACGTGTGGTTGAGCAGCAACTAATCCTACCGTACGTATTAGTGTTAATTGGCGTTAAGTTTGACCGAAATCTGTTGCTCGACTGGTATCCAATTGTATCTGGTCACCTGCCCGGAATAGCTCGGAGATATGCCGGCGAGCCGTGATAATACCGTAGTACGTACGTACGTCTCACTGTTACTCGTCTCCATTGATATATTGTATACATATATTGATATATTGTAGACTGCCTCGGTGGTCCAGTGGCCGCAGTATGCGCCTGCTGTGCACGAGGTTGTGGGTTCGATTCCCACACAGGATAAAACTTTGTATGACCCACAAAGAATTGTTCTGAGTCTGTGTGTAATTTGTGTCCGTTAGTTGTATGTTTGTAAAGTCCCCCGCGATACAGAGCTTGTTCTCTAGTGCGGGAGTTGTCTTTTTAAATAAAAAAGAATATATATATACTCGTATATATATATGTAATTATACGTTAAGTTAAAGGAGTGGTGGCCGATTGGGGAAGTAATATACTTGCACGCAAGAGGTGCGAGTTCGATCCCGGGCAGTACCAATGTGAATTTCACTTTTTGGAGTTTATATGTACTAATCAAATGAATCGCCATCTGTTAACGGTGAAGGAAAATATCGTAACCCACATGTCTTAGAAGTTATTCTGAAGACTTGTCTGATTCACCATCCCGCATTAGGCCAGCGTGTGTGAATTATAATCATCGCCTCAACCCATAAACGTCCCACTGCTGGGCACGGGTCTCCTCCAAAAATTTGGAGGGATATTAGCCTACTATACCACGCTGGCCAGACGGGTTGGTATAGGGTTTTGTTTCGAGTTTTTCCTCTCTTGCGGTGGATATTGTCAGCTAGAATTACTCCCTTACGACACCCTCGGGATGGAAGGGGGTGGTGACATTTGTATTCTTAATCCGTCACCACACGGAAGATATATTATAATATAAGGAACTATGTATTGTGTCATTGTTTGTATACCTAAATAAAGAATTTTAAAAAAATATGTTGGGCTTGGTAGTCTTAGGTTGTAGACACGGCCTGTCGTGTAACGTCTGCCTGGCTGCAGCATCGGTGTAAAGAAGCTCGTTTCACAACCGGCAAGTAATTGATAGGATAATACATGCTGTTCAATATTCATGTTACCTTTTGTATTCCCGTATTCAACAACGTAAGATTTTTCAATAGAGAAAGGGTTTTCAATATACTTGTTAATAAATTATGTTTAACATTTTTAAACACAAGCTTCAATCAGTCTAAAGAACTGTTTCATAAAAGTTTTTAACATTGTGCTTTTATCATGTACTGGTTGTTGCCCACGGCTCCGCCCGCGTAGATGTCGGTTATCGCGATAAAAAAGTGTAGCCTATATGCTATTCCAGACTATAATCTATCTTTGTGCCAAATTTCATTCAGATCCGTTCAGTAGTTTTAACGTGTTACAAATGTCAATACATCCATACCGACAAACTATCACATTTATAATATGTAACTATTGATGTCATTTATGGGTTTTTTACACATTTAAAACGAAGCGGCTATACATTTCATTGAAAAGTTCTTTCAGAGGTAATATAATATCTGATCTATTTCTGTGACACACATTCTACGAGTATCTAGGAGTATAGTATCCGTCATGCGTTTGCGCACACAGTATTGTAAAAAGTATAACCTGACCCATTTGGCTTGTTTCCGTTAAGCTGGCCACTACCACTGCTGATATTCATTTCTTCATTATAATCTATACAAATATTATAAAGCTGAAGAGTTTGATTGCTTGTTTGGTTGAATTTGTTGATTAGAAAAAACTTTTTTTGTTGAATAGTGCATTTATCCAGGAAGGCTATTGGCTATATAACATCACGCTATGATCAATAGGAGCGGATCAGTAGTGAGATATGTTGCAAAATCGGGGAAAATATCCCAAATTACCACGCGGACGAATAAAGAAAAGAGCCATAACGTACCGTAGTGAAATTAATATTTTATTTTATTTTTAAGTTTTCCAAAGGAATTTGTATGTAAATTGTAGCTAAGAATAAATTTACAGCAGCTAATGGCTATATTATGATGATAACCGAGTGCATTTTTATTCATCCCTAATTTTTATTAAACGACCCTTTTTGGGTTCACGAAAGATTAACCACAGACGTACAAGACTATATTAACATTACAGTGCTCGTATTACGCTCTGCGAAACGCTAAACATCCAGGGACCATTTTATTTCAGTTAGTGTACTCTTATTAAATATGTTTGGAATAAATATAAGTTTCGGATTATACACCAAGAAGCTAAGCAATGATGCTATTGACTAATGAGAGAAAATAAGAAAAGTTTTTACAAAAGTTATGTAGAGCACATAACTTTTGTAAAAACTTTTTTAGGGACGTCAAGCACTTTTTGGGTTCTCTAATCATGAAACTCGCGTCATGGTCACCAAACCAAGGAAACCAAGAAGAATTCAAAAATATAAGTGAAATCTTCTTTAGGCGTGCTGAGGACTTTTTGGGTGAACAAAATTCATGGAACTCTTGTCATCGCCACGGAACGCTTTCCATATTCAAAAATAATAATCTAATAGCTCGACGATACAATTCACAAGTTACTTAGTTTTCACTTTTATCTGAAGTCCCCAAATACTGCTCCGCATGTTTTTTTATATGAAAATTGCCCTGAAAATACTAACACAACGAAAAAAATCATCCAATATTTATTTATAAAATACTAAATGCCATCCGCGGCTTCATTCGCGTAGTATAACAATGCACAAACAACAACACACGTGGATAATGTAGAGCTATTCTTATTAGTGAAAGAAGAGACGGTTACATCAAAGCTTGCAAAGCTCTTGTACCATAGTCTCTGCCTACCCCAAATTGAGATAGGTACGCGTGATGATATGTGTACATTAATATTAAATAATAATTATCTTTTATTTTTCAGTATATGGTACATTGAGATACATCTTTGATAGTATATGTGAAACTTTGTTTCACATATACTACCCTCACTGGTGTAGAAATATGAAATTAATTGAAAAAAATACATGCAGATTATAATTAGGACAAATTACACGATTATTTGACCGCCATATTAAATTCGAATTTACATTTCAAATATTAAATCTGCTATATCACTGTCAACAAATCTGAATATGAATTTTATCTTCAAATTGGATTATTGAGGTCCCATCTAAACATCAAATATTCACTATTAAATACTGCCCTGCTTACAAGGAACCACGCAAATGCAAGGCAAGTATCAAAGCAAAACATGTCTTAAATCTGATACTTTACGTGTGCTTTACTGTAGCCTTTATCATGCAGTTACGTCGTTCTTTCTTAGCGGGGCAGAATAGTGATGAGCATCATGCATGACAATACATCGACACGTCCGCGGTCGCGAGCGGTGCGGCTCGGGTGGACGTCCACAGAGGTCATGTTTCTTTCTTATAGGGACACACATAATAGGATTAAGTTTATCCCTATGTTTTGCATATTTCATCTATCGTCATTGTACTGTCTAACGATGTACAAATATGTATTTATTAAATCCCGCTTTTGAGGCGTTCTTTATAATTCAGTGCGGTGATGTTGTGGGGGTCATTACCCTCTACTATGTCACGATTTGAGTGTTTTTGAATGACAATAGGACGCTGAGAGCCGTGTCTTTTGAGAATTATTCAACAATTGACAGTGTAGTACATACTAAACATCTATACACATATAAAGATTTTTATTATAAGTGTTTAGTTGAGAATAATATTGTGATTTCAATATTGTCAGCGCCTGTGCCTACTATGGCAACCAGACAACTGTATTTCTTGTTTTTATATCCAGACACAGAAGAAAGAATAATGGTCATCCCACAAAGACTTGTCCTAAGTAGAAATCGAACCTACAACCTTTGGTTACTAACGACTAAACCAACAAGCCTTTCATTTAAAGACAGCGATGCGTTGCGTTCTGAAAAGCCTAAAATTCCCATTGTTGATATGTACATGTCCCGCTCTTAGGATTGAGAGTCACATAAATAACATAGAACTGGCTCTACAAGCCAACCTTGGATTAAAGTTATTAAGGCACTTATACTACTTGGGTGGCAAACAAGCATACGGCCCACCTGATGTTAAGCAGTTACCTCAGCCTATGAACGCTTGCAATAATAGAGGTATCAATTGCATGTTGCCAACCAATTCTTTTACACCAGGTCTTTTGGATAGGAAAACGTTTCTTTCAAAACGCACTTAATGGGCGCTGGAGACTTGTACTCACATACAGGAACACAACTACATCGCGGTGTGTAGTTATTTGGCTGTGGTCTTCTGTAAGGTGGAGGTCCTCCCCTAGTCGGGCTTGCTCGCTACTGGAACTCATTTAGGGATGCGTTATCTTATTCTTAATAAATAATATTTTTGGCTCGGCAGCACGGTAGTGATACCTCTGATATTGCAAGCATCCTTAGGCTAAGGTATTTGTTTAAAAATTAGGCGGGCAGTATGCTTGTTAGCCACATAAGTAGGCAGTATGAAAAAAAAGCAAATACATTGGTTCTTTAATAAGTATGTCATTGTAACATAGTTTTTGCAGATAAATACACCTACACACAATATAATGCCTCTCGATTTACATAGATAGTTATTTAATTATAATCTTAAACAATCAATAATGAGTATTCATAATGTTAATTATGAATTTCGAATAATAATGATATAACGTTCCCTATGACAGCATCGCTAACTCAAGGTTATTTTGGTACTACGACACTTTAAGTGTTTTTAACTTATTATCTTGCTAGTTTATACTTACATTATCTTCTTTACAAAATAAACATATTGGCGGATAATTAAATGGTATTGACTTATTTGGTCAGCAATTAAAATCAGCAAAAAATATTTTCACAGCATAATTAATACTTGGACTGCGGAATTACTTTTGGTCATTAAGATATTGCATAGCGTCTATCGCGGGCCTTGGGCGTGGAGACCGAATCCAGAAATTCCGTAACGAATATGAAAACCTAACACCCCCCACTCCGACCGGCACAGCGGTGATACTTTTTTTAATGACAAATTCTCTAAACGGTCAATAATAATATGTCATATTTGTGTAAGGAGGTTCTGATCTAAGAGAATATTAATGTGAAAAAGATTATGGAGTCTTAAGGAATTATTACAAGTATTCATTTTTATTATTATATATTTTTATGAATCATTGAGAATAAAATAAAAATGCTTTAGATAATTCTGTAAAGTAATTTTTTATTTGTTTCGATAAAAAATCATACTAAAAAATATGCAATCGCTTTACCGCGGCAGTCCCCGAGTGCCACACGTCTTATTTTTACAACAGAATTATTCAATCAATAAATGTCGTAGAAAAATGATAGTAAGGGCATATGTTAGGTTAGGTTTTAGACGTCTGAGGTATCAGTTTATTTTGGTAAAGAGGTCTCTTGTTCATTTCATTCATTAATTTCAAAAATTATAAAAGATATTTTACAAGGAGGCGTTGATAGCCAGCTGCACTCGTTGTTCGGTAAACGATCAGTGTGTTAAGCAACCAAGGACATGGTAACCTTATAGATAGGTGACCTATGGTCTCCTTGCTTCTGCATGTCAAAAGTCGGTCCCAACTGTTAACAGTCGTTAGATCACGACTGAGGTCTAAATATGGGCCATCTAATAACTCTCTCACCAGGTTGGCCACTAGAATTTAGAATTAATTAGTTTTCATTCTCCTGAGACTAACATTTCTAACGCAGAGGACATTATTTTATCATCTTGTAAATTTTCAAATCTTACAATCAATCAATTAGTCTATCGCAGTCCGCTGCTGGACATAGGTCTCTCCCAACACGCGCCACAGCACGTCGTACTCCGCCTTCCGCATCCAATCCATCCCAGCGACCTTGTTTAGGTCGTCATTCCACCTAGCTGGAAGCCACCCTACCTTACGCTTACCGAGTCGCGGTCTCCACTCTAGCACACGTCTGCTCCATCGGCCGTCGGTCCTTCTGCAGATGTTACCAGCCTATTGAGCTATGTCGGTAACTTTGGTTCTTTGTCGGATTCATCGTTGCAAATCTTACAGAATAAATCAAACTTCATTGGTGGCAGATATCATCGCCATAGATTGTACTTGTAATGACACGTAACATATCCCACACATTGCTAGTTCCATACTAATGTAAAATAGACAATCGCAAAATGGCACGTAAATCAAAACCAGATGTATATTGCAATATTTACGATCTGTGGACGTCAAGTGAAGATATGTGGACGATGCATGAAAAACGGGGTATGAATAAAAAAGTTTTAGTAAGCAGATTGCCTACGATACTTTTATATACTGTGTAATATAAACAAGACTTACATCACTTTGACATACCTACATTAATTGATAGATAGGTAGCCAGTAGCGGTACGTACGGTCGGTAACGGAGTTAGCTGTACAGCCCCTCTAGACAAGTGAAATAAACGGTAATCGAATCGAAAAGTAAGGATTTGACGTAAGTTTACGATGTAATGTCGTAAATTTACGTCAAATTCCATACATTTGTTTCTTTGACTTTTAGATTCGACTACCGTTTATGCCACTTGTCTAGAGGCGCAGGGCCGCTATATGAAGATTAGATTGAATAGTTATAAAAATTAAAGTATCCTAACCTAACCTACTTACAAACAATCAGATATTGTATTTAAAGGTATTAACCTATAAATAAAATATCTGATTGAAAAACCAATGTATGGATTTGTATTTAAATATACTGTTACCAAATTTCATAGAAATATATAAGTACAATGGTTTTCTTAAAAAACGAATCTTCATATAGCGGCGCTGTACAGCTAACTCCGTTGCTGTGTGTACGTGTATAAGTGTATTAATTTATTCAGTAGTAAAAGATTATGTTTTCGTAAAAAAATCACGTTTAACCTACACAAAATATGTTTTGCTTACAACTTTCATTGTGGAAGACAAAGAACACGAAAGTAGAAGCAGTATTAGCGATATTTTTTATTATGTATTTGTCTGTAATCAGGGCATCAAACTTGGTCGTTATCATGTATTGTAGCAATATTTTTTTCGTCATTCAACATCGTAGCGAATTAGGGCGCTAACACAAAGTCGATGCGGCAATGTGGGGCTTTGATACACTAAACAATATAGAACAAGTTGTTGCCTTATTTACTTAGTATTTGTTAAATGGTCAAATCTATCGAAATATTCCTCGGTAGTCAAACATATTTTAATTTTGGAATGTTGCTATCTACTTATAGTATGATGATGCAAACATCCTTACATTCCTACTGATATTATAAATTGCTCATGCGGTGTAACCCATACAATGGCCCACCTCACATCATGTCCTGCATGCCCTAACACCTGCACGCAGGAGGACTTGATGGCTGCCTCTGACAATGCAGTCAATGTAGCTGAATTTTGGGCCGCAATAATATAAATTTAACCATGTTTGCCATCGAAACGCTAAGAAGAAGAAGAATATTATAAACGCGAAAGTTTGAAAGTATGGATGGATGGATGGATGTTTGTTACTCTTCTACGTAAAAACTACTGAACGGATCTGGATGAAATTTGGCACAGAGATTATGGTCTGGAATAACACATAGGCTACTTTTTACAGCGGTAACCGACATCTACGCGGGCGGAGCCGCGGGCAACAACTAGTTAAATATAAACTTTTTTAATCGAATTCGAATAGGTTATATGTTCACTGATTTATCAGTCAAATATAGACCGTTTTTCTGTTTTGTTTAAAAGGGTATACTCACTGTCACCTATTCAGAATTTGCTTAAGAGATGTCTAATAAATCTAAAAAATAATAAAATTATGTTTTCGGTCATAACTCCATTGTTTATTAACCTATTTAAAAATCATAGTACTTATTTGAACGTTAGCTACGCCACAGGTACCCAAATATAGTCATTATTTGCTATAGGTACTTTGCAAATCAGTGTGTTTTGCCCTTTACATTGAGCTTTTAATAATAGTAAAGGGGCAAAGAAGTGGCCCGCTCACGAATCACCCCCGGGGACAATTTTGTAATAAGGGTTACCCTGTACCTGGTGCAGCCCGTCGACTACTTAATACACAGTTTAATTTATTTGTCGATTCCACCCTGTCTGGGACCTATTATGATATTGCCACAAAATGTTTTGTGTGGATATGGCATTTTTTTATACGACTAATGCGACAAATCCTACTAAACGTGAAAGTTTGTAAATATGGATGGATGTTTGTTACTCTTTCACGTAAAAACTACTGAACGGATCTGGATGAAATTTGGCACAGAGATAGATCATGGTCTGGAATAACACATAGGCTACAGGCGCTTTTTACAGCGGTAACCGACATCCACGCGGGCGAAGCCGCGGGCAGTCTATTCTAGTAACGTTATGGGTAAGCTCAGAGTTAACCATAACATAAAACCCAAGTGATTTATTTTAGGGCTGGCAACGTACGAGCGATACCCCATGATATTGATTTTTTTTTTTTTTTTTGTATACTTCTTGGGTGGCAAACAAGTATACGGCCCGCCTGATGTTAAGCAGTTACTGTAGCCTATGGACGCTTTGATATCAGAGGTATCACTTGCGTCTTGCCAAACCTTTTTTTATACCAAAGCTTTAAGATGAGAGTCCCAGTGATAGGAATACGTTTCTTTCAAAACGCATCCCTAAATGATCGCTGGAGACCACTGTACTTACACACAGGAACACATCTACTTCTTTCGTCTTCTGTAAGGTTGAGGTCCTTCCCTAAACGGGTTTGCTTGCTAACATGGTGCCTTACCTCTCTTTTATTAGTTACTAGCTGTTGCCCGCGGCTCCGCCCGCGTGGATGTCGGTTATCGCTGTGAAAAGTTGCCTATGTGTTATTCCAGACCATAATCTATCTTTGAGCCAAATTTCATCCAGATCCGTTCAGTAGTATTTACGTGAAAGAGTAACAAACATCCATCCATCCATCCATACTTACAAACTTTCACGTTTATAATATTAAGTAGTAGAATTTCTCAATACATATCATAATTACTCATTCTCTAGTAAGATTATAAATAACGATAGTAACTTCGTCTGGTGCCTTTTCGCGACTAAGCGGGTTGCAATGAAATTTGGCCTGGCGATAAATGGTATCCGGCCGGCTGATTCTCTAAGAAACAGCGATGGCAAACTGACAGTTGTGATCGCAAAACTGACAGTTGTGATTGCTCGGTGACGGCACAATCTATTGACTAAACGTCAAAAAGGCTCGGATTTTGCTCTTACGGAACACCGATTTTCAATCTGACAGCCAGATTTTGCTTGGTTTTTGCGGTGGCTCGGTTTTTGCTCTTACGGAATACCCCTGCGGGTTAAATTCTTAACGTATGTACTCTTTATTGCAATAACCGACAACATATTCAAGTCTCAAACAAAAACGAATGGCACATCCAAAGTTTGGCTCATCCATACTGCTTTTCTGTGTTCGCGTTCGTGCTTTGTAAACGCTTACCTAACCTTGATAGTTGCTTGTGGTATTTGCTGATGTGGCCTAACTATCTACTTTAATAAAATAGATGAGCAATTTATTTACTTAGTACATCCATCCATTATTTTACTT
Source organism: Trisateles emortualis (assembly GCA_947095525.1). Taxonomy (NCBI): domain Eukaryota; kingdom Metazoa; phylum Arthropoda; class Insecta; order Lepidoptera; family Erebidae; genus Trisateles; species Trisateles emortualis. The sequence continues at coordinate 34,479,250 of OX352729.1, forward strand.
CTTTATTATACAGTAGCTGTTGCCCGCGGCTCCCCCCGCGTTGCTATTGGTTACCGCGATAAAAAGTATCCTATGTCCTTTCTAAAGATAACATCTATCTAATTGCTAAATTTTATGACAGTCTGCTCAACTATTTAGTCGTGAAATAGGAACAAAGAAATATATGTATGTACATACATAACGAATAATATTAGTATTAGGTACGTACTTAAACATAATCATCATGGCCGTCTCCTGTTGAGGTAGGCACAGATTGTACGCCAATTCCTTCAATGCAGTCATATTTCTTCCAAATATTCATAAATGTCATTCTTCTTTATTTATTGACTAGCTGTTGTCCGCGGCTCCGCCCGCGTGGATGTCGGTTATCGCTGTAAAAAGTGTGCCTATGTGTTATTCCAGACCATAATCTATCCGTTCAGTAGTTTTTACGTGAAAGAGTAACAAACATCCATCCATCCATCCATCCATACTTACAAACTTTCGCGATTATAATATTAGTAGGATAGGATACTTGATTGATTTTTAATATAACTTGTATACCAATAGGTACCAACGTATTTCTAACACCCGTATTGTAAAATTTGAATTGTTCTTTGTTTGTCCCGAAGTTCAGTCCCACATTCCAAAAACTCTTAATTTGGCCCGTACGTATTGGAGTAAGGGTTTATTTTTATCGCTTTATAGCTTTGAGTTTTGGGTTCAGTTGAAAATAAGCGTCGACCATCAATTTAGATGTGACCTATGGAACTGGACATATTTGGCATAGCTCTGAGGCATACACAGCATTTATTAAACTTGTTGTTAGGTTTTTAAAGGGTCGGCAACGCGTGAGTGACACCCCTGGTGTTGCAAACGTCCATAGGCTACGGTAACTGCTTACCATCAGGCGGGCCGTATGCTTGTTTGTCACCTTGGTAGTAAAAAAAAAAAACTTGTCTTATTTTACGTCTATTTTTTTTGGTTCTTCTTTTTTTTAAATTGTTATATTGTGTTGTCTTCGTCTGTGTTTAAATAAATACTATTTAATTTTATTTCTTTGGCGGCTAGGGCACAGAATAATACAGAATGAGGACATTGTTGTGGACTGCAGCAGTTCCAACAAGTTTGTGCGAACTGCAGACATTTCCACAAGAGCTACCTTCATAAACTTGTGGGTACTAAAGCGATATCTTACCGGTTGCTCTCAATTCAATCCAAAAGCTGATATATTTTATGATAATACTAATATTATGTCTAATAATGTGATGTTATATTTGAATAATGTATAAGTCCTACTAATATTATAAGCGTGATAGTTTGTAAGTATGGATGGATGGATGTTTGTTACTCTTTCACGTAAAAACTACTGAACGGATCTGGATGTAATTTGGCACAGAGATAGACTATGGTCTGGAATAACACATAGGCTATACTTTTTACAGCGATAACCGACATCCACGCGGGCGGAGCCGCGGGCAACAGCTAGTAATGTATAAATAATAACAATCATCATTTGACATTTGTATTTTAGGTAATAAGTGACTTTTTTGTGTAATTCAGTGTAACATACTCGTACGAGCGATTTGGTTTATAACTGTAAGCTTGTATTGTTGTGGAATAAATAAATAATATAAATAAACAATAAAAAAATACACAATGATTTCAATCTTTATAATTATATTTTCTCAATGAGTTACAGTTGTCTTTTAAAAAAAGGAAAGAAAATTATGGAGAACTTGTTTTTGCCCGCGGCTGCGCTCGGGCGTGATTACAGATTGCATAGTGTTTCCCCACTATAATCTATATGTGTCACAGTTCACCCAGATCAGTTCACCCGTTTTGGAGTGCATGAGTAAAACATACATCCATACATCCATCCAAATTACCATTATTATATTTCTAAACTAAATAAAAGTACAGATAAGTACTTACATATTAGATATCATCACGTCGCTTCCCACTGTCTGTCTGTTTCTATGTATGCTTAGATCTTTAAAACTACGTAACAGATTTCGATGCGGTTTTTTTAAGTAGATAGTGTAATTCAAAAGGAAGGTTTATAATATATGTATAATACATGCATATTATAGCAGAGAAATCTAGAAAAAACCGAAGCGAAGTGAAGGTGGGTCGCTAGTTACAGATAATTTACACCCAGCCACAGAACAAAAGCTCTGTGTTGCGGAGGACTTTACAAATAAACAATTAACGGACACAAATTACACCCAGACTCAGAACAACTCTTTGTGGGTCACACAAAGTTTTGTCCCTGTGTGGGAATTGAACCCACAACCTCGTGCACAGCAGGCGCATACTGCTGCCACTGGACCACCGAGGCAGTCAAGTGTTGATCACACAAAGAACTGACTCAGCTTGGGTAGGAGTCGAAATCACGACCTCTACATCTTACCAGTCAAGGTCACTTACCACTAAGTCAAAAAGATTAGGTAAATATTAGTCAATTTATAATAATAATAATTGTTTATTTCGGAAAAAAAATATCCATAGCACATACACAAATCACATAATAAAAGATAAAAATACAAAAAATAAAGAAATAATAATAATTATTATAAATTAAAATACACAATATAATAAAAATAAATAAATACCCACTGTTACAGTGCCAGCGTAGTGCGCAAGCGCATTAAGTGACGCAACAATGGAGTGTCCCACCTATCTACAAACACACTTAGAATGCTTTGAATTTGAGATGAATTGACCATTTGTTAACAACTTGTAACCAATAAATAAAGCTATAAGTAAATAATTGTACAATAATAAGTAGTGAAACGTGGACTATAAATCTGTCATTTAATGCAAATTTATAGACCAAGAGCTAGCAACGTGTTTACTTGTGCCATTTTATGTCATGAAAATTCACAAACTAAACTCCTATGCACCTGCCGAATAATAAAATGCTCTCTGGCAACCCTCTGCGGCGGTACGTTTTACCCTAAAATAACACAAGAGGGTAAGAAATAAAACTTTCTTTGGTTATAGTCCTAATTTATTGAGTAAACTAGCTGTTGCCCGCGGCTCCGCCCGCGTGGATGTTGGTTATCGCTGCAAAAAGTAGCCTATGTGTTATTCCAGACCATAATCTATCTGTGTGCCAAATTTCATCCAGATTCGTTCAGTAGTTTTTACGTGAAAGAGTAACAAACATCCATCCATTCTTACAAACTTTCACATTTATAATATTAGTAAGGATGATATTGACAGTATTTTATATTAAGTTTTGCTTTTTACCTTTTGAGAAATACGTCGCTGGCTCTCCTTATATAAAGCTAGTCGGGTGCGTGGCCTAAATCGCGGTCCGATGACGTCACTCCCGCAATGTGAAGTAAGTGGTTGAGTGAGACAACCTTGAGTTGCACTCAGGCTGCTTACACTGCTTACCTACTTCATCGGTAGTCAAGTACTCACCTACGGGACGAGTTAAAATGTACGCCATGTTGTATACGATCGACCAAATTGACAACTCATTGAATGTTTATTTATTTTATTAAACAATATATGGTATATACCTGCGCAAGATTAAACATCTATATCCTACTAATATTATAAATCCGTCCGTCCGTGTGGTGACGGATTAAGAATACTAATGTCACCACCCCCTTCTATCCCGAGGGTGTCGTAAGAGTCGACTAAGGGAGTAAGTCTAGCAGGCAATATCCACCGCAAGAGAGGGAAAACTCGAAACCAAACCCTATACCAACCCGTCTGGCCAGCGTGGTATAGTAGGCTAATATCCCTCCAAATGTTTGGAGGAGACCCGTGCCCAGCAGTGGGACGTTTATGGGTTGAGATGATTATAAATGCGAAAGTTTGTAAGAATGGATAGATGGATGGATGGGTGGATGTTGTACTTTTTACAGCGATAACCGACATACACACGGGCGGAGCCGCGAGCAACAGCTAGTTATAAATAAAAATGAAACCCCCCCCCCCCCCAAATGTATGTACGCGCTTAACTTCCGATCGACTTAGATATCACCAAATTAGATATTTCTTTTTTTGTGTTTTCTATTGCCAGGACAAGATTTGTATAAAAGAAAATTAAAAGAAAAATAATGTTGGTACGAAGTTCCCTGGGTTAGCTAGTTGTAAATTTAGGTGATCAAACAAATCATACTATTATAGGCAAGAAACCCCTTTTTCAAAATGAACTGATACCTCAGTGAATGCCAGATCTTAGTCCATCCATCCATCTTAGCCAAAAGATGTCCACTGCTGGACATAGGCATCCCCCAAATTCTTCACTCCTGAGCTGACCTTGTCCATTAGTTGCCCGCAACCTTTACACTTTTTCTCGCCACTATCGATTAGTATCTTGTCTTAATGAGACATCTGATAAACATGTTTGAACTTATTACAATTAAATTAGACTGGCTAATATCCCTCCAATCGTATGGAGGAGACCCGTACCCAGCAGTGGAACGTTTATGGATGAGATGAATTAATTTAGACATAAGTACGAATAATATCGACTTAAAGTGGAAACATCTCTTCATCTTTGACTGCCTCGGTGGTCCAGTGGCCGCAGTATGCGCCTGCTGTGCACGAGGTTGTGGGTTCGATTCCCACACAGGATAAAACTTTGTGTGACCCACAAAGAATTGTTCTGAGTCTGGGTGTAATTTGTGTCCGTTAATTGTATGTTTGTAAAGTCCCCCGCGACACAGAGCTTGTTCTCTAGTGCGGGAGTAGTCTTTTTAAAAAAAAAAAAAAAAATCTCATAAGATATTCAAAGTAATGGCTGTCAAAATCTCAGTGTTTAAAATATATAAAAGTTATTTGAAGCAGCGGCCACTGGAGCGCGCCTTAGGACTGTTAAACACTTGCACGTCGACTGGATATATAAAGGCGAAGTTTGCGATTTTTACAAGCGTACGCGCAAACTCTAAACTCATAATACTCACCTATTTATACAGCCATAAGAGATCACGTAGTAGGCCCACGGTGTCGCACCGTCACGGAATTTTAAATACACATAGGTGCTACTGACATTTATAGAGCGAAAGAGGTAGAAAAAAATTGTCTCGACTATATTACCCAGTTTTCTTTTTATTGTCGATTTATGCTAACTAAAGTTTGCGGTTTTCACGCACTCGTTACACGTGATCGTGGTTACAAACATGTTTTGTTTGTTACTGTAAAATTTAATGAGCCTATGTTTGTTTCTCTTGATCTGTCGAGGCTTCAAACGACTTCACGTAGACTTAGACTGCGATAAAAATAGCAAAATACTATATATATACATACATAAACAAAACACTACACATAAATATACATACAATAATTTGAGCTTTTTCGACGTCCATAAAATCGCATTTTGGTTGAAAATATTCTTTGTCTAATTTACATTTTTATGTAGGTATTTATATTATTCAATTCTAATTCATCTTTTTGATCACTTCGGTGAACATAATATTTTAATCATGCGTCAATCCAGTGAGCACAAATATTTAGTTTTTTTTTTAATGATGTATACTTAAAATGTGAATTGGATCATCATTTTTTGGTGTGTTTATGACTTTTAATCATATTTGACAAGAAATCTTTAAAACAATTGAAAACGCGATATTTATTTTTCGAGTTTAAAAAAACCATTATGTAAAATTACTAATATACTTTTGTCAAAGTTATCGAACTACCGAAATAGGTTACTAATTATATGTACATTTATATACCTTCATCGCAGCAATTAACTGTTCAAACACTAGTAATGTAACTGTTAGCACTAGGCTAAAGTCTGTCACAGTAATGCTCGTAGAAGCAACCGCAGACTTGCATCGCTTCGAAGTGTTGACTTTACAAAAGTTAAACATTGATCAACGCAACTTAACTCACTTCCACAGCGATGAACAAGCGACTTTATCGCAGCGTAGCGCCACCTAACTTCATAGGTAGAACTAATAATAAATTAGGTACATACCAGGACTTTGTTTTATTTTTGTGTTTCTTTAAAATCAATCTTATGTAATGTATGTATGAATATAAGCTTTTGGATGACGCGATAATGGTGATTTAATAATGGATATAAAGCAAATACAATACCCAAAGTACCGCTATCTAGCGGATATAGCGGGAACTACAACTACTAGCTACGCGAGAAACTAAACGTTACTCGTTTTTGTTAGTGTATTCATGTTCGGTGCTGAATTCAAAAATAAGTAAGATGGCGTTATTATATCCTTTATAAATTTATAAATACTTTTTATTTGTCAACAGTGACCTGTAGCATCGACGATTTCCGATGCAACAACGGCAAGTGCATTGAAGCCAGTCGCCGGTGCGACCGTGTCGCTGACTGTCCTGACCAAGAAGACGAACGCGACTGTGGTAAGACCAAAATAACACTTCTAGCAAAAGCTGAAATTTTACATTTGATTTTTAATTTTTATACTACTTGGGTGGCAAACAAGCATATGTAATATTAAGCAGTTACCATAGCCTATATATATATAACCATAGTTTGCAACACCAGAGATATCACTTGCGTGTTGCCAATCCATTTTTTTTAACCCAGGGCTTTAAGAAGGAAATAATCCTGGGATAGGAATACGTTTCTTTCAAAACGCATTCCTAAATGAGCGCTGGAGACCTGTATTACTAGTAATGTTTATAATGGTTGTAACAGCAATTGAAATAAAACGTTTTTAAAGGTCCTATGTTAAAAGGTTCACGTATGTGTCCTCTAAGTTAATTAATTTCGGTGGTCATGTTACAGATTGCCGGCCTGATGAATTCCGTTGCGAGGATAATGGCTATTGTATCGAGGAACGGAAGCGCTGTGATGGGATTAAACATTGCTCCGATGGATCCGACGAGCGCTTATGCCGTATGTATTTAATTCCTGTACATAATCTATATTTTGATACCTAATCTATAAATAGATTAGGTATCAAACTCAAAACCTACAATTGCCAAATGGAAAAATCTGTATCTACATAAGATTCTAAACCATTTTAAATATTCAAACTTGTTTTGTTTCGTTTGAAATTTAATTTAAATAAAAGAAAACTGCAAATAGGCAAGAGAAAATTTGCGCGGGGTTGCATTAGTTTGTCTCAAGGTTCAAAATAACGGAGAGTTTAAAGATAGTGCTTCAATTTATTAGAGATAAGTACATAGTTCTATATCGCAATATGTTTGCACGCCGCTTTCTGGAATGGTTTGTACGGTAAGTGTCTGATCGGGTGTCGTGGATTGGTTACCATTCATGCCGCTACACCGGCCGGTTCAGATGCTCAGACGGCACGTGCATATCCATCTTGCTAAGATGCGATGGTTTCAAAGATTGTAAAAAAGATGGAAGTGATGAAATCGCATGTCGTAAGTATCTGCTTCGTTATAACTAACTTTATGTGTGGTTTTGCTTAAGAAATTTTATTACTAAATTCAAAATTTTACATAACTTTACCATACCATACAAATATTGCAATAAGTAACATCATTATTATTAGTTACAAAATTGGATAATTATACTACAAATTCATGTAGAAGTTTGGAACTGTTAATTACCTAAACAAGACCACAACCTTGCCATTACTAACAATATAACATTTTAAAAAGCATGCGGACCAGACCAATGGCAATGCGATCATGGGAGCTGCATTAAACGAAAATTTCGTTGTGATGGACGTGTGGACTGTCCCACAGATAGGTCGGATGAGAGAAACTGTATGGGTAAGGTCTTCTTCACGATTCACGAATTTATGCACCTGCTGAAACCAAGACAGTATACTATTAAGTACTAGGTTTTACGAGTAGACACAGAAAGTTTCTCAATCCACCACAAATCACAAATTATTGCCTAAACAATTTTGAATTTTGAATTGCCTAAACACAATTTGTCTTGCGCATGATTTAGAATACAGACTGTCTCACAAGATCAAATCACGTCATGAATAGCTTTGCATGTATTTACAGCATATGGCTCATTTATCTGCAAGACTGGCACAGAAATACCGGAATATCTAAGATGTAACCGCCACTATGATTGCCCGTCAGGAGACTATTCCGATGAACAAAACTGTCGTAAGTTTATCATTCCCTAAATGAGTTCCTCTTCTACCTGGCTTCTTCTATCATTTTATTTTGGACCTCTTTCATGACGTCTTGTACCTCTGTGTTTTTATTTCACGAAACTTCAAGGTGGTTGGTTTTACTTCTATCGTTTACATTTCTGAATCTTTTGTTCTTCTGTATCCATTGATTTCATTTTCTTCATTTCAATTTTGCTCCTAGACATTCCTTGAAATATTTATAATATCTAAATGAACACAGTATATTTCTTTTACCGGCCAGCATGTGGAATACATGACTTCAAGTGTGGCAACGGACACTGTATCCCCGCCACAAAGCATTGTGACCGGACAGCTGATTGTCAGGACGGTTCCGATGAGCGTCATTGCACTTATGGTTTGATTTTTTCCAAATTTATTAACAATTATACTTTTTGTCAATTTTGATATATCGTATGCAGGTGATGGTGAAATGTTGTACCTCCCTTTGGCATGATTATCTAAATTCTACAGAGATTGTTTTATTAAATGCACTGCATTATAGATTAGAACAATTAAAATTAATATTTATTACTTTGATAAACACGATGTGAACAAGAGGGTATAATGTATATAAAATTGTTAAGCTAGCACCTGTCTGCGCAGAATGCTACTGAAGTAACATCACATTTTTATGGTTTATTAATACGAGTACTTACATAAACTGAAAATATTCAACTTATCACATCATGTTTATTAAAATACTAAGGTTTGTTTGCAGATTTTAGGTACCTAATATTGCTTTGATTAAAATTTTAATTTTTAAACATTGGTAAGGGGGTAAACTGATACTATTTTCGGCATACCCCCATATCAGTGTATTTAAGTGGTTATGGTAAATTATTACGGCAGGCACAGTTTGCATGGCTTATGAATATGAATGCAAGAGTGGAATGTGCGTGTCAGCCGAAGCAAGATGCAACGGGACGGTGGAGTGCAACGATGAGAGCGATGAGCAAAACTGCTCTTGTAAACGAGACCAACACTCGTGTCAAGACGGTTCTTGTATTAATATAGCGTTACTTTGTAATGGTCGCAACGATTGCAGTAATGGCGAAGACGAGTACAATTGCAGTAAGTAATGCTTGATGCACGCTTTTATTTTTGAGGCCAATTCAGTTATCGAGCATGGATCGTAAAAGGTTGGTGCAGATCTCATTAACATCCTGTAATTTTCTGTGATTTATAATAAAATAAAAGAAGCGTTAGGAAATTTTACCTACCTCTTTGAAAGTTTAATTATTATAATTAAACTTGAACCAAGATTATCAGATCATACCACAACATATTACGATTGATGGACGGTATTTTGAACCTCTCATATTGTACACGGGTCACCATCTTTGTATAAATATTTAGGAACCTTTGGAGTTATCCGTTGGAAATGCGATGATGGAGAATATGTAAGTGCTGAAAAACGATGTGATGGTCGAAGCGACTGTTCAGATCATTCAGATGAGAAAAACTGTGATCCGAAGTACCTCACAAAAGGTCCACATTTAAGTTGTCTTTGTGTACTAATTAGAAGCATGCGCCTGTGTATTTACCACGATGCATGATTACTCTTTATTATTTCTATACATATGTATATACTTATTAATATTATGTATATTTCGACGTAATTTTTAAGACGATAAAAGTTAAATTAAGACTTATTTTTTGTGAAAATCATTGAACCTGGTATCTGTTTAAATAAATTATTTTTATTTATTTTTCTATGTTCTGATGTGGTAATGTGCTAATCGCACAGGGGTATACTGTTAGCGAAAAAGGAAAGATATTCAATGTAGGCCGTTTTCAGGATCGTCGTGTTCGTCAGATCAGTTCACTTGTCCGGGAAGCTCGTCCGTGTGTGCGGTGAGATGTGACAACATACCTGAATGCGAGGGTGGCGAGGACGAGAGAAACTGCGATATAGGTATATTTCCATTTCTAGATGTTTGTTTTCTTATTGTTATGATTCGAGGTTCCCACTAAACGATGACCGTATAAATCAGGTTGGTCAATAGAAAAAGATCGATTGATTTTCATTCGTACCGTGCCAACCTGAAGAAGTGATTAGTAAGCAATAAAACTAAGAGAAAAAAACAAAATCACAAAAAAAAAAACTGTGCCAACAGATATTATAAAAAATGTACAACATTATAATAAACTAGTAATACTAGAAGACGAGGACACTAAAGGCAGGGCTAGTCCAGGATTTAAAGATACAGCGACAGCGCTTTCTGGCAAAGAACTGAAGTTAACAATATAGCTCGCATGTTAAGCAAAAAAGTAGCAATGGTCGCTGAAGCAAGCGAGTCCTGAAGTGAAGACCGTGGCTTGGTAAAAGTATGGTGGGACGCCCTCTGGCCAGATAGACCGATGACCTCAAGATGGTTGCTGGAATGGACTGGATGCGATTAACGAAGGACTGGGTGACAGTTGTTGCGCGACTTAGAAAAAGCTGCTGTCTAGCCGAGGACTGAAACAGTCTGATTGACTGCATCTATTGATACTTCCTAACCGCGTAGCTAGCAGCAACAACACTGGCTGACATACTCATGCCTAATTTAACGTCTGCACCTAATAATCAAAACTAAAAGCTACAATTACAGAAGAGGATTTCTTCGTCTCTAAAAAAGTGCTGTTTAATTTTAATTGAAATCCGAAATATAAAAAAAATATATATAAGTATATCCTTAATAACGTGCATGCGAATATTGTTGACACATATAAGGCTTGCTGATGCGAATTACTTTTAAATATTTTTATAAATGTTGCATTGCTACTTTCCAGTTGCGATTACTTTATGATTTTATGTAACTTTTTGTTTATGTCCGAAAATAAATAAATCGTGTTGTTTTTAAAGCTTGCGCGCATCGATGTGAAGCAGGTGGCAGATGTATTACGGCTAATCAAGTTTGCGACCACTATCAAGATTGCCCTGATGGGTCGGATGAGATAAACTGCAACTTTTGCAGTGAAGCCAGTGATTACAGGTAACTGCAGCCAATAGTGTTAATGGAATATACTTAAAGATATAATAAATATGTTAATTTAATTAATAAGATATTGCTTATTGCGAAATAGCGACATAATTATCGAAGATACATTCAAAGCGACGGTGCTCCGCGCGCTGGCGGCCGGGCGACCATATACTGTCTATACTTTTCTAAGGACTTAACAATATTTTCTATATTTGTTTCTTCATGTATGTGTAAATATTTGTTTTTATTTTAGATGTGATAACGGCGAATGTTTGCCATTATCCATTAAATGTAACGGGATCCCCGAGTGTACCGACAGTAGTGATGAAAAGTATTGCAATTACACAATGACCTCCACAAACGGTATGTCTAATAAATAACTAATATATTTTTTAAATTCTACTTCTACTTCGGCCCTCCTGATGTTAAGTTGCCAACCCATTTTTTTACACCAAGGTGTAACAAAATGTGTAGTATCCTAAAACATGTAGTATCCCTATAATAATCCTGCTAATATTATAAACGTGAAAGTTTGTAAGTATGGATGGATGGATGGATGGATGTTTGTTACTCTTTCACGTAAAAACTATTGAACGGATCTGGATGAAATATGACACAGAGATGGATTTTGGTCTGGAATAACACATAGGCTTATTTTTACAGCGATAACCAAGCTAATAGAAAAATTTTCTTTTAAAATGCATCCCTAACTATGTAGGTAATCAGTCACACACACAGGCAACTACACCGCTGTGCGTAGTTATTCTGGTGTGGTCTTCACATTGTCAAAGTGGTTTCATCCATCCACCCATTCTTACAAATTTTCACATTTATAATATTAGTAAGGATTATTATTTGGTATTACAAACGTCCATAGATGGTAACAACTTGCCATCAAGCGGGCCGTATGCTTGTTTGCTTGCTTTTTGTACCATATTAAAAATATAGTTGCTCTTACAGAGGTTTGCGGTGTTGATCAGTTCCAATGCTTGTCAAATCAGGTGTGTGTCGATCTGCATTTACAATGTGATAACAATGAAGACTGTCTCGACGGTTCAGATGAATCCAACTGCCGTAAGTTTAAATCATTTTATCTTAGTTATTTTATGTCCAATACACCGATCTGCATTAGGCCAGCGTGTCCCAGCGTGGCCCAAAGCTCCTCTTGGTAGAAAGGAGACCCGTGCCCAATAGTGGGACATAGGTATAGGTATGAGTTGATGTTATATCACATTAGTTACCTAAATTAACTATCCTAAAATAACGCTTTCTTAATCTTCTAAATCATTAAGTGTCGCTAATCTTATAACTGTATTGTATTTTTGAATCGAAGCACTTTGTACTAAATTTAATGAAATTATAATTAAATTTGACTGCCTCGGTGGTCCAGTGGCCGCTGTATACGCCTGCTGTGCACGAGGTTGTGGGTTCGATTCCCACACAGGACAAAACTTTGTGTGACCCACAAAGAATTGTTCTGAGTCTGGGTGTACTTAGCGTCCGTTAATTGGATGTTTGTAAAGTCGCCCGCGGCACAGAGCTTGTTCTCTAGTGCGGGAGTTGTCTTTTTTAAAATGATAAAAAAAGAGAAGAATTCAGTATTTGATTCTGTAAAAGGCTGCATACGTCAGATTTAAATAAAACTGCCACTGTTTTCTAAAAGTACTGCCTCTCTACAATTAGTGGAGCAAATATATTAATAATTATATATTATTTTGTTTATACATAGTATTAATTTATTAGTGGCAGTGAACATAACAATGTATATTCTCGTGTTGAACTTCATTATCGGTTAATACCTTGAAGACCGATGGACAATAACAATTATTTCAAAATCTTTTCTGTCTTACTTCAATGTTTGCAATATGTATTAATCATTAGTAATTTGCACCTCTCTATTAGAATATGGGTCTTTAAGACAATGCCACAGGGCACTAACACGCTTTTAGGAATGTGCAACAGCACTAACACTTCGCACTTACGAAGACAATCTACATGCACTTTTTTCCGTCATAAATTATTGCACCACAATGCACTAAATGCTAAATATCCACACACAAATAATATTTTTTCAACATGAATTACTTATATTTAGTTAATATTCTTTAGTTTCTTGAAATAAAACTCTCCAAACTACTTCTTGCAGGGCAAACATACTTGTTTACCAGATATAAATGATTTAAAAGTCTTGTAATAGGTTATTTAGTGTTATTATACCTTTAATAAACAATATTTAGTGTTATTCTGAGAGTCTGAGACTAGTGTAGGCTAGGCTTGATACATGCAAAGTGGCTAGCGACATGCGAAAAGCCAAGGGTCGTCCCAAGAGGCATATTATGTCTAGCAGTAGACTACGATAGCTGAATGGTGGTGATGATTTTTCACCAAAAATAAACTATTATTATTTATTATTATTTTTAACGGACTTGCACGCAAGAGGTGCGAGTTCGATCCCGGGCAGTACCAATGTGAATTTCACTTTGTGGAGTTTATATGTACTAATCAAATGATTCGCCATCTGCTAACGGTGAAGGAAAACATCGTAAGGAAACCCACATGACGTCTTAGAAGAAATTCTAATGACATGTCTGATTCACTAACCCGCATTAGGCCAGCGTGTGTGAATTAAGGCCTAAAAACCCTCTCTCTCTCTTGATAGAGGAGAGGAGACCCGTGCCCAGTAGTGGGACATATATGGGTTGCTGTTATAAACTATTATTTAACAAAATTCGATTGTAATTTATGAACATGGATGCCTCTTATATCATATAACGTTATTTGGTATAATTTTATTCTACAAAACGAATGTTCACAAGATATAATAAACGTGAGAGAAACATAATTTCTTTACATAAAACATTTATCTCTTATTTCGTATAACTTTATTCAATATAACGTTTTTTTATCGAAAATCATTTGGTCTATTGTTTAAATAGATACCTATCTATAAATGAATCTATTATATTGATATCATCATTATGGTTAACACTCCGATTCAGATATATGTTATACTACAGACAAAGATAATTGACTTCCACTTGGTTTGATCTTGACAACACAACATCTTTCGATTTTTGAGTAGGTATTTTTATTGAGATTATTTATCAAAGGGTCGGATTTACTAAGTGCTTATTTTAAGAATATATTAGAAATAATTGAAGCTCACACACTGAAAGAGGTGACGCATTAGCGAGGTGACCGTAATCACAGTTGCACATAGCACCTCCTAAGTTCTGGTGAGCACCAATCGATAATGGGTCACCTCTCCACGTGAAGCAAGTGGTGCTTCTACATGGAGACGATCGTTGATTAAATAATGGATGTCCAGCATGGTTCATGACGAGGGCATCGCGGTCTCCAGCAATGGCCACTTGCCAAGAGTCCGAGTTCACCTGCTACGACGGTCGGTGCATACCACACCCCAGGCGTTGCGACAATATATACGACTGCACTGATTTCTCAGACGAACAGAACTGTTACAATACTGGTATCTTAAACATTATTTCCATTTCCACATCTGTGTGTAACGAATTTAACGTTTCTTCAGTTTCTAGTCGAAGTTATACAATTACATATATTGATTTGGTCGATATATTCAACGCATTCATTAAAAATTGTCATACAGTCGTCTAATCAAGGAATATTTTAAGCCTATCTTTATTACACTTGGAATGATGTTGGTAGAATACGATATACACATAAATATCTACATTATTGTACAAAATAAAACTGTTAGTCTTCATTACTATCTTCATTGTCTGCAATTTTATCTATATACATAGTAAATGTTCTATTTAATGTGACTGTAACCAACTGCTCTTTCATAATGACGATATAATAATTAGATAGGTACTTAATTATTAATTACACCGTTCGTTACAATACGTTTTCGAATTGTATGTTCCACTATTGTTTCTAGAACACTATTGTGGTACAAATTATTGTAAAATTACACACAGATGTGAAGATCAGATATTTTGGAATGCAGTTTTATAAAAATGAAGTTTTAGTAAAACCCTGTTGTTAATTTGAAAATCCTTATGGATAGGCGATTTTTGTGCTTTGCCATTATTTACTATTTTGTAATTTAGTATTTTTTTTAAATCATTGCATTAATTTAGATAATTGTAGACCTTCTTAAATCGTCCTCATGTACATAGCTACCTACTCGTCCCACGATTTGGGCTGTTGCGTTTTTGTGACTGAAATTATTAAACATACTTCAAAATCAAAGAGTCATAAAGACATATCAGCATCCAGATTGTGTGAAGAGTTAGTCTCATGTAATCAACACGTTGCACGAGTAATGCTTATAATCCTGTGTGTGTAAAGATTTCATTGTTCGGCTGGGATTGTAATGGGCTTCAAATTACAGTAAAGCTACAAAAAAAATGAACGCAAAATATACACAAACTTAAACGCTTAACCTTTCGAACCATATTATGGTTCAATACTAACTATTATTTGTCACTTTATCAGTTAATGTTCATTACTATAAGTATATCAATTTTCGAGGTATTCCTCGAAGCGCTACCATTTTGAGGCGCACCTAATGAGGCGCTCCTTTTTTATTCCTCGGAGCGCACCTTTTAGGAGGAATAAAATTTTAATTGCTATCGGGAGCGCTCTCGAAGGAATAAAAAAGGAGCGCCTCATTAGGTACGCCTCAAAATGGTAGCGCTTCGAGGAATATCTCCAATTTTCAAATAACTATCATCTACATCCAATACAATCCCTTTATTATTATTTATATCTTGTATAATCTGGTAGTGTTTTGAATCTGTTATGATCCGTTTGCACGTACCTACATTATTATTTATGTTAACTGTATCTATTAAATTTGTATGTATATAACGCAGAATTTCTTTTTAGGCTGCTCTGAGGATAGTTGGCAATGTCGCGATGGACAGTGTATACCAACAGCAGGGTACTGTGACTCCATTCAGGATTGCGCCGACAATTCTGACGAATCAGATTGCAGTTATACCACCCAGCGGTCATTTGTTATTGCAACTACGAACAGACTACCTACTACCACTGCATACCCCTTTTACCCAACTGAGAGGCCTACTTACCCGGTAAACAACGGTAAGTCAGCTCATTTCTAATAAGTAACACTTTAAACATTTGCCGTCTTAGATGGATATCAGTCTAAAATTTTTATTGGTCACGTTATAAGGTAAGGTATTGCAGGTCGATGTGTGAGACTGCTGATCACGAAGTCCCGGGTTCGATTCCCGGGTCGGGCCAAAAATCGATATTGGGTTTTTCTGTTAAGAAATTCGCAATAGATGCCCGGAGTTTGGAAATTGGCGGTGTTTACATCCCCGTGACCTCTCTCCCGTCGTGTCGGATTTGCCATCCCATCGGACTATGAGAGTGAGGGAAAAAAGAGTGCACTTGTGTTTGCGCACACACTTGTGCACTATAATATCTACCGCGCAGATGGCAAGTCTCCGTTGAGATTAGCCGCCGTGACCGAAATTCGGTTAGGAGGACATTATTGCAGCGTTCTTAATGTAGAAATCATTGACATTGGACTTCCATTCATTAGGTATCTGCACTGGTGATCAATGGCGGTGTGAGAACGGTCCATGCATTGACACAAATCTCCGATGCAATGGACATATAGATTGTCCATTTGACTTCAGTGACGAGTTCGATTGCCCTCCCAACAGTAAGCTCACTGCTACCAGATAACCCAACAATAACACTTAAGTGGATGTTGTATTTAACCTACAGTTAAGGACAGACTCCTTTCTCATCGCATCTCCATAATTACTTGGCAGTTTGGGAGTATGAACTTCGTTCCTTGTATTTTGATAGGTTAGGAGGACACTAGCAGTGGCATCAAATGAAAGGTGAAATGTTGATTTGTTATCGTTACTATACCTATTTGCACAATGCCACAAGCTAGGTATAAGACCACGGCCATTGACAGAATAAAACTGGTAATCGTAATAGTGAACACTCCTCCCTATGCATAAGCACGCGACGCAGTGACTATCTGGCTCTTCAAATTCTCATTTATAAATAAAATTTTGAGTTATAGGTCGTTTCGCCCGCCATTTGTTCGCCCCAACGGGTCAAACGACCAAATCAAATATTATAAATTTTGTAATTTGGTCGTTTGGCCCGTTGGGGCGAACAAATGGCGGGTGAAACGACCTAAAACTCAAAATTTTAAAACTTTCCTTAATAAATTCTTAAACAAATCGTTTTAAATTTTCATTTGCTATTTCAATTTATTTATAATAATAAATGTTTTGGAAGTATAAGTCACCTATTTTGTTATATTGTGGTACATAACAGTCAAATATTGTTCTTACTACTCCCAAGCTTGTAACAGCATTTTTCTAAAAGATGTTCTCACTATTGCAATAAATTTGTAATAATTAAACTAACTTATAATACATTTTAATAGTCATCCAGATTTTAATAAAGTATAATAACAATTTAATAGCCTGTGTGAGTTATAGGTCGTTTCGCCCGCCATTTGTTCGCCCGAGCCAAACGGCCAAATTACAAAATTTATAATATTTGATTGGGCGTTTCGCCCGATGGAGGTTTTATTACTTTTATGTACAGACAGATTTTGATGCTGTCTGTCCTCCATTGGGCGAAACGCCCAATCAAATATTATAAATTTTGTAATTTGGCCCGCTCGGGCGAACATTAACGACCTATAATTCGCCTGTGTAAATGTTGTATATAAATAATAAAAACCTAATAAATTATAACTCACCGCATATAAATAATATCTAACTACTTAATTATAAATTTTAATTACTCCTAGAGACCTAGTACAGCTAATGCTCGCGTAATATCTACTTACTTACATTTCTATGACACTTAAGTACCTATGTGTTGTATTGCAACACCAGTCATCATATTTTTATCTTAACTATGATTTATACCAACAATTATGAATATTTAAAAACAACCACTTGAACTAAGCAGTATCCCAATAGCAGTGTTACTAAGTACATTATCAACTCATATAGGTACTTTATTTCACGTCTACAACCCGCGTGACGACGTGACAAGAAGAAAAAGACATATAACTAACATGTTTGCATGAGTTTTGATTTCTAGATAGGTAGGTACCTCCTCGTTCGTAACTTCAGTGTCGTCATCTACCTTTGTATAAGTTTCCTTATACTCACTGTAAATTAGATTAAATAGGTACCTACATTTTTAATCACATTTAAAATATTTAATTTCAGGCCCAATTGCTTTAAAAATGAGGAGTTATCCAGAAGACCAAACAGTCAGAAACGGTAAGCAAACATATTTTATACTATTCTACATAATTACCAATCAAGGATTTTTTTTAATTAGCTAAGCAAGGTTTCTTTAAATGTAGCTACACAAGCGGTGATGGCATAGTGGGAAAGTAACAGACTTGCACGCAGGAGGAGTGAGTTCGATCCCGGGTGGCAGTGAATTTCACTTTGTGGAGTTTATTATGTGCTAATCAAAATATGATTTACCATCTGCTAACGGTGAAGGAAATCGTCGTGAAGAGACTCGATATGTCTTAGGAGAAATTCTAAAGTCATGTCTGATTCACCGCATTAGGATTATTCTTGATAGAGGAGAGGAGTTCCGTGCCCAGCAGTGGGACATTATATGGGTTGTTATTATTATTAGCTATATATAAATGTTCGTTTGTTGATAAATTTATACAAAATTATTACAACATTCTACATTCTAACAAAAGGCATGGAGATACAGGTGAGGTGCAGAGTATGAGCAGAACTGATGGTGCAGGGTAGTAAATATTAATAAGTTGTAGTTAAATAGTGCATTATAGGTACCTATACGTACCTCAAATAGGTGCTTTATTTTAGAGACAGCTGACCTGCAATATTTAGATTATTAATTAGCAATTTCACTTATATTTAAGTATTAATACGATTATTTTTGAAAATAAAATAATAGCGTACTTAGTTCTATAATTGGCTAAAATAGGGTAAATAATAATTAGATATTATTATGTACTATTAATTATAATTATTATTTGGTCTTGTAAATTTTGTTTTTATAAAAATAACTCTTTTGTTTATAAATCGTTGTATGTATTTAATTGGTGACGGTACCTACAATGATAGGTGTTTGGCTAATAATGTTATTATTGGACAATATTATAATAATTCATTTTGTTTCTTTCATGGTGGTGGAACAGTTAATGCTGGTGAGTCAGCCTGCCTAAATATTATATTTTGGGCATAAAATAATACATTTATGGGTTTTCTTAACATTTTAATTTATTCATAATCTTATAGTTACAGCATTTTAAACAGGCAGATATACTTATTTTTAATTTTAAATGGTTTTTATAACATACTAGAATATAATGGTTTGTCTTGAGTAACATACATTTTATGCTAAGGGTATTTTTACAGCTTGGTTTTTTATATATATTTACAATATAATGAAGAATTACATTTATTTATATACAATTACAAAAAGTATAATATCAGTATTAGATATATTTTGGGTTGCATGAAAAACTTTATTGATAAATTATAATTATATAATAACATAAAATGGGTTTCGCAATTAACGATTTGTATTGCTGACATAATTAAATCATGTAATTAATAAATAAGTACCTAATACATAATAGTGCAACTTTGACTAATGTATCTTCATTAAGTTTATTCGGCAAATATTGTTTTATTGGTTTTAAATAAATAAAGAAAACCATATTATAATATCTCAAGACGAAAGTCTTCGACCAGTGTGGGTTGCCAGTGATGACCTATGGATCCGAGACGTGGTCATTCACTATGGGCTTAATGTGAAGGCTCAGATGAGCTATGCTCGGATTTTCCCTTATGATGCATAATACAATAATAGGTAGAATTAAATCTTCACAACTCGACCACGTGGACGAGATTTTCGCTGTCGAGTTGACGAATAAGTCACTGTCTGTGCGCGATTGAATCGAGAAAAGGCGCAGCACTGTTTTTATAATTAAATTCAAGCCGTAACTACAACAAGGGAATCCGATTCATATATTATTTTTAGTTGTATTGAGATGCGCAGTTATGTGTCGCATTGTGTTTTGCTACCACACAATGTTGACGCATTACAGTTTAATTATATGTAGAGTAAGGCTTATACGATATCTGCTTGGGACAACAATAGAGAAGCAAACAAGAAAGGTTGTTAAAATTAACCTTTATATTTACTGACTTTTCATTTATTTTGTACAGTGTAGAAAGTCTAAATCGATTTACACTTAAAAGTTGTTATAAATTATATATGTGAATCGAATTAAAACTTCTACATTATAAAAAAAATATTATAGAAATATACCTAGCAGGTAACACACGAAGTAGGTGTTTTATGCTATAAGCTCAAATGCATCAATAGTCATAAAAACATGTCATAAGTTTGGGAATGTTATCATAAAAACAAGGTACCGACCTATTAACGGGTACGTATTAGAATGTGACATTCAAAAACTCCAATTATGGTTAGAACTGCGAACCCCTCTGTTAGTTTCGATGATGATAGCTTGACTTTATCTAAATATCTCTCTAACCAGCCAGTTCAAGGCATCCGCTCTAACTAGTCATTATTTTTCTTTAATTTTAATTTGCAAGGCTCAGATAAACTTTAAAATACCTTTAAATTTTTACCACTGATATTTTAAATCGTTGATTTTATTAAAAACTAGCGGTCCGCTTCGACTTGGCCCGGCTTAAGCTATTTACAGCTCAACTTTCTGTTTTTTTTAACATAAAACCTTCTTCCTGACAATAAGGAACATAGCAAAAAAAGAATTAGCGAAATCGGTTTAGCTGTTCTCGAGATTTGCGCTTAGCAACACATTCAGCAATTCATTTTTATACATATTCTAGATACCTATTAGATTGAACTTTACCTTTTTTTTAATATCTACTTTGACAATTTGAACCATTTTTGACATTCTAATACGTACCTACATAATAATATAATAAAATATATTTTAAGCAAATCATAATAAAATTTATAATGACATTAATTAATTTATAATGGAATGCTGCATACAAAAGGGGTTAAGTTTGTTCATCGTCATCAAATGTGTACATCAGGTGTATTTATAGGTGGTGATGTAGTGTTCCAATGCCGTGAAGAGGGTCCTCGACGGGCCGCAGTCAAGTGGCACCGCGAAGGAGGCATACCCATCAAGCAAGATTCTACAGACGTAGGTGGTAGATTGGAGATGTTCAAAGTCACCGTAAGTATTGAACATTATAAACATAAACAAGTATTTATTTGTATATTAATATCTTTATTTTAATTAAACTTTAATGGTATGGTGAGTCTAGATATACTGAGCTAGGTAAGTTTTGATTGTAGTGTAAGAGTGTGGGCGTAAAAAACTTATAAACCTACTATGGGCTGGCTAATCATAATAAGTAGTCGTTAAGTAGTATAACTCTACAAAAACAAAGATACAAGTACTTATTTAAGGTTCAGATTAAAAAATGCAAATAAGGGAGTTATAGGTCGTTTCGCCCGCCATTTGTTCGCCCGAGCGAGCCAAACGACCAAATTACAAAATTTATAATATTTGATTGGGCATGTACAGAGAGATTTTGATGCTGTCTGTACATGAACAGTAATAAAACCTTCATCGGGCGAAACGCCCAATCAAATATTATAAATTTTGTAATTTGGTCGTTTGGCCCACTATTATATTACGATTATGTGAATTATTTTATAAGGTAAAGAGTAGAAAGGTAACCTGAACGGACGAGAATTTAATTAGTGTTAATCAAAGTACAAGAAGTATGTAGGTTAAGTTAGTAGTTATAGTTACTTGATAGTAGATCTGGAGATAGAGAATTTAAATAATTGTGTGATATTTTAGGAAGCAGACAGCGGAGTGTACATCTGTCAAGCAGAAGCCTACGCCTACTACCCTGAATCATCAGTTAGAGTGACACTAGCTGTAGAAAGTGCCCGTAAGCAAATTTATATTTTAATAACACAGATACCCACACTATATAACCGTTTAGTTCAAATGCTGTGCGCCTTCTGCATTTAAACGAATGCAAGTGTTAATTAATTTTTGATTGGTGATGGTAGTGGGCGATCAAGCGTCACTATGCCAGGGGTACAATGAAGCTGCCTGATGTCAAATAGGGGACAGGAGAAATAGCACAGTTGGAGCGATGGTGACAGTAAAAATAACACAATTAGTTTTAGGATACATTAGGGTGTGTGGTATTGATGGTTATGTAACCAAATCACCTACAAGGTAACCCGATAAGTTAAAATAGGTACAAACGTGATCGTGTCGGATGCTGCGACCCTCGTGGTAAGGACGTAGGTCTATTCTTTGCTGAACACCACGTGGCACTAAAGCTTTTAACACTTTTAGTGCCAAGAACCCGGCTCCCGAGTCCATCTATAGATAGTTATCAATTACCTATCCTCGTGCCTAGCACTCCGCTACCGAGTCCTATTGTTCGTTCGCAAAATAGTAAGGGTTGGTAATTCGATACTATTTTGAAACCAATTGAATAACATTATTTTTTTTGACTGATCAAAAAGTCTTAACGGCTTTCTTGGCATTGAAAGTGTTAAACAAACATTAGGTTAAATAACTTAATCAAAGTAGGCACTTATATGCAAACCATAGTTCACTTCACAATATTCACTAATATATTTTTGTTAAACAAGCAAATTCACAATATTTCTCGTAAGTACCAGTAGTTGACCATCAGTTGGTACTTTTTTTTCAGCTGTTACGGTTAAACCTTCGTTTACGTCGTGCAAGCCAGCGTTCGAAGCGACGTGCAGCAATGGTCAGTGTATACCGAGAGCAGCCGTTTGCAATGGTAGGGTGGACTGTACCGATGCATCCGACGAGGAGAATTGCCGTGAGTGACGTATTGTGGTCGTTGTATACAAACAAAACCCAAGTACCTACTACATAAATATTAAATCGCTTATAGCTACAAAATATTTTATTATTGCCCAACAAAATGCACTCACAATGTAGCATTATATTATACACCGTAAAAGGGGAACGCTCTCGGAAACGAAGACAGGTGATAGGGTTAGTGATATCAAACAACTTAACCATAAAAAAACGCGAAAAAAAAAATTCTAGCATTTTTTTCACGTTTTTGTTCACTAACACATTTGGACAGTTAACAAACGATAATTCAGCAGTGGAATCAACGTGTTTTCCCAACGTAAGTAATGTAACGTAAATAAAAAATCAGTCGCGGGCGGGGTCAACGTTCGCGCTCAGCTGTTGGCGCAGTGGTGCAGCAGCGAGCAGCGTTTAACTTATTTTAAACACCAAAAGACGTTTAGTATTAATTTGTGTTTAGTTAGTACATAATAATATATTATTATTGTTCAGGCTCCGAGAGCGTTTCCCTTCCACCCAGTATTATACACAGGTACTAATCGCACCTTATAGCTAATATGGGCTACAAAATGTTAGCTTTTATATAAAATATAATACCTAATACATATTAACGTAAATTAAATATATAATACTAACATGTTCTACTAACACAAATAATATGTTTGCATGCACTATTGTTAAGAATGTACAAAATAATTGTTATTTTCATTTTCTACAGATATAAAAGGTATGTGTGAGCCAAATCAGTTTAAATGTAGTAATGGCAAATGCGTACTGAAAACATGGCTTTGCGACTCGGAGGACGATTGTGGGGATGGTTCAGATGAACAAAACTGCGGTGTTAGGGAAGACAGCAAATGTTCGCCAGTGGAGTATGCTTGCGACTCTGGCCAGTGCATTCCTAAAAGTTTCCAGTGCGATGGACAAACAGACTGTTTTGATGGCTCAGACGAAAGTAAATGCCGTAAGTACATTTTTCGGTGAAATGTCTAAATTATTATTAAATTCGGATTTTTTTTACATTTTTATCAGAATTAATTAGTAGGTACAGGTTAGTAGGTAATTTCTTAATATATAGTTATATCTTAAATTGAAAATACGGTTTGAAATACTTTACTCGATAGAACACTTTTTTATAGTACTTAATTTAAATTTTCAACGGTTATCTCTTAGACGTTTTGAATGGTAAAACAATCAGAAAAGTAGGTATAGTTAAGTAGTCGGTATATGTAGAGAGTATTCAGTTAGTTAATTTATTAATAAATAATTTGAAAGCGTGCGGTCATTCAAGTTTAAATTGTAATTATATGAGACACATTCAGAAATTAAAGATAATTCACAGATTGACAAGCTCCAAATTAGATGAAATTTGTCTATTTTTTGTGTTTATAAAACATGCTAACCCGAAAGTCTAAGCTATGTCCAAGTACCTGCGTATCTAAAGCCAACATGGAAAAACATCTACTTTATTGAACTTTGTTGCATTTGGACCGATCGCTTTCACAATCGATGTTTGAGAGTCCAAACCCAGTGGCGGCTTTAGAGGGAAGGGGGGGTGCGTTAGAACGACGACTTTAGGGCGCAGAGGATAAAACGATGAAGACAAACTAAATTAAATCTACCAAATTCTATGCCGGGTGAACCTTCCAATTTGGGGTAGAAAGGTGTCCGTAGATGTTTGCCTAAGGGCGCCAGTATACCTGAAGCCACCACTGGTCTTAACGATTATATTATCAAGCACAAATACCAAGTTAAACATGGACCACATTGCTATTGACTTGGTATTTTTTATAATTGGCATTCACTAAGACTTCATACTTAATAATTTAAAATATTTTTGTACAAAATTTTAATTTTATAAAATTTCTCTTGATAAAATAATTTAAATGGATTTTATGAAAAGTTAATGATATGAGTTAAAATTACGTTAGGTTTAGAATATCATTCACAAACGAGTTATGAAGTTAGTGTTCGATTATTTTTTCCGTTACGTTTTTTTTTACTTTAAATAATGACTGCCATTAAAATTTCAACTGCTTTTTTACAAGAGAATAATTGGTCGACGATCAGCCCGCGCGCCATGGCGTGCGCGGGCATCGTGCCGCCGCCCGAAGGACCAGGAAAAAATATTACAGATAAAATCCATTATACTATCTAATATTTTAAAAAAACGTTAAATATTTCTCGCTTCTTGATATTAAATAGTCGATAATAGTGTAACTACTGTTACGCAAAGTTTAAACCGTCTAGTACAATACCGGGGAACGTATGTGGTTTTAAGTGATGTAATTTTGTGCCTAAGCGTTGTAACTTGAAAGTCAGACGAGAGTCAGATAGGGGCGTTAGGTACTCTACATATATATATATATATAATAGCTACCATTTCACTACATCTGTCGTCTAACCACCGCTACCACACCGAGTATTTAAAGTTTCCATTCCTACATTGGTCTTCCCTGAGTCTGTGACCTACGTTGGGTCTATAAAGTCATTGATGTTGTCTTGTTGTTGAAAAGTAATTTTTTATTTTATTTTATTTGACTTGTAGTTTTTTGTAATTAAATGTGGACATGGGGAGTTTGTGACGTGAATAAAAACACTTTACTATATTTTTACAGATCCTGTCCGCATAACAAATCCACCGAAGCCGGCAACTATCACACTGAATCGTGGCGACGAACTGGTCTTGAGATGTTCAGCCATTGGAGTGCCTATTCCTCTGATATCTTGGCGTTTGAACTGGGGACACGTGCCGGCGAAGTGTTACGCGACGAATGACAACGGACAAGGCATTCTCACTTGTCCTGATATGCAGGTAGGTTCTTGTTTTTGAAATTTGAAGACAATAAAAAAATCAGTCGAAGAAAATTATTATAAGTTATTTTTATACAACTTTGGTGGCAAACAAGCCCTAATAGACATAAGACTAAGGCATAGGTAATTATAAAGTACCTACCTACTAGATACTACCCGCGACTCTACAACTATCCATTTGGATGTCGGTTATCGCAATAAAAAAGTCTTACCCCAGGATACTGTCTATCTTCTTACTAAAATTAATTAATATCCGTTCAGCCGTTTAGTTGTTTAACGGATCAGACATACCACTACCTGTCAGTTACCTTCAATTCTAACAACTAATTTTGCAAACAGTATGTTATTAACACAAATTAAAAAGGAAAAAAATACTAATAAAATAGATATTTAATAAAATATTGAACCCGTGGGAAGTCGGAGTTGAATGCTGATATTTTATTATACAGCTTCCATCTACAATCAAAAACATAATAAGTACATTCTTACTAATATCATGGGGTCTCATCAGGAACAAATCAAAATTAGTACAAATAAATACCAATAGATGGAGTTACATATATCGATTTGTTATTTACGTTTATGTAAAATTCAAACCTGGAAGAAATATAGCCTGACACTATACGTACGTACATATTTTAAGAAATCCTACTAGCATAGGAAAATGAAATAAAGGGCTCATAAAACAAAATTACAATTATATATTTACAAATTTCAATAATGTCGCCGTAGTCCTGGCGGCAGTATTTTGTACTACTAAGAAGTTGAAACTTGCGAGTGACTTGTGAGTAATGGCGCTGGCGCTGTATGCATTTTCAGATTTTTATAAATTAAAATACCTACCTGGTTTTGAAGTTTAATGTTGGGTCATACTACTTACTCGTAGGTATAAAAATATATAAAGCTATGTGAAACAGTGACTTATGTTAAAAATAAATAATACGGGCATATGTTTTTTCTCTCAACAAAAAACTTTAAAAATGTTTTACGTTATCAAAGTTATCAACAAAAATATTGCATCCAAGATATATGAAATATTTTAAAAACTAAACAAAAACTAAATACAAAAAGTGTATCCGAGGTTGGGATTCGAACCCGGTTCGGCCGGTTCTACGGCCGGTACGGTGCAGCGGTGCTACGGTATCGTACCGTGGGAAAATTACCTATTTGTGAATTCAGACTGATATTAAATAATTACTGTTTTACTATATTTTTACAAATAATTCAAAAAAATATTATCTGATATAAAAACATCTACAAAAAACAAATTTCAAAAAGTGGACATGAATCTGGGATTTGAACCCAGTACCATCGGACTGTTGGACTAATACCAAAGAATGCTATAATTTACTCCATCCATTAATGACATCGACTGGCCTGTTGTACTAGTGGCACAGATTACTAAAGAGTTACTACGTAACTAGTGATTAGTGAATCTAGTCCATGAGGGTTCGATTCCCATTCAGGACCAATCTTAGTGTGATATGCTCTGTCTGTCGTCTGATTACCATACAGGCTGTGCCAAGTTTGGATTTAGATGGTGTGTGAGTTGTCACAAAATATTATAATTAACCTAATTTGACTAAGACAGAAACAATTCAAACAGACCCTTATCACTTCAAACAGATTATTTGTTTATTTGCACTGATAAATTAATTGCTTATTATAGTTTCACGAATATTCTTTTTAATAAATCAATTTATATTATAGGTATACCTAATATAAGCCATCAACAAAAAAATAAACTTAGGTTAATAGGTATATTAACATTTTAATATACCTAAACGGGAAAAAATTGTTTAGCCCGGGCGAAACCGGGGCGGAGCGCTAGTTAAATACGGAAGCAAACAATCAAAATTAGTATATTTCGTAAAGCGCGTGACCTTGAGCGAGCAAACGTGGCCCGAGCCCGAGACAATGAGTGATACCTACCCTTTATGGTCGGTAGATCTATGTGAGTGATGAAGTAGGTGCCTACTATATCTTGTGAAAAATAAAACTTTAAATAACGTGTCGCCATCTGTTGATTTTATGTGTATGCACGTAATCTGTTGGATACAGACATCTACAGATAGATAGATAATTAAAATTTAGCCCGAAGGTTAGCCCGAGTTAGCGGGGAACCATTTCTTTGTATGGGATGGGGTATCTGTACTAGTATTATATTATCTGTGCTAATATTATAAATGTGAAAGTTTTTGAGTATGGATGGATGGATGTTTGTTACTCTTTCACGTAAAAACTACTGAACGGATCTTAATGAAATTTGGCACAGAGATAGATTATGGTCTGAAATAACACATAGGCAAATCCACGCGGGCGGAGCCGCGGGCAACAGCTAGTCTATAATATAAAATTAATCGCTGAATGTGTTGCTAAGCGCAAATCTCGAGAACAGCTGAACCGATTTCGCTAATTCTTTTTTTGCTATATTCGTTATTGTCAGGAGAAGGTTCTTATGTAATAAAAAATAAGAAAGTTGAGCTGAAAATAGTTTAACCCGGGCGAAGTCGCGGCTGGCCACTAGTTCTTAATATTTTTTTTCCATAGGTGGACGACAGCGGCGCTTACTCCTGTGAAGCCCTTAATAGCAAGGGTACAACGTTTGCTGTGCCTGATGCTGTCGTGTTCGTCAACAAGAAAGACCTCTGTCCCACGGGATATTTCAATAAGTAAATATTCGTATTATTATATTATTGAGTGACATATAAAATAGTGTAGTGTAAAGAACACAAGAGCAAAGTGTGTTTAATTCATTTTTTTTTAATCTACCTAGGTGGCAAACAAGCATATGGCCCGCCTGATAGTAAGCAGTTGCCGTAGCCTATGGACGTTTGCAACACCAGGGGTGTCACTCACGCGTTGCCGACCCTTTAAAAACCTTATAACTTCTTTCTTGAAGCACCCCATGCTATAGTCTCTATAACGATTCATTCATTCATTTTATTAATTAAGATAAAATTAAAAGTTCTTTTTTTAATACTACTTCGATGCCAAAGCAGCATACGGCCTGATTGATGTTGAGCAGTTACCGTAGCCTATGGACGCTTGTAATACCAGAGGTATCACTTGCGTGTTGTCAACCCATTGTTTTTTTCAAAACGCATTCCAAAATGAGCGCTGGAGACCTGTACTGACACACAGGAACACAAGTACACTGCTGTGTGTAGTTATTTTGCTGTGGGCTTCTGTAAGGTGGAGGTACTTCCCTAGTCGGGCTTGCTCACTAGTGTGGTGCCCTATCTCTTTTAATTACTTATAAGGCTGTTGTATAAAGGTATAATTAAAACATTTTAGAGTATTTTTAATAAAAAATTGTCATGAATTAATAAAATGAATGGTTTAAATTACATAATATTTTTATTAAATGTATAATTTCATGTAATTTTCTTTTTATGATTGTAGAATTGTGAACTCATTTACCTATTTACTGAGTGCGTCACTACTAAACGGTTACTAATATTTCTATTTAATTTTACAGTGAAGCTCGTTCAGAAAGCGAATGCATAAGCTGTTTCTGCTTCGGCAAAACGACGCAATGTCGTAGTGCGGACTTGTACACATATAACATGCCAACGCCTTTGGGTGAAGGAGGTACAATGCTACTTGGTATTAAGGCAACATCTTCCGGTGACGTCACCATCGATACCCAGTCTATTTCTGGCCAGTATTACTATCAGCCGCTGAAAAATTCAGGCGCAGTTGTAAGTTTACAATATATTGTTGTTTCAATCAATTGACTGGCCTGTTGGTCTAGTGATTAGTGACTCTGACTGCTATGCCGGATGTTGTGGGTTCGATTCCCACACAGGACAAAACTTTATGTGACCCACAAAGAGTTGTTCTGAGTTTGGGTGTAATTTGTGTACGTTAATAGTATGTTTGTAAAGTCCCCCGCGACACAGAGCGTGTTCTCTGTGCAGGAGAAGTCTTTTTAAATAAAAAAATCACAAATTCCAATATAACATATTTATTCAGTTTTTTTTATACTACTTGGATAGCAAACAAGCATACGCTCGCCTAATGTTAAGCAGTATACGTAGCCTATGGACGCTATACCAGAGGTATCTCTTGCGTGTTGCCAATCCATTTTTTACACCAAAGCAAGATGGGAGTATTCCATCGTTTCTTTCAAAACGCATCCCTAAATGAGCGCTAGAGACCTGTACTCACACACTGGAACTCAACTACACCGCTGTGTGTAGTTATTTGGCTGTGGTCTTCTGTAAGGGCCTTCGCCAGTCGGGCTTGCTAACTAATATAGTGCACTACCTCTCTTAACTCTGTCTTAACTCTTTTTCTTAGGTGACGAAATACGGCGGCGTGTCATCGTGGTCTAACTCGCTCCCCTATCTGAGTCTGCCGGAGTCATACACTGGAAACCAACTGAAATCGTATGGCGGACACATCAAGTATACTTTGTCCGCACAAACGCAGGCATTTGGCTTAGATAACACCGCTGCAACGATCATAATTAAAGTAAGTATAAATCTGAGCTTGTTGGTCCCAATAGTTCTATGTATTGCAACTCAAATCATCAAAGTAAGTATAAATCTGAGCTTGTTGGTCCCAATAGTTCTATGTATTGCAACTCAAATCATCAAAGTAAGTATAAATCTGAGCTTGTTGGTCCCAATAGTTCTATGTATTGCAACTCAAATCATCAAAGTAAGTATAAATCTGAGCTTGTTGGTCCCAATAGTTCTATTTATTGCAACTCAAATCATCAAAGTAAGTATAAATCTGAGCTTGTTGGTCCCAATAGTTCTATTTATTGCAACTCAAATCATCAAATTAAGTATAAATCTGAGCTATTGATCCCAATAGTTCTATGTATTGCAACTCAAATCATCAAAGTAGCAGTCGATAGCTTAAACGACAGTGACTAACTATTTCATTTTTGTTTAAAGGGAAAGTATGGAAATCTATTCCATCTGAACCGTTCTGGAGGCACAAGGGACATTAATGTTGAGGCTCGTTTGACTCCGGATAATTGGTTCAAAACGCCTGATGGATCTTCACGGGCTTCTAGAGAAGACATCATGATGGTGTAAGTATAACTATAATTCAAAATCAAAATTATACTTCAATCTATATTAATATTATAAAGATGAAGGGTTTGTTTGTTTGGTTGAACGCGCTAATCTCAGAAAGTACTGGTTCGATTAGAAAAAATCTTGGTTTGGTGGAATAGTGCATTTATCCAGAAAGGCTATAGGCTATATAACATCACGCTATGATCAATAGGAGCGGAGCAGTAATGAGATATGTTGCAAAATCGGGGAAAATATTCCAAATTAACACGCGGACGAAGTCGCGGTCCCCCTAGTAGAATTATTAAACAGTGTTATCGTCACCGATGGTAGTGAGATAGACTGCCATTCTATTAATCTATTCAGCTAAAATAAGTCTACAACAAGACATAGGCCTCCCTCAAAAAAGGCTACTGTATTGAGTCTCATCTATCAGCTGTTTTGTCCTTCTTGTTGGAGCTGACAAAATGCACCTAACTAATACTTCTAAACTAAGTGACTAAAGTGCAAACTAAAACCTTATTTCTTTTACAGTTTAGACGATGTTGAAAAGATTCTATTGCGCGCCGAACTAAACAATGCCGGAGTGAACATCACAGACTTCGCTATGGAGTCTGCTGAACACATTAATGTCGGACTCGGAGCCGCGAGCCTCGTCGAGGAGTGCAAGTGTCCTAATGGATACGAAGGACTTTCCTGTCAGGTATAAATACCGTTCAGTATATTATTTAACATACCGGCAGGTGTATACCGTAAGAGCAAAAACCGAGCCACCGCAAAAACCGAGCAAAATCTGGCTGTCAGATTAAAAATCGGTATTCCGTAAGAGCCCTTTTTGACGTTTAGTCAATAGATTGTTGCGTCACCGAGCAATCACAACTGTCAGTTTTTCGATCACAACTGTCAGTTTACCATCGCTGTTTCTTACAGAATCTGCCGGCCGATGTTCATGATTTACATTTAGATACATATTATAACAAATTACATAATAAAGGACTTGTACATTGGTAAGAGATGACTTCGTAATTTGTGGCAGATTTGGAGTCTAAGCCTAGGCCCGTATTTTAGAACTTCAGGTCCTCCCCTATTACGTTGTATTGATATGATATATTAAAGCATTTAGTGTGGATATGAGAATGTGCGCATAATGTATTTGACTACGTATGTGTGTGGGTGTGTATGTGTGTACACTAACTATCAATTTTGTTTTCTATTTAGAAATGCGCATCAGGTTTCACCCGTAAGAAGACTGGTCCTTGGCTGGGCGATTGCGAACCGGAAGAATGCCCTGTAGGAACATATGGCGATCCATCCAGCTCCGTGCCATGCAAACCTTGCCCCTGCCCGCTCACGGACAGAAGGAACCAGTTCGCGAGAACCTGTTCCCTCGGGCAAGACGGTTCTGTCACCTGTGACTGTCTACCCGGGTACGTATACATGAATGAGCGTCGAAATAGTATTTCTATCTCTTTTTAATTTAACATTTTTATTTTATGACTATTTAATTCATAATTCACAGTTATGAAGGCAAGCACTGTGAGGTGTGTGCTGCAGGCTACGAAGGGAACCCAATAGTGCCGGGAAATACCTGTCAACCGAAAAAGAGTGATAACTGCAACCCAATTGGCACCAAATCCGTAAGGCTGCCTGATGAATGCGCGTGTAAGGACAACGTACAAGGACGATTCTGCAATCAATGCAAAAACGACTCGTTCTTCCTGTCTGAAGACTTTAGGTAATTAAACATTATTTATTTATCAAAGACACAATAATTACAGTTTAACCTAAGCGGCAGCACTTATGTATACGTTATACTAGCTTACTACTACATATAAAGGGGATATATATTTAATTGATCGCTGAAGTACCCACTCGACATGAAATAAAACGATGCATAAACCATAGTTAACTTAAACAAATAGTGTGACGATTAATCTAGGTGAGCTGTTAATTGTGCCTGTGAGGCACGTGTGTTTATTTGGCAAGAAGTATAAACATTTTTTTTTATACCCGCCTGATGTTAAGCAGTAACCGTAGCCTATAGACGCTCGCATTACCAGAGGTATCACTTGCGTGTTGCCAACCCATTTTTTTACACCAGGGCTTTAAGGTGAAAGTAACCCTGGGATAAGAATACGTTTCTTTCAAAATGCATTCCTAAATAAGCGCTGGAGACCTGTACTCACACACAGGAACACAACTACACCGCTGTGTGTAGTCATTTGGCTGTGGTCTTTTTCCCCAGTCGGGCTTGCTCGCTAGTATGGTGCAAAATACATATTTTTTTCTGTTTTTAATTAACACACTGAATTATTAAACATTTTCAGACACGGCTGTGCTCTTTGCTTTTGCTCTGGTGTGTCGCAACAGTGCATGAGCAGCAACTTCCGCAGAAAGACCGTCGGTGTACAATTCAACGTGCCTCAAATTGTTGATCAAGTTAAGATCTACAACAGTGCGCCATCCAGCTTATTTGGCTCTGTCAGATACTCGGCACCAAAGGAAACAGAACTAAAGCCTATTTTAGATCGTGGAGACCTCATTGTGACCGACATTGACCCCAGTTCACGGTCCAACGTTTTTTACTGGAGCATGCCTGCCATGTAAGTTTTGAAGGATACATTTATTGTTTTAGTAAAAACCACATTACTTGTGGAGTTAAAAACGGGATCTGTTGCGAGTAAAGCCTCATTTTCACAAATGCAAATCAAAGTCAATTCTTTGCTATTATTGTAGACAATTGTGTGGTGACGAATTAAGAATACAAATGTCACCACATCGTTCCATCCGAGGATGTCGTAAGAGTTGACTAAGGGTATTAGTCAGGCAGACAATATCCACTGCAAGAGAGGGAAACCTCGAAACAAAATCCTATACCAACCCGTCTGGCCAGCGTGGTATAGTAGGCTAATCCCTCTAAGTATATGGAGGAGACCCGTGCCCAGCTGTGGGACGTTTATGGGTTGAGACGTTTGATTGATTGATTGTAGACAATCTCTATTATTTTTAGATTTATCTCTCCAAGAAAAATTTACATGTCATGAGAGCTGCCTTGCGAATCTTACTCCATCTAAATGGCGCTTAAGGTTACGTTTAGTACAAAACAATAAATCTAATACCTTAGTTCGTTTTCTAAGATATTTTACAAATATACTAGCTAGTGCCAAGGCGTTTGTACAAGTCTGGCACCGGAGCCTTCACTCAAAGTCTAGGTCTTCACAAACTTATCATATTAATACAATAGAACATTATCAACATTTTATATCAATTATTTTATTCACATATGTTTTCATGAACAGCTTTGCTGGAGATAAGGTGACGTCATATGGTGGTTTTCTGAGGTATTTGCTCAAGAACGTGGTAACCTCTTCGTCATTCAAGAATAACGTTGCTGATGTACAACTGATTAGTGTGAGTATAATATCAAATCAAATCAAATCAAATCATTTATTTTTTGTAAACATAGGTGAATACAGATGAAGGGTACATAATATAGTTCTTTCTATGTTTTGCCTTGAAATGGCGTACAAAAATTCTATTAAAATTTTATTAATCTATAAATTTATGAAACATACCTAATTAAATTCTTATAAATTGAAACATAAAATAAGTTTGTATTATAATGTACATAAAATTAAAATATAAAAATAAAAACTTAAAGATAAATATCATAGTAGGTATATAATCATATAAGTGAGCACTAATTAATATGTAGGATCTTCATATCTTTCTTTGTCAGCAATGAACTCTAAGATCGAGTAGTAACATCTGGCTACTAAAAATCAAAACAATGACTTCTTAAAAGATTCTACGCTGGTTTTATCTCGAATGGTTATTGGTATGTTATTATATATTGTAGATGTCATACCGAGAACACTTTTACCAAATAACGCTGTATGATGGGATGTAGTACAAATATAATTTTGATAACGTTGGGAGCGTAATATGTTACACTCGTGGCGTCGTATGTGGCGCGTCGATTGACATCCTCGTACCAAGCCGGTGAGCGTGAGTGCTGCCCTATAAAGTATAGACTAGAGCATTTACTTGTAACAAAACAACGAGCCGCTCTATGATATGTTCTAGTGTATCACCCTTCATGAACCAGACGTCGAGCACGCTCGCCGTTTTGTTTTATACAATAATTGTACTAACCAACGAGCTTATTGGTGTAACATTTCCTCGAGCCTTGTAGGTCCGACATTTCAAGGAAGAATAAACGCGGCACAACTAAATAAATGCACACTCGCTGTGAGCATTCGCAGGAACGTTACATTACATGGAAATGCTTTGGAATCTGAGCTTTTACCTGTATTGTATCATTCGTAAGAACGTTACATTACATAGAAATGCGCGAGAAAATGCTCCAGTCTATTATTCACATTACATATATATCTTTTTTTAACAGGACAATCGACTTACATTCCATTACTTCGGAGACTACACCTCCACTCACGATGGAATCTTGAACGTCACCATACCGATCTTCGAGAAGGGATGGCAGAGGTAAATGTTTTTTATTTAATAGTTTAAAAATGTAAAGTAAAATTATAACATCGAGACATTATCCTACTAATTTTATAAATGCGAAAGTTTGTAAGTATGGATGGATGGATTGTAACTCTTTTACGTAAAAACTACTGAACGGATCTGGATGAAATTTGGCACAGAGATAGATTATGGTTTGGAATAATACTTTTTACAGCGATAACCGCGGGCAACATCTAGTTATCTATATATTAGCACTGGATCTATTTAATATACAGCTAGTCTATTTACTTTCAGCATGACCAGATCAATAATACCTACTTGAAAAAAAATATCAGAATCAAAAAAATTGCAATGTCTTAACTACGACTACTGGCTCATTGTCATGAAATGTAAAAAGAACAAGCATATTTATTACTCGTTATAATTTTGTTTAGGCAAGATGGAAAAGAGGTTTCCCGCGAGCACTTCTTACTGGCTCTGGCTGATGTCAAGACTATTCTAATCAAGGCTACATACTCCCCGAGAGTACCTGAACTGGCAACACCTGTGAGCGCGAGCATCGACATCGCTGAGCCTGACGCATATGGCCCCACTGCTTACCACGTAGAGCAGTGTGTGTGTCCAATTGGATACATAGGAACTTCGTGCGAGGACTGCGCTCCTGGTTATACACGGTCAGCGTTTTCAATTTATATATTTTGATTTAAATAATTTTAACAAAAAAGACCGACTCCAATACGGCAAGATGTAGAATTTTCAAAAACTTTAAAATCCGTAGTTCTGAGCGTCAGAGTTCTGCGCGGTAACAAACATTTAAAAAATAAAATACACACAAATTGATAACCTCCTCGTTTTTGAAGTCGGTTAAAAAGTGGTGGTGACCGAGTGGGAAAATAACAGACTTGTACGCAAGAGGTGCGAGTTCGATCCCAGGTGGCAGTTCCTATGTGAATTTCACGTTGTGGTTGTAGTTTATATGTACTAATCAAATGATTCGCCATCTGGTAACGGTGAAGGAAAACATTGTGAGGAAACCCACTTATCTTAGAAGAAATTCTAATCCCGCATTAGGCCAGCGTATGTGAATTAAGGCCTACATCTCTCTTGATAGAGGAGAGGAGACCCGTGTCTAGCAGTGGGACATATAATATGGGTTGCTATTATATTATATTTTGATGAACAACTAATTCTCCTGAAAGTATTATAACAATAACCGTTATTTTTCATTGGGTGTGTGCAGGAGCTCGAGCGGTTTATACTTGCAGCACTGTGAACCCTGCGATTGTAATGGCAAAGCCAAAATGTGCCACCCTGAATCAGGTGTATGCTACGTAAGTATTTTCAAGTCTTGTTTGATATAATCTGTGTAGAAGTGTTCCTATGTGTGAGTACAGGTCTCCAGCGTTTGAAAGAAACATTTTCCTATCCTAAGGATAATATAATACATATATATATAGCGTTTAGTCGAGTCATCTCACGATCCTAACGCTGGCCTTTACTTGGGTCAACGTATTAGCTTTGCAATCCAGCGTGGAAATGTGGCCAGTCTTTTGGGCATCTTTCCTCAGAACTGCGACCTCAATCATATATTTTATATATAGGTTAATACCTTTAAATACAATATCTGATTGTTTGTAAGTAGTTTAGGTTATTTTACTTTAATTTTAATTATATACTACTACAATATTATTCGAAAGTCGAAATATAATCTCAAATTAATTTTTTCAAGAAAAAAACAATATTACTTAATCATTTTTTTAAAAAATTAAACTGAACAACGTGTAAAAGTATATCAAAATGTTCTTATTTCAACAGAATTGTGGTGATAACACTATCGGTGATCAGTGCGAACAGTGCAAGCCGGGGTATGAACGCGACCCGTACAATAACTGCGCTGAGAATACAACCAGTATTAGTTGCTCGTAAGTACCAGAAGTGGACGCCTTTTGGCTGAGATGATGATGTTGAAGTACCAAACTCTACTAAGACTGCCTTGGTGGTCTAGTGGCTGCAGTATGCTCTTGCTGTGCACGTGGTTGTGGGTTCGATTCGTACAAACCTTTGTTGTACTCCCACGAAGTGTTGTTCTGAGTCTGAGTGTAATTTGTGTCCGTTAATTGTACGTTTATAAAGTCTCCCGCGACACAGAGCTTGTACTCTAGTGCGGGAGTTGTCTTGAAAATTAAAAAAGAGAAGAAAAAGACAAAATTAAATTATAATACTACTTACAATATCATGCGTTTTACAAACATTATATCTACATATTCGTTTACCGAACAGCGAGTGCACCTGGCTATGAGCGCCTCTCTGCAGGTTAAGCAACCAAAGGCGCGGTAACCCTATAGATGGGTGACCGCATTGTGGTATTTCATCTGAGCGTCTCCATGCTTCGGAGGGCACGTTAAAAGTCGGTCCCGACTGTTATCAGTCGTTAGATCACGACAGAGGCTTAAATATGTTCGATCTAAATAACTGTCACCAGGTTGGCCACTAACCAAACGATAAGATATAAAGACTACATATTATAACAAATGGCTTCTACTATAAAATTAGCCTTGGTGTTCCAGTGACCGCAGTATGCGCCTGCTATGCCGGAATTGTGGGTTCGATTCCCACACAGAACAAAACTTAGTGTTCTAAATCTGCGTGTCATTTGTGTCCGTTAATTGTATGTTGTAAAGTCCCCCGCGACACAGAGCTTGTTTTCTAGAGCGGAAGTTGTCTTTAAAAAAAATGTTTGCCATTTAACTTAATAGATTTAGATATAAGAAGGCATTGAACAATTATGTTTTTTTCAGTTGCGATCCTCGCGGTTCGACTGGTGCTTGCAATGAATTTGGCCAATGTTTGTGTAAACAAAACGTGGAAGGTGATACCTGCGACCGCTGTAGGCCTGCTACCTTCGGCTTAGATGGAAATAACCCCTTAGGCTGCTTATCTTGCTACTGTTCCGGTGTAACCGACGACTGTCACGAGGTAAGAGAGATTACAATACAATATCAAGCGGTAATGGCCGAGTAGGAAAGTAACCGACAGTACCAGTGTCACTTTCACTTTGTGGAGTTTGTACTAATCTAAAAAATTCGCCATCTGCTAACGGTGAAGAAAATCATCGTGAAGAAACTCACATGTCTTAGATTAAATTCAAAAGACATGTCTGATTCACCAAACCTAATTAGGCCAGCGTGTGTGAATTAAGGCCTGAACCCTCTCTCTCTCTTGATAGAGGAGAGGAGACCCGTGCCCAGCAGTGGGACATATATGGGTTGCTATTATATATTAGGCTGTGGAATGAGCTCCCTGCTGACGTTTTCCCAACAGACTATAGCATTGGTGTTCTTCAAGAAAGGAGTTATAAGGGTTTTAAAGGGTCGGCAACGCGTGAGTGACACCCCTAGTGTTGCAAACGTCCAGAGGCTACGGTAACTGCTTACCATCAGGCGAGCCGTATGCTTGTTTGCCACCTTGGTTGTATAAAAAAAATATTGTTTCCATTCCATATTCCATATTGTTATTAAACTTAACTTATTCACAGGGAAATCACTACACCCGAGTTCCAATTGCGGCGCCAGTACTTGGAGACAACAATGGCGGTTATATAATTACGGACCTGAAATCTGAACGGGTGATCAAGGATCAGTACCTTCCGCTCTTCGACCAGAGCGAGTTGATCTATAACTTCGATTTCAAACCTGATGTTCAGCTCTACTGGTCGCTACCTATCCTTCCTGGTACGTAATATTCAAATTAGATTCAAAATAAATCATTTATTTTCTGCAAGAAACACTGTTACAGTCAATAGTGTTATTAAATGTACATGTTTCAAGTGATTCTACTATAATGCATGCAAAATGTATACACTAATGGGTGGTAAAAATCAAAACTGTCATTGAAATATATAAAATTAGATAAAAATGTATTTAAAGATATTAAATAATAATAATATTTTCTGAACAACTCACACATCGCTATCTGATCCCAAACTAGGCAGAGCCTGTACTATGGTAACCAGACAACTGATAAACATACTTATACATACATATTATAAATTACACCCAGACACAGAACAGACATTGGTACTCAATACACAAAGATTTGTCCTGGGTGGGAATCGAATCCACGACCTCCGGCGTAGCAGTCAAAGTCACTAACTACTAGACCAACAGGCCAGTCAATCAAATTAATTCTTAAAGTAACCATTATAATATTATTTATTTAATAATAATGAAATTATTTCAATGACATATTTTGGCAATTATTACAATTTAGAATAATTATTTTAATATACATGTTACAGTTTATTTTAATTGATTTATTACGAGGTCTTAGGTTTGGAGAAATCATCTTTTATGTTGTTAACTAAAAATAGAAGTAATGTTGTTGTTCGTTATTGGTTTGGAGGAGACCCGTGCCCAGCAGTGGGACGTTTATGGGTTGATATGATGATGATGATTGGTCATCGTCGTCATCAGATATTACAACTACGGTGGTGACGGTGGTACGGTGGTGATTTAAATCAATATTAAAATTTAAATGCCTTTGTGATCCAGTGGCTACAGTAGGCGCCTTTTGCGCACGAGGTTGTGCATTCGATTGCCACGCTGGACAAAACTTTGAAAAAAAAAAAGAATTTAAAAAAGAAGTAGTAAATTTACTCTTAATATAGGATTATCGGTCAATTTATGTAAATGTATGTAATGTTATGTCAAAATATTAAATGCAGGCAATCGAGTACTGTCCTACGGTGGCAGTCTATCTCTTCGGCAGAAGTTTACCTCGGATACTGACTCGCTGTCCGAACGAGGCGTCGACGTGGTCTTGGACGGAGGAGAAATTGCCATCTACTGGGACAACCCTAAACAATTCGAGTCTGGCGTATCATATGTAAGTAGTATTTATACGTAATCTATACTAATATTATAAAGCTGCAGAGTTTGTTTGTTTGTTTGGTTGAATGCGTTAATCTCAGAAAGTACTATGTCGAAAAAATATTTTTTTGTTGAATAGTGCATTTATCCAGGAAGGCTATTGGCTATATAACATCACGCTATGATCAAAAGGAGCGGAGCAGTAGCGAGATATGTTGCGAAATCGGGGTTAATTTTCCAAATTACCACGCGGACGAAGTCGCGGGCGACCCCTAGTTATATATTATATTTGAATACAGTCAACGGTTTTAAAGTACTTTAGCTACTGGTGCAGGGATAC
The DNA here is from genome assembly GCA_947095525.1 of Trisateles emortualis. Lineage (NCBI taxonomy): Eukaryota > Metazoa > Arthropoda > Insecta > Lepidoptera > Erebidae > Trisateles > Trisateles emortualis. The sequence goes on from OX352729.1 coordinate 34,519,703, forward strand.
TGGTGTAAAACAATGGGATGGCAACACGCAAGTGATACCTCTGGTATTGCAAGCGTCCATAGGCTACGGTAACAACTTCAGGTGAGCCTTATGCTTGTTTGCCACCCAAGAAGTATAAAAAAAAAGTTCAAGTAAGAATAATAGCGCTATTATTGTCTCTCAGCTTGCGCTTGTCACCTAATATTAAGCTTGGCCCCGACTTCAATCTGTATTCAGTTATTTTTAGGTTTTTGAAGTACGTTTCAGTTAAAAAAAAAAACTATTTTTAGTAATAAAATAAAAGTAAAAATTATACGAAAAACATTGTTAATACCTACAACTTTTGGGGGTTGCCCTCGATTTGCCTGGGATTCCATCATCAGATCCTGACTTGGATCCAATGGGACCACCTCTAGAGTAAACTCTTTTAAATAAAAAAGAATTCTGAGAATCGGTTCATAAACAACGATCGGTTAAAAATTAATCTTGTTTGCAGAGCTACCAAGTTTTGCTGCGAGAAGAAGGCTGGTACCGTCTGAACACAGTGTCACCCGCCACTCGCAGTGACTTCATGAATGTGCTGAGGAATCTGAAGAGAGTGCTAGTTCGGGCCACCCTCACCCGAGACATTTATTCGACTACTATCGCTGATGTCTCAATGGATTCCGCCACACAAAGTTATGACTCTCTGCTTCCTGTAGCTCAAGGCATTGAGGTAAGACCATAAATATTCGCAAAAATAAATAAAAACCGTAAATATTAGAGAGGCAGGGCACCATACTAGAGCAAGCTCGTCTGAAGAAGGACCTCCACCTTTCAGAAGACCACAGCCAAATAACTACACACAGCGGTGTAGTTGTGTTTCTGTGTGTAAGTACAGGTTTCCATGCGTAAAAATATGGGTCGGCAACACGCAAGTGATACCTCTGGTGTTGCAAGCGTCCATAGGCTACGGTAACTGCTTAATATCAGGCGGGCCGTATGCTTGTTTGCCACCCAAGTAGAATAAAAAAAAAACCTTTACTAAATATTTACTAAGTATAAGAATAATAGTAGCTTTGACAATTGATTATGATTATCGCTAATTAAGAAGATTTCTGACCTTCTTTTGTCCGTGTGGTGACGGATTGAGAAGAGAAGAATGACTATCGTAAGAGTCGATTAAGGGAGTAAGTCAGGCAGACAATATTCACTGCAAGAGGGGGAAAACTCAAAACAAAACCCTATACCAACCCGTCTGGCAAGCGTGGTATAGTAGGCTAATATCCCTCTAAGTGTATGGAGGAGACCCGTGCCCAGCAGTGGGACGTTGCTGGGTTGAGATGATGAAGAAGCTTTCTTAGTATTACTTAGTGATTAACCTCATTTACCAATTGCATTATGGATGTAACATTTTTTCAAGATCTGTATGTGTCCACCTGGATACACTGGCACCAGCTGTGAAAGCTGCACGTCCGGCTTCTACAAGGATCCTAATGGCTACTGTCGCGAGTGCTCCTGCAACGGATACGATTGTCAACTTGACAATACTGGACGAGTGTTCTGCAACTGCCCACCTCCTTACACCGGATACGATTGCTCGACCATCGGTAAGTTTTTGAACTAGCAGTGCATGTTTTTACAAACCATTCTTTATATATAAAACATCCTTAAAAAAATATTAAACTGAAATTAATTTTAATAAACGGCCAATAGGATTGGTAATGGAACTTCACCCGACTATCCACGATGCCGAAGATGACGACATATTAACACGAAAGGTTACATTCACGTGCAAATACCGCGCCCCAGAGCCTCTCACTATAAAATTCTATCATGAGGGTCGTGAACAACAACCTCCAAAGTATTTTAATGATTCGGCACTGGAGAAGGATGGTTGGCACGGAGAACATGTGTGGCATACCGTCTGGGACACGAGGCGTCAAGGCGAAATATACGAATGCCATACATTCACCGAGAGAGGATTTACACTCGGTGTTCTCACCACTAGCCTGCCCGAACCAGGTAGCTGTTCTCTCCCAAACACCCTTGGGAAGTCTTCGTCTTGTCCTCATGAAACACATTAATGCTTCTATTTAGACCTTGTACTGTCCATGGTGATATGATTATACCTAATGAAATTTGTCGCAGCAGAATAACAAACCGTTCTTCGTTCATCACTCAGTTATTATGTGCTGTTTGGTTCAGATTATTTACCCGTTGTGAATGTTTCGGGGTATTCCTCGAAGCGCACCCATTTTGAAACGCACCTAAAGTATTCTTCGAAACGCACCATTCAGGTGCGGTAACGAAAGAAATTTAAAATATACCGCACCTGAATGGTGCGTCACGAAGAATACTTTAGGTGCGTTTCAAAATGGGTGCGCTTCGAGGAATACACCTATGTTTCTTCGTGTCAGTAACCAATCATATTAACGCGTCGTTTGTTGTACATTTTTAATAAATAAGGATATGGATTACTGTACTGTATGTACCGTTTATTATCTAACAATAATATATATGTCAAGTGAAGGGGTAATATCGTACCATCAGTGGAAAATAGATGTAAGTTGAGATATGCCATTTGACAATTTTAAACCTTAACTGTTTTTTTTAAACTACTTGGGTGGCAAACAGGCATACGGCCCGCTTAATGTTAAGCAGTTAACGTAGCCTATGGACGCTTGCAAAACCAGAGGTATCACTTGCGTGTTGCCAACCCATGGGCGGTGTAATCGCTATAAGCGATATCTTCCAGACAACCTTTGGATAGACGCGTTGTTAGAGATAACAGCGACAATATATCAATATTATGTATAAATATAATATATTAATAATAATAGGTTAGTATATAATATATGCTAAGATGTATTCTAATATATTGTTTTGTATTGTAGGCGGTGAGTCATCACTGACCGATGAAACCACACGTCAACCACCACAAGAGCCGACTGTAAGCGTAACAATTATTAGCCCTACCATAAAAATCCAGGAAATCGGTAGCAGCGTGAATTTCACCTGCCAGGCTCAAAGCCGCAATACAGCAGCTCGTCTTCAAGTTCAATGGATCAAGAGCGAGGGCTATTTGCCTCTAGAAAGAACATACATCGATAGGAACACTGGTGTACTCCAGATAACTAATCTCCAGGTGTCCGACAGCGGCAAATATATTTGTGAAACCACCGATGGAATCAGTACTGCCCAAGCGATTGCTACGCTAAAAGTGCCAGGTATGAATAACTTTGATATATTTTATTGTTACACCAATCCGAAAATTCTCGTGTCACGTTGTACGTTATTGAACTTCTCTGAAACGGCTCGACTGACTCTCATGAAATTTTGTTTGCATATTGGGTAGGTCTGAGAATTGGACAACATCTATTTTTCATCCCCCTAAATTTTAAGGGTCGTCCACCCCTAAATTTTTTATTTCATTTTTAGTCAATTTTTTTTGTTTTTATTTTTTTGTGATTCAGCATTAAAAATACATACAACCCTTAATTATCATCCCTCTACGATCAACTCCAATTTTTCTCTTTTTTAGTTTATTTTTCCTAATTAAGTATATAAAACTTACTAACTTTGATATTTCTTATTCACATTATGCTTATCTGGAATAGTTGTATCCGCTCGGATATTTTATGCTAAAGGTGAGTTAATAGACTGCCTCCACTTTTATTGTTCTTACTAGGGAGCGCCCGCGACTTCGTCTGGTAATTTGGAATATTTTCCCCGATTTTGCAACAATTCTCACTACTGCTCCGCTCCTATTGATCATAGTGTGATGTTATATAGCCTATATAAATGTTTCCCTATTAAAAATATTTTTACTTAAATTTAATTTTGTATGGTAGGTATATAGGGTTCGTCCCATTTTGTTAACACTAATATTGTAACTCATACCAAATTGTAAATGTTATACTCTGGCAATTAAAAAGAGTGGCCCGAGTTTCTTGCCAATTCTTCTCGAGGCCCAACCCTAGTCAGCGAATTGGCCGTCGGGAAAAAGTATGCTGGCATTTGTTTTTATGACGTTCATGAGTATCATGTATTTGATCTAAATGAATAAATGAGTTTGACTTTTATATAGCCTTCCTGGATAAATGCACTAGGTATTCAACAAAAAAAAAAAAAAATCGAACCAGAGCCTCAGACAAACGGTAGTCGAATCAAAAAGTCAAAAAAACAAATGTACCTATGGGATTTGACGTAAGTCTACGATATAATGTCGTAAACTTACGTCAAATCCCATACATTTGCTTTTTTGACTTTTCGATTCGACTATCGCTTATGCCACTTGTCTAGAGGTGCAGTACTTTCTGAGATTAACGAGTTCAACCAGCTTTATAATATAACTATAGATGTTTTAGTCATCTCTCACACAAGTATTGACTTCACACAAATATAGAGCCCGCAACGTTGGCCCGTACTCTGTAATATTCGTATTTTATGTGTGTTGTTATATATTTGCAGGAAATGCCATGACAACACCAAGTGTGGAGGTAATCCCATCAGTGAAGGAATACTATGAAGGCGATTACATCCAGCTAGAATGCAGGGTTCAGGGTAACCCGGCACCATCAATTACATGGCAAAGAACCATGAACAAACCGCTTCCATTAAGTGTTGAAAACCGTGCTGATTTACTTATCATCGAAAGTGCGCAGGTCGAGGACTCTGGTGAATATAGGCAAGTATTACATGGGTTTTTATTAGATTGAATAAATTTCGTGTTTTCGTAACATGTACACATGACAACGGAGACAGCTGTATAAGTGGCATAAACGGTAGTCGAATCTAAAAGTAAAAAAAACAAATGTATGGGATTTGACGTAAGTCTACGATATAATGTCTTGAATTGACTGCCTTGGTGGTCCAGTTGCCGCAGTATGCGCCTGCTGTGCACGACGTTGTGGGTTCGATTCCCATACAGGACAAAACTTTGTGTGACCCGCAAAGAGTTGTTCTGAGTCTGGGTGTAATTTGTGTCCGTTAATTGTATGTTTGTAAAGTCCTCCGCAACACAGAGCTTGTTCACTAGTGCAGGAGCTGTCTTTTTAAAAAGAAAAAAAAAAGAAATAAATGTCTACACAAATGGCATTTACGGTAGTCGAATCGAAAAGTCAAAAAAGCAAATGTATGGGATTTGACGCAAGTTTACGATATAATGTCGTAAACATATTTATAATAATAATATTTTCGGGACAACTCACACATCGCTATCTGATCCCAAACTAGGCAGAGACCAGACAACTGATAAACATACTTATATATTTCTAAATACATACATATTATAGATAATATTGACTATTCGATTCACTTACCGTTTATGCCACTTTTCTAGAGAGGCTGTACAGCTATTTCTGTTTCCCACCGTATCTAGTTTCCAACGTAAAACATACTTTCCACTGTATAGATGTATCGCGTCCAACACGGCGGGCTATGCTGCTCGCACAGCGCTGGTCACTGTCCGTCCTCGCGTCCAGTCCCCGCCGCGCGGGAAGCTCGAAGTATCCAACTTATCTCCAACTATTGATGAAGGTCAAAGCATCGTTATTACATGTACTGGCTCCACTAGTGACCCACCTGGATCTATCAACTGGGACAGGTAACGATTAGCCATTTCTTATTTCTAAATTTACAAACTTACAAATTTTATATTAAGAATACAATTTTTTTTAAGATTACAAATTTTGGATTAATAATACAAATTTACATTAAGATTACAAATTTTGGATTAAGAATACAAATTTACAAATTTCCAAACAAATTTCCCCCTAATACAAGCAAAATATTGCTTAAAATATATTCAATACCATCTAATGTAAAAGAATGTATTTGATGAAATATTTTTTTTTATTATTTTATTTATTATTATTATTAAATGTCTGTCCGTCTGGCCAGCGTAGTATAGTAGGCTAATATCCCTCTAAATGTTTGGAGGAGACCCGTGCCCAGCAGTGGGACGTTTATGGGTTGAGATGTATATTATGTATGTTGTCACGTGTCACGTTTATTGTTACTGCCATGCTGTTCCATATCGTGATGTCGTCTTTGTCAATAAGGACATCGAATACTTTTTTTAATCGGACATAACATGATGATCATTTTGATATTCTATTTTGATTAAACAGGTATTTAGCTACAAAAATTGTGCATTAAGTCAGCAGTATTGGTGTCAGATTTTGGACAAATATAATATGTATATTTTGTTTTTATACTACCAAAGTGGCAAACAAGCACACGGCCCGCCTGATGGTAAGCAGTTATCGTAGCCTATGGACGTTTGCAACACCAGGGGTGTCACTCACGCGTTGCCGACCCTTTAAAAAAACTCATAACTTATTTGTTGAAGAACCCCATGCTATAGTCTCTATATATGACAGCCAATATACAACAATTTATTTAATATTACATTTACTACAGTACATTGTTTAAAGCGCCTTAATCACCATTGAACAGTAATATTTGTACCTACATGTTAACTGATATATTTGTCAACTTTACAGAAAAGATAAGGCATCTTTCCTGGCCAACATGCGTTCGGAAAATGGTGTGCTGTACGTCGACTACGCTGAACCCAACAACCAAGGTGTATATATCTGCCACTCGGCACACCCCGATGTAGCGCCAGTTCAGATTGTGCTGACCGTGGTGGCTGCCCAGCCTGAACCAGAGGTGTACAACATCACTGTGTCTGTAGATAAGCTAAGGATACCCACTGGTGGCAGCGGAACTATTGACTGCAATGCTGTTGGACGCCAGAACCTGCTCATTAAATGGTCGAAGGTACAAAATCAAATTATCTTTGTTCATCCTTGGTTTTCTCTAAACTTTCCACTTCTCACAGGTTTGCTGTAAGAGAACCTAATTTGTTCATGATTAGGGTTGCCACCCGTACTTAATAATAATGTATTGTACGTTACTTCAGGTAATTGTACTCTATACTTTATGAGAATAATAAAGAACAAGAAAATACTTTATTTAGCATGATATATGATATGTTATTTTTTCGTTAAACGGATTTTTTCGATTGGCGCTGAATCGATTTTGCCACCCGCCAGCGACACACAGAAAGCCAGCGCCATAAAAAAAATTAAATTGTACTTTATTTTGGTACTGTGTACTTTTTTTTCTTGTGTAATATAACCAATGTACTTTAATTACAAAAAAAAGGTGGCAACCCTATTCATGATGTTATCAATACCTATGTAAATTTCTCTTATGTACATTAAAGAATCAAATTATCACGTACACAATAAGATCAATATTAACATCTAAAACTGTTTTTTTCTTTCTAAATGTTGTATAATTTTTCTAGCACCAAGGTCAACTTGGTGCCGACTCAAGCCAGCGTGGAAACACACTAGTCATCAATAATGCACAAGAAAGTGATGCAGGGTTTTATACATGCGAAGGCTCTATTAATGGACCAGTGAGCAGACCTGTAGCCATCGTCTACGTTTATGTTGAAATTGAAAGTAAGTATAACAGTTTCCTATTCGTAGTGTTTTTTTTAACTACTTGTGTGGCAAACAAGCATACGGCCCCGTAGCCTATAGACACCCTCAATACTAGTATTACTTGCGTGTTGCCAACCCATTGTTTTACACCAGGACTTTTAGATGGAAGTATTCCTGGGATAGGAATACGTTTATTTCGAGACGTATCCCTAAATGAGCGCTGGAGACCTGTACTCATAAACAGGAGCACAACTACACCGCTGCGTGTCGTTATTTGGCTGTGGTCTTCTGTAAGGTGGAGGTCCTTACTTAGGTTTGCTCGCTAGTATGGTGCCCTACCTTTCTTACCTAGACTTATACAATATAATGTTATGATTTATTTCAGAACGTGAGGCTCCTAGAGTAGAGATTTGGCCTGCAGGTGAGCAGCCGGTACCGTTAGGTGGCCAATTTGAAATGATCTGTCAAGTATTGGCCGGCATACCTACCCCGGATGTGACGTGGAGTAGGGGCAACGGACGTTCGCTATCTGTCCATACTCAGTTACAGCCATACAACAAGCTTAAGTGAGTCTTAACAAATAATTACATACATTCTACTAATATTATTAACGCGAAAGTTTGTAAGTATGGGTGGATGGATCGATGGATGGATGTTAACTATAACATGCAAATACTAAAAATTCCTTTAAATAAAACGTCAGCAACTTATCGTGTAATCTTATTCAAGAGATGTAGAACACTAATGCGCATGTTTCAGGTTCGAGCAAATCGAGGTGAATGACGAAGGCGAGTATATATGCAACGCCCGGAACGAAGCTGGTATGGCCACCGCAAGCTCGGTCCTGAAAGTGCGATCGCCACCAGAAATAACCATCACGCCTAAAGAATATATCACCATAAACGTTGGAGAAGCTTTTAAAGTAGAATGTAGAGCTAATGGATACCCGCAACCAGAGGTTTCGATCACATGTAAGTCTTAAAACATTCATACTTTCTAATATATATAATATGTAAATTGAAGCAGACTTTAACACCATACTTTAGTGTTTTTTTCTCGCACGACCAGTACTAAGTACGATTACCTCATTTTATTATATCAATATAGTTAGTATCGTGTTTTGACTGCATCAGCTTGCATGCTATCATACTTGTATTTTACAAAAGTTTGTAACTATCTGGCGATTAAAAAGAGTGGCCTGAGTTTCTTGCTAGTTCTTCTCAAGGCTCCACGTCAGCGAACTAGCCGTAGGAAAATTTTGCTGACATCATCTTTCTGGTTTATTCATAATTTATGACCTTCATAAGTGTTACTTACTTAACCTAAATGAATTTTGAGTTTTTTGAGTTTTTTAAAGGTACTCTGTTTGTTGCCTCTTCACGACTAAACGGGTGAATGGATGTTTTTTGAAGTGAAGATTTCTTTTAGCACAGTACGCATAGTTTTAGATAAGATAAAATCTCTGGATTCGCGACACCGTTACGAGACGCAGTTTGACATATCCGGAAAATCTTTGTTCGTCGACAACAAATCTTTGTTCGAAACGCTTCATATGACATAAATTTCAATTATAACTATTATTCTATAATTCTGCATAAAAACTAGCAACTAATCCAATGACTTTTCATCATTTAAATAGTCGTTAATGGTATAATAACCCTTGCTTAAAAGATGATTTTTAACTGTTAGTTTGAATTTGTGTAAGGGTAGGCTCATAACTTAAATAGGCAGTTTGTTATAAAATCGTACCCCTTGTCCCGCAAATGAATTTATTGTAGACTTTATGTAGACGGTGATACGTACCAACTAGTTTGTGTTTGTTTAAAATATGTACACGCTTGTGCATGTAGACCGCTGTGCATTTCTGCAAATCAGTGTTACAGTTTATTTTTTTCAGATCTTAGGGAAAAGCTGTTTATTTCTAGTGAATTTTAGTTCATTATTAATATTTATGTTTTAGTATAGACATAACAAATTATGGTATTTGTTTTAGTCAACAATGATGTAATTGTACCTCCAAAACTGAACCACGTGACATTGAACGTACCATCGGCCAGCATGCGTGATGAGGGCTACTATACGTGCAATGCTGTCTCAGCCGCTGGCACCGTGTCTGAACAGTTCAGTGTGTTCGTCGATAGAGGAGATGGTGGTCGCGATGACGAAGGCAAGGACGACTTTGAAGGTAAGTACTTTATTATTATAATAATTTCCTCATCTTTACGAAGACTAGTCATCTTTTTTTTTATACTACCAAGGAGGCAAACAAGCATACGGTCCCCCTGATAGTAAGCAGTTAACGTAGCGTATTGACGCTTGCAACACCAGGGGTATCACTCGCCCGTTGCCGACCCTTTAGAAACCTTTAGGTATATAACTCTATATAACTCCTTTCTTGAAGATGCCATGCTATAGTCCCTCGGGTAAACCTCGGCAGGGAGCTCATTCCACAACCTAATTGTACGTGGGAGGAAACTCCATCTGCACGGAAGACATTCTAGCGCACAATGTGTACAACATACTCCTTATTCCCTCCACCTCATAGTCCAACGGCAATCCGAGACGACCGGAGAGAGTTCAGCAGAAGAATGAACAGTTTTACGGATCTTTCGAGGCTCAATATTAGGTTACCAATAACCGGCAATTGTTTATAAGTACTTAAATTATAAGCAATTCATAATAGTTTTTTATATTAGGTACATGGGGCAAACAAGCATACAGTCTTATATAAAGCAGTTACCGTAGCCTACGGACACTTGCAATACTAGAAGTATCACTTACGTGTTTTCGATCCAATATTTTTTATAATGGAGTATCCCTGGGTTAGGAAAACGTTTCTTTTAAAACGCATCCCTAAATGTGCGCTGGAGACCTGACACTCACACACAGGAACACAATTACTTCGCTGTGTGGCTGTGGTCTTCTGTCAGGTGGACGTCATTCCCCAGTCGGGCTTGCTCGCTTCTGTGGTGCCTCTTTTAATTCATTGTAATGTCAAAAAATACTGTGTACCAGTCGGCCCTAACAAAGCTGGCATAACGTTGCTATAATAGGTATACGGTCTTAGGTACACATCTGCCTACCTCACATATGTTTTTCTTTATGTATTTCTTTCTTTAAAAAAAGACAACTCCCGCACTAACACAAGCTCTGTGTCGCGGAGGACTTAACAAACATACAATTACACCCAGACTCAGAACAACTCTTTGCGGGTCACACAAAGTTTTGTGCTGTGTGAGAATCGAACCCACAACCTCGTGCACATCAGGCGCATACTGCGGCCACTGGACCACCAAGGCAGTCGATATACTATGTGCTGATTACTTAAATAATGAACATTATCAGTTAATCCCAAGTATGACGTGTTTATACGCAGGCAGTGGCTATAATCCGGACACTCATGACCCGAATCAAGATTTGGAATATGCAACACCAACTGACCTGATTGCTTTCGAAGGGCAACCAGAAACAGTAATCTAGTAAGTATTATCTTTCATTAGTTATTTTCAAGCTATTGCATAGCTTCTATCGCGGGCCCTGGGCGTGGAGACCGAATCCAGAAATTCCGTAACGAAATAATAAACATAACACCCCTCACTCCGACCGGCACAGTGGTGATACTTTTTTTAATGACGAATTCTCTAAACGGCCAATAATAATATGTCAAATTTGTGTAAGGAGGTTTTGATCTAAGAGAATATTAATGTGAAAAAGATTATAGTATAAGGAGTCTTAAGGAATTATTACAAGTATTTATTTTTATTATTATATATTTTTATGAATCATTGAGAATAAAATAAAATGATTTAGATAATTCTGTAAAGTAATCTTTTATTTGTTTCTATAAATAAATCATACTTAAAAATATGCAATAGCTTTACCGCGGCAGTCTCCGAGTGCCACACGTCTTTTTTTTTATAATAAAAAAAACGTAGTCCGTGTGGTGACGGATTAAGAATACAAATGTTACCACCCCTTTCTATCCCAAAGGGTGTCGTAAGAGTCGTCTAAGGAAGTAAGTCAGGCAGACAATATCCACTGCAAGAGAGGGAAAACTCGAAACAAAACCCTATACCAACCCGTCTGGCCAGCGTGGTATAGAAGGCTAATATCCCTCTAATTGTATAGAGGCGACCCGTGCCCAGCAGTGGGACGTGTGTGGGTTGAGATGATGAGTTATTTTTTTTTATAATACTTAGGTGGCAAACAATCCACGGCCCGCCTGATGTTAAGCAGTTACCGTAGCCTGTGGACGCTTGTAATACCAAAAGTAACACTAGCGGTTTGCCAACACATTATTTTTACACCAGTGCTTTATGATGAGAGTATCCCTGGGATAGGAATACGTTTCATTCAAAACGCATCTTTAAATGAGCTCTGGAGCCCTGTACTCACACACAGGAACACAACTACACCACTGTGTATAGTTGTGTGCCAAAGCTTTGGTCTTCTGTAATGTGGAGGTCCTTCCCCAGTCGGGCTTGCTCGCTAGTATGGTGCCCTACCTCTTTCATTTTTACTTTTTAGGCATATAATACCAAGTACCTACAAATTAGTTAGTATGACGATTGAACAATTGATACTAACACCTATGATTTTTACAGCTGCAACAAAACTGGCAATGTCAAGTGGTACAGAGATGACAATATGCCACTGCAAAGAAATGCATACCAAAACGAGACTCGACTTATTATCTTAAATGTAAGTGAATCTTTTTTTAATTATGAAAATATTTTGTTTACTAGGGCTAGCCCTCGACTTCGTCCGCGTGGTAATTTGGAATATTTTCCCCGATTTTGCAACATATCTCACTACTGCTCCGCTCCTATTGAGCATAGCGTGATTTTCTATATCCTATATATATATTACTCGTAACTAACTTGATGTTTAAAACTCACAGGTGTCTAAGAGTGACTCAGGCTTGTACGTGTGCCACATCATGGACGATTACAATGAAATCCAAAACACCGTGTTGACAAGCTTGATGGTTGTCTCTCCTCTACAAATCACGCTGATACCCGCCACTCAGACCGTTCGACCAGGTCAATCTCCAACTGTTGAATGTCGAGTTAGTGGAGATGACATCATTTCTATCAAATGGCAACCGTACAATCGAATTCCTTCCAGGTAAATACTGATGTTTTACTTTTCATGACATAATATAATAATATTTTTGGGACAACTCACACATCGCTATCTAATCCCAAACTAGGCAGAGCCTGTACTATGGTAACCAGACAACTTATAAACATACTTATATATTTCTAAATAAATGCATATTATAGATAAATTACACCCAGAGACAGAACAAACATTTGTGCTCATCACACAAAGATTTGTCCTGGGTGGGAATCGAACCCACGACCTTCGGCGTAGCAGTCAGAGTCACTAACCACTTTATGAAACATTTTACAGCCGCATGGAAACACGGGGAAATCAGTTGATTTTCCATAAAATCGAATTAGAGGACGCCGGTGAATATGAATGCGTGGCAAAGAGCAGATATGCAACCAGCAACTCTATCGCTGTCGTGAGCGTAAACGGTACGTTACTATACTTACTTATTCTAACGGCATGTTGAACGTACAACAAAAGCACAATAATAGAAAATAATTCATTTTAGATTATCCTGTTGAAATTGATAGAAATTTTATAAATGGTTTCTTATATAAGTATTTTTGAAAAACTGTACCTTTATTACTAAAATATATAGTAAGTAGGAGCCTTATCCGGGCATGATAGGTTAATCCTAGGTTTGACGAACGCCTTCCGACAGAACTCAAAATCAATTTAATCTGTATTAGACTTTGCCTATCTTAGTTTATTAGGTACTCTTATTTTAATAATTATAATTCTTGTTTATCTCTGATGAAGTCTCTCATTATGTCTAAGAGATACGTTTCGTGTTATGTTCTCTATATTCAAAATATTCAACCATTGTTTCTACTATGAATGTTTTATCAATTTTAACTATAATTGCATTAAATCCACCTCACAACACTAGCTAACATAAACATAAAGTTTGCATAAAGCACCAGTTATTTTATTTGCATTCAGTCTTGCTGAGAATGTTACTTTCACCCATCACCGACTGTGACCAACACTTTTGATTTGAATGCTTAACATTTTATTTTGATTTTTTTACCACCGATCAAATGTACAGCATCCGATTGTCCAATAAGCTAAGTAACTATGTCATACTGATATATGGAGACGGTACCGAATGTGGTGCGAGTGGTCATGTGGTTGCTTGAGGGTTCACTTGATGCATGATACATAACCGTTCATAGAAAACACTGCGCGCACTGTGGTGTCGCACGAAAACGAGCAGTGGGCGCACGCGGGCGCTGCCGTGCACCTCAGCTGCGATACAGTGCAGCCAGACACACGCATCGTCTGGACTAAGGACGGAAGACCCCTGCCTGACGGAAGGTCCATTACCCGCAAGAGTGACGGTTCTCTCTTCATAAGACTAGCGCACAAGTCAGATTCCGGACTTTACGTGTGCAGCGTGCGTGACACTTACGGCAGACAAATAAGTAGCAACTTTATCAACCTACATATTCAGGGTCAGTTAATAGATGATTAGCGAGCTTTCATTTCAGTGGTGGAGCTGCGACTTCTATGCTTCTCCGTACTTAATGTTTCTACATTGTAATCCTCGCATGCTAACCTTTACTCAGTATCATTACATATAACTTCTGTCTCCTAATATACCTGTTTCGTTTTATATGATTTATATTTGTTTAAATATGTCATTAAAGATATATTATAATTTTCCGCTCGAAAAGGTTATGAGTGCTTGGATACGGAGTTTCGTTGTTATGACTTCAGTGGTTGTGTAGACGAAACCTTCCTCTGCGATGGACGTAGAAACTGTCAAGATAATAGTGATGAGGAGAACTGCTTGTGGAGAGATAAGCGTTTCTTGGGCACGTTAAAGGAGTCTCTAAGACACGATGGTAATTCTGGTGTATTGGGAAGTTGTCTGTTCTTGAGCGAGGGTGTTGTTTTGTATCGTTACTATGCGGCTCCTTGTATACTGTCTCGGGATGAAATGTTTACTTTCCTTTATGTACTTCCAGTTATTATATTCATTACTCTTATCCTCTTCTGTTTCGTTGGTGAGGTGTTACTTAACATAGTGCGTAAATATCTACTAACGGGTTTGCTTCTGCTTGACGTGCGCTCTCTCACATCTACTGCGGTAGTTGCTTACGAGTACGAGTAGGTGACTGGCAGACGAAAACATTATTAATAACAGGGGTTTTTGCATGTCTACATATAACTTTATTTACTTTATGGTATGGTGTTTTAGTAAGTATCAATGTTGGCAAGAGGTCGCTTTAACGAATCTGTTGTTGGATTGATTTTGTGTAAGTTTATCTAATTGATGTTGATGCCTTGTAGGACCACGTGACACAGAGTCTCAGCAACTAGTGAGGATCGAGCAGCCGCAGCAATCGTTTAGAGTAGGAGATAACGTCAACGTGCAATGCAAGGCTACATCGGCCTATGTGAAAATTCAGTGGCAGAGACCTGGCACGAATCAATACGTACCCGTAGTGGTAAGTTAATGTGGATACAGCATACCTACTTATATTTATTTTGTCAAATTCAAAATACACAATAAACGGTAATGTTGTATTATTATCAATGAACAGACATATGGTGATGGAGTATTGTTGTCGATACAAAGCGTGACCTATGCTGATGCTGGTGTCTACCGCTGCATTGGCAGTGACTCTCAGGGACGCAGCGCCTACGACGACTTTGATCTCCAAGTCGAGTCAGGTACACATTCAATCATATCTATTTAATTAGTTATTCTTAAAAGTTAACCGTGACATAAGAGAACGATGTGAATTGAAAGAAGATGTAGTGACAAAAGTTAAAAAGGGGATGTTTAGATGGTTTGGACATTTAGAAAGGATGGATGAAAGAAGAATAACAGAAGAGGTTTATCGTGCAAGAATGAATGGAGATTTCGGTAGGGGCCGCCCTAGGAGAACGTACAGTGACCAAGTAGAGGATTTGCTAAAAAAGGGCCAAATTAAAAGTACCCATCAGAATCGACGTTCATGCATGAAGAGATTGATGAATGTAGAGGAGGCGAAGGAAGTATGTTTGGATCGAAGCAGTTAGCGTACCATAGTCTCTGCATATGTTCTAAGAAGTCATCTTGTTATTACGAATATCTAGGAAATAAATAGCAACCTTAACATTATTTCTATTTCCAGGTCCAAGTGGAGCAAGTTATCCCGATATCAGTAATTTGAAAGTATCTGAATATAGCGCTCGCTTAAGGGATTCTGTCGATCTGCCGTGTTATCATAACTTGGAACAGCCAGTTAACTATGAATGGAAAAAGCAATTTGCTAATCTGCCTACCGACCTGGCATTGAACCAGGTATTATACAATATTTTTATTATAACAAAAAAAAAATAACGTGAAGACCTGTAATTGGCTCTCTATTGCTATAATAATAATAATAATAATATTTTCGGGACAACTCACACATCGCTATCTGATCCCAAACTAGGCAGAGCCTGTACTATGGTAACCAGACAACTGATAAACATACATATATATTTCTAAATACATACATATTATAGATAAATTACACCCAGACACAGAACAAATATTCGTGCTCATCACACAAAGATTTGTCCTGGGTGGGAATCGAACCCACGACCTCCGGCGTAGCAGTCAGAGTCACTAACCACTAGACCAACAGGCCAGACAAATTATTTTATATATATACTATACTATACTATATATACTATACTTATTATTTTTGAAGTTAGAATAAGCTGTTGGTTTTCCATAATTAAAATAAATAAATAAAAGTAAAAAAGTTCGTGCCTACTTAGGACGAGTAAGTAGATACGGCACAGGGCCCGTCTAATTACCCAATTTAAGATTACTATGATAATTTTCACATATAAAAACAAAATCTCCATCAAAGACATAATGTAGTACTTATTATCAGTTCTAGTTGTCACAAGCTTTATATTCATCTTGAAACTTCAACTTACATTACAAAATACACACTAGTTGATAAGAAACTTAAAATTTATTTATTTATTTAGATTACATAGTAACGATTATTCCTGTTTTTGTTATGGGTTAAATTTATGAGTGCGTTCATGAACTTTTGTCACTCGATAATTTGCGAAAATATTTTAAAAGCGCCTCTAGTCAGAGAAAAGTAAAAAGAGAGTGTAATAATGAAAAGAGAGCACGTGAAATGAAGGCTACAGTTTAATATTTTTTTTACCGCGCAGCCAAACCTGCATTTGAGGTCTATAACTGAGGCAGACGCGGGCACATATGTGTGCCGGGTCAGCAACAGCCGAACCGCGGCCGAAGCCATGGCGATCCTGACAGTCAAAGGAGTCGTGCCGAGGTTTAATGGACAGAGCTATATCGCTCTACCGACCCTCAAGGATGCCTTCATTAAGTTCGAAATCGAAATTTCCTTCAAACCAACTGGTAAGATATCAAAATAATAATAAACCTGGAGAGCAATCTCTTACGCCTCCGGTGCTAATTAATTTATTTCTTTATTTTTATTGGTTTGAAAATTTTACAATATGCTATGACACTCATCAATTTCATTTAGGCACAAATAAAGCTCTCTTCATTTATTTACAGATGGCTACGGTTTGCTCCTTTACAACAGCAATAATCAAGGCCGCGAGGGTGATTACATAGCCCTTTATTTGACACAAGCAGTACCCGAGTTTATTATGAAAACAGACTCCTCGACACTCACCCAAATAAAGTACGACCGTCCATTGCAGTTGAACACGTGGCACACGATTAGGATTAGTAGGGCTCAGTCTAAAGGTATGTCAAGTTCCTACGGTTAAAATAATTTAACAGTATTTATATCTTTGTAATGTAGTCTTCTTGTTATCCTTTGGTTAGTGGCTAACCAGCCCACTAGACAAGTGGCATAAGCGATAGTCGAATCGAAAAGTCAAAAAGCAAATGTATGGGTTTTGACGTAAGTTTACGACATTGTATCGTAGACTTACGTCATATTTTTTTATTTTTTTTATACTACCAAGGTGGCAAACAAGCATACGGCCCGCCTGATGGTAAGCAGTTACCGTAGCCTATGGACGCTTGCAACACCAGGGGTGTCACTCACGCGTTGCAGACCCTTTAAAAACCTTATAACTCCTTTCTTGAAGAACCCATGCTATAGTCTATTATATTTATCCTATATTGCGCCCTGGCTCGTGAATTATTTTTATCTGATTTGTAAATAGTTATAATAGATTTTATTGTTACTACTTTATTATTATTTAATATTTATTTCCTTAATTTTAACTTAAATAGAACGCAGTGTTACGAAACCGTTACATGGTGTTAGAATGGAATTCTTCTTCTTTAAATTATAACCTCTTTAATAAATATACTAATCTCCTTTATTTAAATTACTTATATTAAAGTAACAGTTACGTACATAAGGTTTGTCGAAGCGAAACATCACTATTCATCTTAAAAGTCCTAAATACCAGTATAATTATGTACAAGTATAAAATTCACTACGTTCAACTCACGTTGTTGATAAAATAGCTTTACCTGCATTATTTTCATGTTTTCAATCACTAAAGTCTAACACTGATTTTAGATGATAAAATGACAAGTCCATTATATATGTTTAGTCTTCTGATCATCGGACAGTCCAATGTCTGTATAACAAATAGTTGAGCATCGCCAACTCGCCAACATGCGATGTAGAACGAAGCCCTGAATTAGAGTCTAATGGTCATTGTATCCAGCCAATTTATTTCTTTATATTATCTTTGACTTGACCAAGTACCAGTAACTAATGAAATTAAATGAAAATGCCTCAAGAGCTACTTTAAAGAACCAAGAGTCTTATTACAGTATCCATGGATGTTGACAATGGTGCACCAATTATTGCCGAATCACCGAACCAATTCGCGGTGTTGGATCTTAAGCAATTGCTATACATCGGTGGAGTTCCTGACTATCGACAATTACCAAATGAAATTCCCGGCTCTAATGGGTAAATATTAAGTGTTGTTTTACTATATGGAGAGTGTTCAATTGTTTACTTTTTATTTTATTTTTTGCAAACATGCATAAGGCCCGCCTGATGTTAAGTTACCGTAGCCTATGGCCGTTCGCAATAGCAGAAGTGTCACTTGCGTGTTGCCAACCCATTTTTTTTACATCAGGGCTTCAAGATGGGACTATCCCTCGGATAGGAATACGTTTCTTTCAAAACGCATCCCTAAATGAGCGCTGGAGACCTGTACTAACACACAGGAACACAACTACACCGCTGTGTGTAGTTAGCTGTAGTCTACTGTAAGTTGGAGGTCCTGCCCTAGTCGGGCTTGCTATCCTATCCTATACCTATCTTAAAAAATTGATTACTTTTTTACCCGTACATGCAAAAATGTGTATAATTCAGGAATTTTATACAAAACCACGGTTGGTTCAGTGGCTTAAGTGGTTACCTCGCCATTTACTACTGCGCGGCGTGTTGTGGGTTCGATCCCCACACGGGACAAAAATTTGTGTGATCCACAAATGGTTGTCCCGAGTCTGGGTGTACTTTGTGTCCGTTAATTGTATGTTTGTAAAGTCCCCCGCGACAGTTGTCTTTTAAAATGAATTGAATTGAATTAAATTTAAAAAAAATATCTGACGCGTCCAGGCAATTATAAATATCATACTGTCGTTTCAGTTTCATCGGCTGCGTGGGCATGTTGATCGTAGGCAGAGATGAAAAGAACATCGTTCTAAACAGCATCGAGCAATACCAGATCAGTGAATGCAATTCTTGTGCTCCAAATTTCTGTAAAAACAACGGCTTCTGCCAGGTATGTATTTATTTATTTATTTATTTAATGCATCTGCTCACTACACTTACAGTTTCCCAACACGCGTAGTGAGACATAATATAGTCATTATCGACATTTATCTAGGGATACGGGAGTTCCCCGCCGAGACGAGACAACAGGGTCTCGACGACCTACCTGACCTTTCAGACAAGTGGCATAAACGGTAATCGAGACGAAAAGTCAAAAAAACAAATGTATGGGATTCGACGTTAGTCTACGATATAATGTCGTAAACTTATGTCAAATCCCATACTTTTGCTTGTTTGACTTTTCGATTCGATTATCGCTTATGCCACTTGTCTAGAGGAGCTGTTCTTGAAGCGTTTCGTGTACTCATATAAATTCGGCCTGGATTTTATTTTTCTTGGGCATGATATATATTTTGCTTTACGGATCTCTTTGGTATATCTTGATATGGAACATGTCATCACGCGTTTTGTATGGCTAGCCTTCGGGTGACTTATAAACGGCTAGCTGTGCCCGCGACTTCGTCCGCCTGAAATACTGACTTTCCACAGCAATTTTAAATATTATTATTATATTTTATATCCAAACAAAAGCTTAAATAATAAGTTTTAAGCTTTAAAGCTTTAAACATGACGTAATTTCCATACAAACTTTCATCCCATATTTCAACCTCTTACAGCTCTTTTTTCGCATTAAAACGTAGCCTATGTCCTTTCTCAGACTCCAGAATATCTTTCTACCAAATTTTATATAAATCGGTTTAATAGTTTAGGCGTGATAACTATCGTAATACACAGATAGACAGAGCTACATTTTATAATACTAATATTATAAAGCTGAAGAGTTTGTTTGTTTGGTTGAACGCGCTAATCTCAGAAAGTACTGATTCGATTGAAAAAAATCTTTTTTGTTGAATAGTGCATTTATCCAGGAAGGCTATAGGCTCACATCACGCTATGATCAATAGGAGCGGAGCAGTAGTGAGATATGTTTCAAAATCGGGAAAAATATTGCAAATTACCACGCGGACGAAGTCGCGGGCAACCCCTAGTTTATAATATTAGTAAGGACGAGTGATTCATTTGTGTGTTGATATTTAACCTATATTCTGACAAATAAAGAATTTGAATTAGAATTTGGTAACTAGATGTTTTTAAAGTTTACTTTGTCATGTAGGAGGCTCGCAACAGTCGAGGATATGTGTGCATCTGCGCGACAGGATACGCCGGCCTAGACTGCGACCGTCTCGGCGAAGCTTGTCGACCTGGTCTCTGCGGACCTGGCAAGTGCACAGACACAGCCACCAGCTATAAATGCGCCTGTCCTGTCACTCATACGGGCACACAGTAAGTTATCTATATATATAAAAATGATTATATTTCCCTTGGTCACGGCATCACGCGTAAACGGCTGCACCGATTTCGCTAATTCTATTTTTGCTGTGTAAGTTATTGTCTGGAGAAGGTTCTTATGTAAAGAAAAATTAAGATAGTTGCACAGAAAAATATAAAAATTAAGAAAACTATGGATAGCTGATCACAAGGCTGTACAAAGTTCGCTGGGACAATAAAATTTGTAAAAAAAATTGTTATCAGTCAGCAAACTATATTACATCTACTGTTCTGAAAAGTATAAAAACCTGCCGTATAATAAAGATACAATTTTAAAAAGACGTAAATATAATGGGTATATTGAAGCGGTGGTGGCCGAGTGGGAAAGTAACCGACTTGCACGCAAGAGGTGCGAGTTCGATCCCGGGCAGTACCAATGTGAATTTCACTATGTGGAGTTTATATGTACTAATCAAATGATTCGCCATCTGCTAACGGTGAAGGAAAACATCGTGAGGAAACCCTAATGTCTTAAAAGAAATTCTAAACACATGCCTGATTCACCAACCCGCATTAGGCCAGCGTGTGTGAATTAAGGCCTAAAGCCTCTCTCTCTCTTGATAGAGGAAAGGAGACCCGTGCCCAGCAGTGGGACATATATGGGTTGCTATTATAAATATAATGTTGCTAAAATACAACTAACAAAAACAACATTTGTCAACAGACAATGTAACAAACTTTCTGCAATATTATACAATAGGATTAATAAAAAATTACATATTCATGACAAACATCTGCATTAATGCAAGAAAACACTTATAAGTTGGAGGATCCTGTTACTCATGACGATACTGAACTGCTATTAAAAATATAATACAGAAACACACACAGTCATCACATTTTAAAGAACTATTTTTTTTATTTGTATTTTTTTTTTGTATATTAATAAACAACATTTTATATAAAGTTTTGTCAGTAGTTACCTTATTATAATAACAACCCATATATGTCCCACTACTGGGCACGGGTCTTGAGAGAGAGAGGGTTTAGGCCTTAAATCACACACGCTGGCCTAATACGGGTTGGTGAATCAGACGTGTCTTTAGAATGTCTTCTAAGACACGTGGGTTTCCTCACGATGTTTTCCTTCACCGGTAGCAGATGGCGAATCATTTGATTAGTACATATAAACTCCACAAAGTGAAATTTACATTGGTACTGCCCGGGTTCGAACTCGAACCTCTTGCGCGCAAGTCGGTTACTTCTTACTCGGTCACCACCGCTGATACTTAGTTACCTTATATACAACATTAATTTTCTTATAGTTGCGAAGAGAAACAAACAATCGAGTACCCGGCGTTCACTGGCAGTGCATTCATGGCATTTAAGGCACCAAACGTTTCCCGCGCACTGAAGATATCCATGAACATTATGGCAGCTAACCCAGTATCCGACGGCATCATCATGTATTGTGCCGAGTCACCAAATGGATACGGCGGCTTCACATCCCTGGCGGTACATGGCAACCGACTAGAGTTACGTTACGACTTAGGAAAGGGTAAGTCTCCTTGCTTTCAAAAGTTTATATATCAATAGATTTAATCAGTAACAAGATAGGTCCCGTGCTGATAATATAATTAAAAAATAATACTATTTTATCATGACTACTGATAACTTTATCTATTTTGCTTGTAACGCATCATGAAAGTCAAGTTGAAAGTTTACACATTCAACTAAAAGAAAAACGTAAAAAAGTAACTTCAAATGAAAGAAAAATTCAGTAATAAACAAGTACTAGCACATAATACTTGATAGTACAAGTTAATAATGAGAATTTAAAAAGGTATAGGAGTCGTCCTCGCACTTATATTATTTATTTTTTATACCAAGGTGCCAAACAAGCATACGGCCCGCCTGATGGTAAGCAGTTACCGTACCCTATGGACGATTGCAACACCAGGAGTGTCACTCACGCGTTGCCAACCCTTTAAAATCCTTACAACTCCTTTATTGAAGGACCTCAACCTCCTCGTTGGTTATGGATCTAATTTCTAACATTAAACCATTCACAGAGAGTCAACCGGTGGTTCTGGTGAGCAACAAAACTCTTCCACCCAACGAATGGACCCACGTCAATATTGTACGCATGGGCCCCACGGTGTCTCTTAAGATCAACACAATAGACAAATACGAGAAGATACTTCCGACGCCCTACAGCAAAAAGGTACATATTGGTCATTAAAAATAAATTATAATTCCTCATGAAACAATATACAAAAATAGCGTTATTTTGTACAATCGCTGAGTTGAGTTACATTGTTTAAAGTTCTATTTCTATATAAATAATTTTCTACAAATATTGATATAGAAATAGAACTCTAACCCTTTCGCTGTCCCAAGTCCGAAACAATAGAAAATCTATTGTTATGTATCACATGGTACGACGCTCGAGCAAGAAGTGAGAGGTCACCACACGCACACTTTTTTATAACGTTCTCGCCTTCCGTTGTCAACAATATTATATACTTATTATTAACGTAGTTGGTTTATATTATATTATATGTTTGTTTTTATAACGTTCAGAAGTATCATGTATTTAATCTAAATGAATAAATGAGTTTAACTTTGACTTTGACACCAGCAAACCAGACAAAGGCTTAGATAGAATCATAAATAATATTACGGTGTTGTTTTTTACATACTATGTAAAAAAGTATTTATCCGTTGGCTCGGTCCTGTCGATCCTCCGTATTAAGTAGGTGTTATACTTTCGTTATTTTACATGATATATGTTTATATAAAACTTATTGTGACAGAACCTGTTGCTGAAAACACCAATCTTCGTGGGTGGTGTAGATGAGTCTATTACGCTGAACAATCACACCGCCGTTTCTGGAGGATTCAACGGGTGCATCAAGGACGTAAGTACATTTAAATTAACTATTTTGTTTGATAATACCTTCGATCTTATATACTATAGATAACGATCTCATACAAAAAGAATAGCCTAATAGTGGCATTAGATTGAGTGACATTGTTATCGTCGAGAAAATAAAACTAGACCAAATTTTACCACGTCGGTCGTTAGCATGCTAGCATTGTACACATTGTACACGCTAACGGTGTGAGGGATGTTGCGTTATGGACAGCGAACGCGAGAGCGTAAAGAATAAGTGAAAAGGACCGAGGCAGGGAGATATTGTAGATGAATTTAAGACTCATACGTCATACACACATTTAAAAATACAATAAAATAATAATTTAAAAAAATGAAACTACGACACTCCATTCTTTTTTTGTGCTTTGTATATAATATTGTATAGTTTTAGCATTTTTGACAGCACACTTAGGCGAAGCGACAGGGTGGAATTGTGTACGAAATTGATTATTGCCAAGTGCCGTGTTCTAAGCGGCTATCGTGCGTCTATTGTATATTTGATCGAAGGATATATTTAATTATGCGGCTTAAGCTCATTTGAAGTAAGCATCACAATTGGATAGGTTTAGGATTGAAATACATACTGAATTTCAGATTTGCACTTTAGTTAGCTTGCAGAGGACTGCTTGCAGTTTGATATATATTATGCACTGATTGTATGATGTGCCGATGTGTTAGGTTTTATATATTGGAACCGTTGCACATTAGCGATGACAAGTTAAAGTGAAGCAAAAGCGATGGAGTCGTTTGCATCGATGTATAACGTCGATAATGCTTCTCCGCCCTAGTGCACATTTTAGTTATAGCACCACATTTCATTCTCATTTTTATGCTTAGGTACTTATGGTATACTAATATTTTAAAGAGAAAAAAAATGTATTTTTGAATTTCTGTTTGGTGATAACGAATAAATTCAAAAATACCTACTGGGCAAAATTTAAAGTCTATCACCAATAAATAGCAAGTTACATTATCAACGAGTAATATATACGACCCGTGCTAAGTCGGGACGAGCCACTAGTATATTATAAATATGTACATATCATTGTACATTCATACAGCAATTTGACTAAGTGAAGTTAAAATAATGAAATAATTTTCTTTGTTCTCATTTCACACTCATAATCAAAAATGGTGTGTGATGAAAATATGTCTATTACTATAAATATACCCTCAGGGATAATACGCAAAATCGCCGGCGTCCATAGGCTACGGTTACTGCTTACCATCTTGCAGACCGTATGCTTGTTTGTCATTATAAAATTTAAGAAATGCCATTGTTCATTACACACCGTTTTTCACTGTGATAAATAATCCAGTTTATTATAGAATGTTCCGCACTTTTTCTTTAATAGCTATCCGATAACGGACATACACTACAGCTTAATGTAAGGGTATAAAGTTATATCCTGCTAAGGCCCAAACACACAAATTTATAACTAAAAAATTATAAACAGTTGCCCAATGTACTTACTAGAGCACTTAATATCTCACATAAAAAAAACAGTAGGTATTATCCTACTGATTTTTTTAATATTTTGACTGTTCGGTTGCTTTGGTTACCTCACCATTTACCACTGCGCGGTGTGTTGTGGTTTCGATCCGCACATGCGACAAAAAAATTGTGTGATCCATAAACAATTGTACCGAGTCTAGGTATACTTTGTGACTGTTAGTTGTATATAATGTAAAGTCCCCCGCGAAACAGAGTAGAATTTCTAATTAAAGACATTTTTTAATAAATCGGTATACTTAAAGATTTTATGAGGTCACTGGGTGACAGTGGGCAAACTTTTATTATGTATTTATAGTTAACATGGGCCTTAGTTGGATATACTTACTTGTTTAACCGACTTCAAAAAAGAAGAAGGTTTTATATTCGTCTCTATGTATTTATTTTAAATATTTCCCTACGCTTTTTCGAATAGGTAAACATTTAATTTGTTGTTGGGACTATTATTGTTTGGGCGTAATTTCGCCGCATATTATACACTAGGTATCGCCCGCGACTTCGTCCGCGTGGTAATTTGGAATATTTTCCCCGATTTTGCAACATATCTCGCTACTACCTGGATAAATACACTATTCAACAACAAAAAGATTTTTCTAATCGAACCAGTACTTTTTGAGATTAGAATAATATTTATAACTTAAGCTTTTATATGTGTAAGTCATATTTCATAAGACGTTCCCCATTGGCAATGATACGAGTACAAAATTAATTCGCGAGATAATATTTATATAAAGAAATAAATATTAGTCAGCTGCGAAAGTGAGCAGAGGGCCCTTGGAAGACCCAGCGTGAAACAAAATTCTTAACCCACGTATATATATTATGTTAAATTGAAACTATTAATGCAAGTTGTCAATTGGTTACGAAAATCGTTTAAGTAAATAAATGCTCACTTTCAGAAACTGACTTCAAAACACTTATGACTTACATTTAGCTTGAATTAGGCATAATACGCATCGAGAATACGCTCAATCTGTAAAGGTACCACAGCATTGGTGTTTAGGGTTGGTTTATAATTTTTAGGGTACTTATATATATTTATTAGTGCGCAACCCTGATGATTCTGTGTCTGCATGACATCTTTTTTTATTATAAATGTTTGTAAAATCTTCTGTTGTGTTTCATAATAGGGTACCTGAAAATATGTTTTTGAATAGTATTAAAAAAATCACAAGACTATACTGCGATAGTTGACTATTAAAAGATTCAATAGACAATTGGAATTATTATACTAAATAAACTATAGCTATAATTTAGAATGTTTGCAAGTAATTTAGTGTTTTGATACTTAAGTTCAAGTACCCTATTATAATTAGAAAAAAATGAATAAAATTAATTTAGTGTTCCGTACCTATACACCTACTTAGTATCTTATAATATCTTGGAACTATTAACACAATATGGAAATTTGATCCCAAATTAGGCAAAGCATACATATTATTACATAGATAAATGACTACCAGTTGCAGAACAAATTTGATTCAAACATATACTGAGTGAGAATTGAACCTACATTCGTCGACGTATAATATCTTTATTAACATAATTATGTATAGTGCATAAGTAAACTTAGCTATTTGTCAGCTATTTCTGTTAATTTTGAGCTGTTTGTTTATTTTGAAGCGCACGTCTCTGTGTCAACACAGGAAAACCAAAACGTATTTATTTTCGTTTTCCTGGGTTTTGTGTTGCTAAGCACTATATATAATATATACATTTTTTAATTGATAATGATACATTACATAAATACTGCTTAAGCCGCCTGCAGCTTAAGTGGGTAAAACTTATAAAGGCACTATCGTATCCACTAGTATTGCTAGAACATTAACGTGATAATAGCGATTAATGCTCGAAGCACCTAGCTCAATTTGTGTTATATGGCACGGAACACTAAATAATAATGTAAAACTTGGTATTAATAATTGGTTTTCTTTTAGTTTACGATCCATGGCCATACTATGGACATTTTGAGTCAAACGATCCAGTCTGCTAACATCCAAGAGTGCACCTTCGCTCTGTATCCTCGTGGAGATATACCTGAGGTACGTATACACTTCTACATCGTTCGTCTACCCATCAGCTTAGTTATATGCCATCCGTTGGCTATAGTATCATTATATATGATTACTCAGCGGCGGTCGCGACGCAATTTCGCTGTCTATCTGTTTTTCTCAATAATAATAATCAAATGATAGATTAAATAAACAAATAGAATTCTATCCTGACACGTTATTTTGCAGAATTATTCATTTGCAGTAAAAATAATGAAAAAGGTTTCGCATAAAGAAGTTTGTTTCTTTTCTCTGTCTATAAAACGTTGTATGTGTATTTGTGGCACCTATGATGTCATATAGAAATATACATATGACATACTAGCTGATGCCCGCGACTCCGCCCGCGTGGGTGTCGGTTATCGCTGTAAAAAGTAGCCTATGTGTTATTCCAGACCATAATCTATCTCTGTGCCAAATTTAATCCAGATCCGTTCAGTAGTTTTAACGTGAAAGAGTAACAAACATCCATCCAACCATCCATACTCACAAACTTTCACATTTATAATATTAGTAAGGATATAATATGTACTACAAACACACTTACAGTGTTACCCATATATATAGAGGATATACTATAAACAATACAGTACAAACTAACTTTATTGAAACCTCATTACTTTTTACGAGTGATCAAATTCGGTGAATATCAGTTAGACAAATTTAAAAATAAACGTGCCTAAGATATAACTCGATATATAATATAATGTTTAATTGAGTATTTTTTGCACTTACACATATCTTTCGGCGCGCTGAATAGGGCTCTTAAATTAGTGTGTGAGTTTACAGACATTGCTAAATATTATGTTGCTGTTAATAATAATAGTTTAAATGATATATTGTTAGGGAGAGAACATGGTATGCCAATGCCGCAACGGAGGCGAATGCCGCTCACCCTCGGAGCCGACCAGCTGCTCCTGCCCACCAGGCTTCAGGGGCCAGTATTGTGAACAGCGGGTCCCGTATTCGATAAGGGAGGAACGTCGCGTCACTGACCCCTGCCGTCTGAAACCCTGCCGCAATGGAGGCACCTGCCGACCGGACACTTCTTCCAAAATGAACCACACCTGTGACTGCCCACTTGGATACGCTGGAGTTTATTGTCAAATGAGTAAGTTTTTAAACTAACTAACTAACTTTATGTAGCCAATACGTCAAGAACCGTGTGGTGACGGACTAAGAATACAAATGTCACCACCCTCTTCCATCCCATGGGTGTCGTAAAAGTCGACTAAGGGAGAAAGTTATAGCGTATTGCTATATTCGTTTTGAGGAGTAAAATAAGACGATGATTTTTGCTTGTAATCGACTGGTCTTTATTCTTAATCTTAATCTATTTATATTAAAACATAACAAAGGAAAATACAATTATGTGTTGGAAGGGATTAAACGATGAACGTGAGTAATGTGCAGTGACAGCACTTTGCCATATAAATGTATTTACACGTTCACACGTTTTACAATATTAGTTATGGCTGTTGCCATAGATACTCCCTCCTTAAAAAAAAATATTTACGATTAAACTTATTACCCTACACCACGTTGGTTTCTCGTATCACACGCATAAATCTCTTCTCGATTTTTGTTCCGATCGCTCGGAACAACATGTAGACACTGATGATGCATATTATTATTATCACTGCGATAATCGTTATTGTGATCCAACCTCGTATGCTCTGTAGGTCCTCAGCGAGCCTAGAGTGTATCTGCAGTAACTCTTCCGGAATGGCTGGCGCGTTGTTTTGCACCATGTTGACTTGTTCTTTCTCATGAGTACTTGTGTTGGATCCCATGTTGCGTGTGAAAACTTCTTGTCGTGAGTGGTGATTGTAGATCGTTTGTATAGCTTTATATATCATAGCTGGAATCGAACCGTTGGGCGTGAGATTCGCCCTGCACGTGTTTTTTTATTTGCTAGATTATCTTGCGTTTCTACAACTATTTTCTTATCTACTGATGTGCGATTTCTTATCTCCTTATCGTTTATTACGAAGGCGGGTTTTATCCTGTCGATAGATACGGTACTGTGTCTTCCGTTTATCAATATCGTGAATAATTTATCGCTCCGTCTAATTACGAGATAAGGTCCGTCGTATGGCGGCGTCAAGCTCGGCCGCAATCTATCGCATCGTAAGAATACGTGCGTGCATTCTGCTAATTTTGGATGTACAAATATTTTGTCATTTGTGCGCTCTCTCTGTGGCACGGAAGTTATTCGTTCGATGTTTTTCTTCAACTCTTCTACCATTTCAGTGTAGGTTGTTAGGCTTCTTGTCTCGAAAAATGCTCCAGGTAACGTTATTGTTGTTCCATATACTAGTTCGGCTGCCGAAAATCCAGTATCCTGCCGTAAGCTGGTACGGATACCGAGTAATATTGTGGCTAGTTCCTTTGTCCAGTTTGTAGTGTTCCCTCTTGCCATTAATGCTGCTTTCATAGTTCTGTGTAATCGTTCGACTTTCGAGTTTGACTGTGGGTGATACGGAGTTGTCCGTATTTTATTTATTCCCATGAGTTTTGCCAAACTTCTGAATATTCTTGATTCGAATTGAGCTCCCTGATCTGAAGTTATGTATTCAGGACATCCGAATCGGGTTATCCTTTATTCCCATATGCATCATCTCCTTGAACTCTTGCTTTGCGATTTTGTATTTGTCTGGAGGAAGAGGACGTGCCCGTGTAGCAACTGGGAACCCTTTTGTTATAATCTCATGCTTAACATTGTGTTTCGGAGGGTTCTTCATCGATCCAGGCTTTGTAATATCTTCATACTTTTCTAACAAGCACCTGATCGAATCTGGTAAGTTCGAGTTAATTGTTCGTATTGATGAAATATTTGCTACTATTATTCGTGCAGGCGTTTCTAATCCCGTTTCTTTGTCGATCAATTTTCGTCCGTGTATATCCACTAACAGCTGGAAATGCTCGAGGAAATCGGCTCCTAGAATCGGCATTTTCACGTCGGCGATGGTAAAACACCATTTGAATTCTCTACGGAGTCCGAAATTCAGTGTTAGCGTGCGTTCTCCATATGTGTTAATTGGGGTTCCGTTGGCGGCGTATACTTGGTATTTGCATGCGTCGCTATCATGTTCCGTGCGATTTAAAACGGAAATGTTTGCACCGGTGTCGACTAAAAATCTATAACTACTGTTTAAGTCGGTTATAGTTAGACGGTTAGCGGGGTGCATAGCACAGAGATCCGTCGCTTTCTGTGCTATTAGTAGTTTTCCGACATCGCATTCGTATTTTTCTTCCATGTACACGGCTGACGGCATTTTATTGCATTTTGCTTGAATTTGTTATGATAATAACAAATGCCATTCTGCGGCTTTCGATAGTGCGACATTGACCGTGAGCGTGAATCATTACGTGACCGGAAACTGCTGCGTTGTCGCGTTCGAGACAGACGATTGTTGCGAAGCTCGTTTATTTCAATTTGCATCGCTGCAATTTGTGACGTCAGGTTTGTTATTAAACTGATGTCAGCTGTCGACGATATGGCGCTCGTTCGTGTATACGTTAGATTCTCGTGAATTTTGTCGGCTATTTCGCTCAGTTTTTCCAATGTCAAGTCTTCGGATACTGCAATGATAGATGTAATGGTGGCTGGGAGTTGTCGGAACCACAGGAGACGTATCGTATCGTCGTTCATCTTCCCGCTGCCTGCTTCCCGCATTTTTCGTAATAGCTGGGAAGGTTTCTGGTCACCGAGGTCCATCTCTGATAATAGCTTTTGAAATTTTCTGTGCTCGCTCTCCTCGTAACAGCTTATAAGGCGATCTTTAATAGCCGTATATTTTTGCTCGTCTGGAGGATGTGTCAGGATGTCGCTTACTTGATGGATCACCTCCTTTGGCAATTTGGCAATTACCATGTTGTACTTATATTCCTCTCCTTGTTTCTGGGGAGCCATGATTGCTTCGAACTGCGCGAACCACAATCTTGGTGAGTCAGTCCAAAATTGAGGCAGTTTCTCGGTAACTGATATCGCTGCAATACTATCAGTGCTGGCGTCGCCTTTCGCTGGAGTCGCTGGTGGAGCCATGGTGTCTTGTTTGTTTTCTATCACTTTCTAGATTTGATGCTGAAAACCAATTTGGGTTCCGGTCGTCCCGGTATTATATCAGCACTAGAGAAGCGGTAGCCAGTCGGGGTCACCAATTATAGCGTATTGCTATATTCGTTTTGAGGAGTAAAATAAGACGATGATTTTTGCTTGTAATCGACTGGTCTTTATTCTTAATCTTAATCTATTTATATTAAAACATAACAAAGGAAAATACAATTATGTGTTGGAAGGGATTAAACGATGAACGTGAGTAATGTGCAGTGACAGCACTTTGCCATATAAATGTATTTACACGTTCACACGTTTTACAATATTAGTTATGGCTGTTGCCATAAAAGTCAAGCAGATAATATCCACTGCAAGAGAGGGAAAACTCGAAACAAAACCCTATACCAACCCGTCTGGCCAGCGTGATATAGTAGGCTAATATGCCCAGCGAGACGATGACTGCCTCGGTGGTCCAGTGGCCGCTGTATGCGCCTGCTGTGCACGAGGTTGTGGGTTCGATTCCCACACAGGACAAAACTTTGTATGGCCCACAAAGAATTGTTCTGAGTCTGGATGTAATTTGTGTCCGTTAATTGTATGTTTGTAAAGTCCCTCGCGACACAGAGCTAGTTCTCTAGTGCGGGAGTTGCCTTTTTAAAAAGAAATACGTCAAATAAGAATACGTACCATCTGATGGTAAGCAGCGACCGTAGCCTATTATTGCATTTTTTTAAAAATAGGCTACGGTCGCTGCTTACCATCAGATGGTATGTATCTCTATAAGATGGAGGTCCTTCTCCAGTCGGGCTTGCTTGCTAGTACCTTTCTTAAATTTGATTTGACAAAATAAAACTTTAGCGATAACGCTCAAAACAGCTTATGTAAGGACTCTTTTAATAATATGTATTAAATAGTTCACTTTCCGTGTGGTGACGGGTTAAGAATACAAAATGTCACCACCCCTTTCTATCCCAAGGGTGTCGTAAAAGTCAACGAAAGGAGTAATTTAGGTAGACAATATCCACTGCAAGAGAAGGAAAATTCGAAATAAAACCCTATACCAACCCGTCTGGCCAGCGTGGTGTAGTAGGCTAATATCCCTCCAAGTGTATGGGGGAGACCCGGGCCCAGCAGTGGGACATTTATGGGTTGATATGGTGGATATAGTTCACATTAGTTTTTTAAGCGAATATATTTTATTAAATCGTTACTTTTCTAGTCTTGGACCTATATCAAAGCGTAAGCTTCAACGGCAACGGATATTTGGAGCTCCCTGTTGCCTTACTCCGATACGATGACCTGAAAACTGACCCAGCTGTGATTGCCTTCGCGGTCCACTCCCCATACGACGGCGTACTGCTCTACCAAAAGGAAGCCCAAAGCCCCCCTAACTATGGAGACTACATCCTTCTCAGAAGTAAGTACAAGTTCCATTACAAGATGGAGATTAATATAAAAAACATCTATACTAATATTATAAAGCTGAAGAGTTTGTTTGTTTTGTTGAACGCGCTAATCTCAAATAGTACTGGTTTTGGAACGATAGGCATTTGCAATTTGGTTTCGCTACCCATCGAAGAGTGCATAAAATCGTATGTAAAAAAAAAAGATAATGTTAAGCAGTAACTGTACTCTATGAACGCTTACAATACCAGAGGTATGACTTGCGTGTTGCCCACCCATTTTTATTTACACCAGGGCTTTAAGATGTAGTATCCCTGGAATAAGGAATACGTTTCTTTCAAAACGCTTTTCAAAATGAGCGTTGAAGACCTGTACTCACACACAGGAACACAACTACACCGCTGTGTGTAATTATTTAGCTGTGGTCTTCTGTAAGGTGGAAGCCCCTCTTTAGTCGGGCTTGCTCACTAGTATGATGCCCTACCTCTCTTAAAAAAGGACTGGAAGAAGGAGGAGGAAGAGTATATGGCCGAGGCTACGCTTAGGTGACTAAAAAACGGGCACACTACGCGGAAGATATTCGCGACCTTTGTGGTCCAGTGGTCGCAGTAGGCGCCTGCTGTGAACTAGGTTGTGGGTTCGATTCTCACACAGGACAAAACTTTGTGTGACCCGCAAAGAGTTGTTCTGAGTCTTGTATGTTTGTAAAGTCCCCCGCGACATAAAGATAATTCTATAGTGCGGGAGATGCCTTAAAAAAAGTGTTTTCCATACCTTTCCTTTTCTTTACCTGTGGTGTAGAAGGTACCTGATACTAATCCGATGTATTTTAGTCGAACGTGGCGTCGTGGTATTTGACTGGGACATTGGCGGTGGAACTTCATCTCTGATCATCAACGAAGTGCGTGTCAACGATGGAGAGCGTCACCAGGTAACAGATACTAATATTATCATTAACATACATTCATGTATATGTACATAGTACAGGCTCTGCCTAGTTTGGGATCAGATGGCGATGTGTGAGTTGTCCCAAAAATATTATTATTATTTGATTAGTACAAATATCGACTCGGGAAAAAAACTCGCACCTCTAGCATGCAAGTCGGTTACTTTCCCACTCGGCCACCACCGCTTATTTCTAAATATCCAATTATTAATTAAATACTAAAAAAACAAACATTGGGCAACCCAGAGTGTAAACTTATTAACGATTGCCAAGGTTATCACAATCAAATTAAAAAGTACCGACGACGGCAAGAGTTAAAAGTTTACAATGTAACCGTAACTTGTTAATTAGTTTTTTTGTTGAATGACTTATTTATGGTTTCTATATTCCACAAATCACGTGGCACATCAAGGTTTGTTTTGATGTATTTTGCAACTTACTAGGTACTTAAATCGAAAGTAGACTAAAACTGGTGGTAGTGCTAGATTAGATTATTTTTTCAACTGGCAAACGATAGGGTATCATGAAAAAACTAAGATAAGGCCTAATAATAATATCTAGGTGTATATATATAGCCGATAGACATGACTGGCCTGTAGGTCTAGTGGTTAGTGACTCTGACTACTACGCCGGAGGTCGAGGGTTCGATTCCCACCCAGGACAAATCTTTGTGTGATGAGCACGAATGTTTGTTCTGTGTCTGGGTGTAATTTGTCTATAATATATTTATGTATTTCGAAATATATAAGTATGTTTATCAGTTGTCTGGTTACCATAGTACAGGCTTTGTCTAGTTTGGGATCAGGTAGCGATGTGTGAGTTATCCAGAAAATATTATTATTATAAAAAAAAACACATACACTAGTGGACATAGCTTCCTCTCCTACATTTTTTTTAACATTCGCTCCCTAACTGCACTCGTTCATTATCCATTTTTTTATAATCCCAAGTTCCTATTTATACTTGCAATTTACACACCATGGAAAACAAGTACGAATGACGCGCGGAGACGTGAACCGCGACGGCAAAGTGTATTGAGCTTCAGATATTGTGTTCTTATGAGCGTTATTTTTTATAGATTATCGTGAAGCTGATGATGGACGGTGTTGTTGAGCTTTCTGTTGATGGTCACGTCAAGGTCGGGTACAGCACTGGCTTCTCTAACACCATTAACGCCGACTCCAATATTTATGTTGGTAAGTTCAAAATAATGCGCCTGCTGTGCACAAGGTTGTTCTGAGTCTGGGTGTTTGTAAAGTCCCCCGCGACACAGAGTTTGTTCTCTAGTGCGTTGTCTAGTATAAAAATCCTTCAATTCATAACCATTAATTTGTTTTGTTAGGTGGTATTCCGGAGAGCATGAATCAACAAGCTTTCCCAGGATTCAATGGCTGCATTGAGCAGCTAGAGCTAATGCTGACTGGACGAGGCGTTCATTTGGGGCAGACGGCTGTCGCTGGCAGAAACACGCAGCGCTGCAGAGAGTAAGTATTTTATTTAACTTTATTATTATGAGGGTGTCGTAAAAGTCGACTAAGGGAGTAAGTCAGGCTAAGAATTTTCACTGCAGGAGAGGGAAAACTCGAAACAAAACCCTATATCAATCTGGCCAGCGTGGTGTAGTAGGCTAATATCCCTCCAAGTGTATGGAGAAGCCCCGCGCCCAGCAGTGGGACGTTTATGGGTTAAGATGGATTTCTTAATGTAGAACCTTATTAATATTAAATTAAATTAATTTTATTACCTGTTGATTATTGTCGTATCAAAAGCGTTATCATATTGTCATTATGAGCGACAAGCGACACATACCTACCCCTATCTATTTAAATTATATTTACTTTTATAACTCAATGTATTATCAGCTTTGATGACACAGAGTCAACTGATAAAATAAATGATGGTTAAAGGAATACTTGAAACTACAAATATGTATAGACAACATACGGCAGCTGAGTTGCCTTTTAAGTAAATTCCTGCCATCAACATTTTAATAAACATTACAATAAAACAATATTTCCAAAAATAAGTAATAAGAATAGAAAATACCAAAAAAGGGGATTACGTACCGCATATGTGTCATAAAATTCCTCCTCATCGACGTCTACTGCAAATGTGGCCAGAAGACTAGCAGCATTGCCACGTTGAATGGCAATGCTTATTCTTTATACCTAATATAAGCCAGCCCTCTGGTCATATTATATACATATACTTAATTATATAGTTATGTTTACGTATATATTATATGAAGTCATAATAACTACTAACGTTGCCTTTCATGATAATCAGGTTTTGTCATTTTCATTACTAAAATATGTTTTAACAAACTTTCCACGCTGCTATGGATCATCAGCTTGATGTTCCCCGACGTGTACCCCTACTCCGATGGGTTCGATCCTCACGAAGCCCCTCCTGGCTTTTTCAACTCCAACTCTAAACTGACCATCACAATTCTATATATCTGCCTGCCGTCCCTAATAATGCTTTATGCATATTAATTCCACCTCACTATACCTACATCGTTAATAACCCCTGCTTACCACAACGGATTTGAAGGTATGTTCTTGTTTTATTATGTTTACAGTCGATTTATTTCTACTTACTAATAGATTATTTTTAAATAAAATCCACCATCTGTTAAGTTTTAAAAGATATTGAGGACATTTTATATTACCTAAAATGTAATGTTTGTTCTAAAAAAATATTTTTTTGTTAGCAAATAAACATCAGTATTTTTGATGTAGCAAGTATAGAAGAAGAAAAAAGTAATAATCCATTATCTTGTGTGGAATCGAGGTATGACACGAATAATGTCACACATTGTGTATAAGAGCAGCTAAAAATACGCAAAATACGTCACACACCTTGATTACTCGGTTACGAAACATTCATATTCCCTCATTACGCCTAATAATATAGTAGTTTGTTAATGCTGACTGCCTCAGTGGTCCAGTGGCCGCAGTATGCGCCTGCTGTGCACGAGGTTGTGGGTTCGATTCCCACACAGGACAAAACTTTGTGTGACCCACAAAGAATTGTTCTGAGTCTGGGTGTAATTTGTGTCCGTTAATTATATGTTTGTAAAGTCCCCCGCGACACAGAGCTTGTTCTCTAGTGCGGGAGTTGTCTTTTTCAAAAGATAAAGATAATTTTCGATACACAGATTCCGCACGCTATCTAACGAAATTGGTATTTTCAATTCATAAAATCATTAAAAGCTATCTATATATATATTATATATATATTAATTAAAATATACTATTTGTTGAATTAAATATCTAAAACAAATGGTGAATCAATGTAATGGTATTGTTTATTTGGTATTTTATACTAATATTTAGACGCACAATGTCCTACATTTCTTTTAAAGGTTTGCGCTGACAAAACTCTCTCTATGGCTGTGAACATTAATGAAACATTTACTTAAACTTAATTATAATTATAGTTTATTAGTATAGTTATCATTAATTTTGGCACTAATTTATACACGTTGGTGTTTAATATAATTAATTTAATTATCTTTTATTCTATTACTAATCTATTTAATCTATCTAACACAACGCCAAAACTGCTCATTTCACGGACATTTTGTAGTAAATTAATATCTATTGTGTATATTTACAAAAGATTCAACGAAGCATATTATGTGTGCAATTTAATCGCATATCGTACCTTATTAAATAAAATTGGTTATTGGTGATTTTGAATGTAAACTACCTAGGTGGGTGGTGGTTGACTGCCTTGGTGGTCCAGTGGCCGCAGTATGCGCCTGCTGTGCACGAGGTTGTGGGTTCGATTCCCACTCAGGACAAAATTTTGTGTGATCCATAAAAAGATTGCTTGTAAAGTCCCCCGCGACACAGAGCTTGTTCTCTAGTGCGGGAGTTGTCTTTAACATTCATAATTAGCTGAGTGAGAAGCTTTGTCTAGATCCAATTAAATATGATTTACTAAAGTCATATTGATTATATAAAATATAGGATACTAATAGTTATTTATCTTTTGCAGTAACCAACTTTACTGATCGACCACATTCAGCGAACGTTAACTGAGCAAACGAATCTACTACATATAATACGAGTATAAGTGTTTGAATTAACCGATCTGACAATGTAATCTTGATATAATCGTCATGGCATATATGCCAATATACGATCAAAGATTGCAGTTTGTTTCTTCAGTAGCTATTTTAAAATTTTAATGTTGTATTAGTATTAAGATTTCAAAAACCAGACAATACGGTTATTTAGTTTAGTGTATAAAATAGATAAATGCTAATGTTGATTCAATTATAATAAAATTAAATATGTATGGCGTGGTGTTATATCACGTATACCACGTACATTACATCGTTTTGGTGCCATAATTTTATAAGTAGGTGTCTTCACTAATAACTTTAAGTATCCAAGTTTTAGTCTCAGCCTGTATGCGCAGCATCTTCAGTAATCTGTATCGTGTATCCATTGCTTTATCTTCTATTTTAGCACCAGTGATATGTAATTGTGCCAAACGTGATAAAGAATATTTGTTATGTTAATTTTATCACTGCCAATGTTCATTTTATATATTTTTTCCTATTTTAAGTTAACCTTCGCTTATTAAGCAACGAATATACATTTACAGACGTAGAGTACCTATAATTACTCATCGTCTACGATGGCATTTAACTTAATTATCTTATGGTCAGTGATTTTTTGAATATTGTTATATATTTTAATTATGGAAATATATATCTATACATATAATGTATCTGTTGTTAGCTTATATAAGAACTATGATGATAATATATAATAATTATGATGGTTTAATATAATTACTACGAACTGATATTATCTATATTATAAATAATGTAATAATTGTACACTATGTAACTATTTTAATCTAACTGCCTATACGTATATTAATCGAACTATTGACCCTTATATTATACGCTGCTAAGTGAACAAATTTGACTAACAATAAGAAATAAAACTTACTATGGAAACATGTGTTTGTATTAAATATCCTTTTCCAATTCTTGGGTAGCAAACAAGTATACGGCCCGCCTGGTGTTAAGCAGTTACCGTAGCTTATGGACGCTTGCAATACCAGAGGTATCACTTGCGTGTTGCCAACTCATTTTTTTACACAAGGGCTTTAAGGTGGAGTATCCTGGATGGGAATACGTTTCTTACAAAACGCATCCCTAAATGAGCGCTGGAGACCTGTACTCACACACAGGAATACAACTACACTGCTGTGTGTTGTTATTTGGCTGTGGTCTTGTATAAAGTCCTTCCCCAGTCGAGCTTGCCCGCTCGTATAGTGTCCTACCTCTCCTTAAATATCTATCCAAATACAGTCTCGATTCAGACACATGAAACAAATTGTATAAAGCATTTATGGTAAATATTGACAATATCACCAGAATAGATATTGTAGCATTTTTCATGCTGTTATTATCTTCGTCAAATAGCCTACAGCTTTTATGGTATACCAACCCTGGAATAATACATTTGTATAGTAAGAGAAGCAGTTGTAGCCGAGTGGGAAAGTAACCGACTTGCACGCAAGAAGTGCGAGTTCGATCCCGGGTAGCAGTACCAATGTGAATTTCACTTTGAGGAGTTTATATGTACTAATCAAGTGATTCACCATCTGCTAACGGTGAAGGAAAACATCGTGAGGAAACCCACATGTGCTAGAAGAAATTCTAAAGACATGTCTGATTCACCAACCCGTAGGCCAGCGTGTATGAGTTAAGGCTTAAACCCTCTGTTGATAGAGGAGAGGAGACCAATGCCCAGCAGTGGGACATATATGGGTTGCTATTATTATTATATAGAGATAGTGCCCAGTAAAGAGGTACAGGACATAGAAAATCCTATTATACTGGATATTAAGTTGCCGGTTATCCATTTTCAATTATACATACATACATTATCACCAGAGGTAGGCAGAGCTGTGCCGGCTTCAGCAGCGCCCTTGGGCGAAGCCTACGGTGCGTATTAGAAGTTAACTTCCGCGTAGAATCAGGTTGTGAAATGAGCTCCCTACCAAAGCTATTCCAAGGGGTTCTTAAAGAAAGCACTTGAAAGGTGTCTCAGCAACGGAGTTGCAAGCATCAATAGGCTATGGAGGTAGAGCCAGCAACTTATTTACGTTTGTCATTTCAGAAGTCATGAAAATTCACAAACTAACTCTTTTATACCTG
Source organism: Trisateles emortualis (assembly GCA_947095525.1). Taxonomy (NCBI): domain Eukaryota; kingdom Metazoa; phylum Arthropoda; class Insecta; order Lepidoptera; family Erebidae; genus Trisateles; species Trisateles emortualis. The sequence goes on from OX352729.1 coordinate 34,559,416, forward strand.
CAGAATAATAAAAAGTTCTTCTGGCAACCATTTGCGGCCAGGGTGTACCCTAAAATAACAAAGAGGGTAAGAAATAAAACCTAAACTAATATACTTAATTTAAAACAGAACATACTGCCAATATCATTTACTACAGATTTTAGGACTGATACTATAACCAAATTAAGTTTTATTTGTTACCCTCTTTGTTGTTTTAGGGTTGAACAACCCTGCCGCAGAGGCTTGCCAGGAGAGCTTTTTATTATTTTGCAGGTATAAAAGAGTTAGTTTGTGAATTTTCATGACTTATGAAATGACAAAAGTCAATACGTTGCTGGCTCTTGGTCCATAGTCCATACGCAAGATAGCGAAAGTTTAACCATCTTTAATTGCTACCTATTTTTATGTATAGCTTGAAGAGTTAACTTCAGCAAGTAGAACAATAATAGGCAATGCGAGAGACACAGCCAGGAAGCCGTAAAATTTAAGGTCTTTCTATATTTTTGGGACATTATTATGTTTCCCTATACAGCGGTGTTTCGAGAGTAAACCTAGACTTGGCACCGACTTCAATTAATTTTTATTTATTTAATTATGATAGAGTGGGGATGTTATTTTTAGATTTTTAAGACTGCCTGGGTGGTCCAGTGGTTGCAGTATGCGCCTGCTGTGCACGAGGTTGTGGGTTCGATTCCCGCACAGGACAAAACTTTGTGTGACCCACAAAGAATTGTTCTGAGTCTGGGTGTAATTTGTGTCCGTTAATTGTATGTTTGTGAAGTCCCCCGCGACACAGAGCTTGTTCTCTAGTGCGGGAGTTGTCTTTAAATAATAAAAAAAAAAAATTTTTTCCTTATCTACCCCATAGTGGGTATCGTTAGATTGGCCTTTTAAATACTACTTGGGTGGCAAACAATCATTTGGCCCACCTGAGCTTAAAGCAGTTACCGTAGCCTATAGACGCTTGCAATACCAGTGGTATCACTTGCGTGTGGCCGACTATTCACATATAGGAACAGAACCACCGTTACGTGTAGTTATTTGGCTGTGGTCTTCTGTAAGGCGGAGGTTCTTCCTCAGCCGGGCTTGCTCATTAGTATGGTGCTTCTCTTACTTATTAAATTAAATTCACGAATACCGAAATGGGATCGTAGTTTTTGAAATTTTCTTTTCTTTGTAGTCTGTAATAAGTTTATAGAAAGAATTATCTGATCTGTCTATATTTAAAATGATTAGAAGGTTAGAACTGCGATCCCCGCCAAGTAGAATATAATATTTACATACGAACAAGTACTTATGTATCAATAATAGCAATATATGTCCCACTACTGGGCATGGGACTCTTCTTCTCTATCAAGAGAGACAGAGAGTTCAGGCCTTAATTCACACACGCTGGCCTAATGCGGATTGGTGAATCAGACATGTCTTTAGAATTTCTTCTAAGACATGTGGGTGAATCATTTGATTAGTAGGTACATATAAACTCCACAAAGTAAAATTCACATTGGTACTGCCCGGGTTCGAACCCGCACCTCTTACATGCTAGTCGGTTAATTTCGGCCACCACCGCTTTGAAAATAAATATAATAAATAGATTTAAAAATTTCAACTCTTTTACCAAATAGTTACCATCGTCCTTTAGTTTCAGAAATTATGAGTTGCTGAATGTTCATTCAAACAACAACAAACCTTTCTTCTGAGTATCTCGCATAATTGCGTCCTCTGTCATTTTGGAAACCTACATATATTGCGCGTGACTCGACACGCACTTGGCCGGTTTTTTTGTTTTAGATTCTCATAAAAGTACAAAGTAATATATAAATAAATAAATATCTCAATTGTTATTTCTTATTTGATTCGGCCATCTTGGGTCATCATTTACAGTTCCACTTCTCCAAATAATGATTTTCTAAAGCAAGTTTCGTTTTTTAAATTAAGTAACTTGAATAAAAGCTTGTAAGTAACTGCTATATTATTTTGTTGATGATTTGCCATGGCCACCTTCCGACTCCATCATCACGTCTTGAACATCCATCTAAGAATATAGTTCCTCTTAAGATAAATCCAAAACACCGAAACACGACATGACCAACTTGTTTCGTTGAAGAGTTGCCATGGCCACCATTCGACTTCATCATCACGTCCTGAACACCCATCTAGGAGATAGTACTTGTCAAGATAAAACGAATCGAAACACGACGCAGCTATCTTGTTTCGTTGAAGAGTGGTAAACCTCAATTTTTTTAATTCGGTTAGTCACAGTCATTTGAGAGAAGGCAAGCGAAGGGAATTGTGCTATAAAATACATAAGCACTTTATCAAATGCATATATTATGTAAAGCTTTTAATTTTTATAATGATAATGTTACAAATACCTAATTATTTCGAGTCCATTCAATAATTCACATAAAGTCCACAATTCTTGGCCTCTTATACACATATTTGAAATATCTGCTGGACATGTTCATTACGTTACTGGCACGATTACATCCGTCCGCCCAGTTGACACATTTTTTCTCAATGCTATAGTAGATGTCATTCGGTATGAAGTCTACAAAGTCATCCCTAGAACGTTTATCTGTGGTGGTAGTTTTAGCAGTGGTCGTGGTCGTTTCTTCAATTTTGATCATCGTACTAATGTCCTTAATGGTTTTAGTAGTATGACTCTTAGTAGTATGAGTATTAGTAGTAACAGTTTCAGTAGTAAGAGTCCTAGGATATTTCTTATTTTTCGCTTTCTTGGGTAAAACACTGTTACCTATTAGAAATTTAACACGGCCGGCTCTTAGGTAAATAGGATCCATATTGATTTTTCTAGCATTTCCTAGAAATCCATTTGAAATATGAAACCAAATTTCATCTATTAAACTCCTCGATAGTCTTTTAGGTTCAGCTTCTGCTACAAACACTGTTTTGTATTCTCCTTTAACAAAGCTTAAAACGTCTAGAGATTTTGGAATATTATCTGAATCGTTAAAAACTGGGACTACTTTAATGTTAGCTTCATTGATGCGGGATGTGATATCATCTCTGACAGCGATGTCGGCTGTTTTCGGCACAGGGCCACTTGCTAACACCATTTGTCCATTAACGTCTTTGTAAAACAACACAGTAGCTAGAAGATACGTGCTCTCATTGGACGGAGTAGGGGCGCATCTAACAACCAATACGCCGTATAATACTCCTACTATTAATAACATCTTTCTGGAAATTGATTACACTATAGTATAGACTAAAAACTGGGTATTATTTGCGATCCATGAGCAATCTGATAAGATGTGGAACAATCTAGTACTGATATCTTGATGCCTTACCAATGCTCTTGTCGCTGTTAAATTAAAATCGGCGCTAAATATTGTCGCAATATTACTTAAATAATAGTCGATAAAAGTAACATTGGTAACTACATGTAATATAAGCATACAATTATGTAAGTATTATTTTCAAGTTCCGCTAATTTGCATTTAATTACTTTACTATCATATACTATTTTATCCTGTACTAACTGTACCTGGTGCATGCGATACACTGTTATAGGTAAATATATGTAGCATATTGACGACAAAGGGACGTAACCCAACGATTATTTATTCTCCATGCTATGAGCCCTGCCCACTGCCACTTCATTGAGGCAGTTCTTCAAGTTATAACGGTCACTTTGGTTTTGGCTGACAATGTCTACAATGTCCAATATGCTAAAGAGTCCCACTGGACTCTTAAAGCTCAGTGTCCTAAAACGTGAAGTGTGAAAAGGGCCACTTACCATGTCTTTGCAATGCTACTAGCTATATCAGTCACCCTGTTCCTTTCACTTAAATAGTCTTCTTCTTATCAGAAGAACTTAAATAGTTTAGTAATAATAGTTTAATTTAAAAGAGTGGTAGGGCACCATACTAGCGAGCAAGCCCGACTGGACTGGACTTAAGGACCTTCACCTTACAGAAGACGACAGCACAGTGGTGTAGTTGTGTTCCTTCGTGTAAGTACAGGTCTGCAGTGCTCATTTACGGATGCAATTTGAAAGAAACGTATTTCTATCTCAGGGATACTCCCATCTTAAAAAAAGATTTGGCAACAAGTGATACCTCTGGTATTGCAAGCATCCATAGGCTACGGTAACTGCTTAACATCAGGCGGACCATATGCTTGTTTGCCACACAAATAGTATAAAAAAAAAAAGAAGGTCACAAAAATCCCAACTAGAGCTTGCTGAGTGTGACTGTTGATCACGAGGCCCCGAGTTCGATTCCCGGGTTGAGCCAAAAATGTATATGTACACATTGGGATTTTCTGTCAAGAAATTCACAATATATTCTGCCGTGTTATAACTTAAATGCCGTTATCTGACATCTGGTCGTTTTTTACTTTTGATGCTATATTAATGAGAAAAAAAAATCGATCGATCTGTGTTTACGAATTTTTAATATCTTGAATAGATTTAGATATAATTTTTAAAAAATAAGTTGTTAAGTATATATGTTTCTCGTGTGAAATAAGCAAAAATGTCATTAAGTAACAACGTGACCAGATGTCAGATAACGGCATTTAAGTTATAACACGGCAGAGATAGGTATCTAAAGATTGGAATTTGGCGGTGTTTACACCCGTGCCTCTGAAAGCCTCTGAAACCATTGGTCGTACGCCTGATCTCTCTCCAGTCATTTTGTTGAATTGACGTCCCATCGGACTATGAGAGTAAGGGAATAAAGAGTGCATATGCGTTTGCGCACACACTTGTGCAATGTAATATCTCCCACGCAGGACATTATCTATGATAATAATATTTTGGTACTACTCACACACCTCATCTGATCCCAAACTAGGCAGAGCCTGTACTATGGCAACCAGACAACTGATAAACATACTTACTTATATATTTTTAAAGGGATTACATATTATGACCACCATAAAATGATTAATACCCTTAGTTCTTTTACCAAAAATATATACTTGACACTAGAAAAATTAAGTCTAAAATTACAATATTTTGCACTTTTTTTCTTTATACTGCACTTCAAATTGTATTCGAACACCAAATGTAGTGAAAAGATTTGGTGATCTTTTCACTACATCTTGCTTCCCTCTCGTGATCTCGTGACCACCCTTGACTCTCGATTCCGTTTTAAAATTGCAATTCGAATGTCATTTTGTACTGCAAGCTGTGTGTGATAAAATTGGCACTCTTGAACACGATCGTAATTGAAATTGGAATCGAGATCACGATCGACTATACTGGGCCGCCATACAAATAAAAAATTAAACTTACAAATAAAATTATTTTAAATAAAGTGAAATACTTATTAATTATTGCTTTTCATATTTATTATAATATAAATTACGATAAAAAGTATATTTCGCATATATTTCAGCTGGTTAAATATTAATATTTAATTAATAAATAAATACAATTTATAAATTATTATGATTACGATGGCAACCCTCCATAAAAAAAAAGTTCCCGCTACTTTAACTTGTCAACAAACAATAGTCAATACAATACAATACCTTTATTTTTGATCTATTTTAGGGACTATATCTTACTTTTTTAAGTATAGAAGACGTAGATATAGATTTTTATGGTATTTTAGATGATACATGGGTACTTTGATTTACGTTTTGTGTTCATTTGTGGTGATGATTGTTCATGATCATGTCGGAAGAAATCAAGCCCTCAAGCTTTCATAGAAAGTGCTGCCTTATTTTTAAATTAACATAATAATGTATGATGGACATGATTCTCTTTATTAGAACTACAAAATAGTCAGTCAACTACAGAATATGTCTATATTATACAGATAGCTTTCCATACCTAACCATTTTTATGTTTAAAAATATTATACAAACTAGGTATGTGGAGTTCGGAAAGCTTATAAGACAGTACGACTTATTTGTTCTTATCAAATTAAATACTTTAGTTACCTTATGCTCATGTACGTAGGTACGTACATAATAGGTGCATTTTACACCACACAATTTAAATGATTATCTTATGAAATATCGTAATACGAAAACTTAAATCACTTCAACACACATACCACACTCGCTAGTAATAAATTCATAAATCAGGGAAAATAAGTTAGCAACTCCAATATACATATAATTACATATTAGATTTACTTATGTTCTAAAAAATACTTACATGATTTAGTATCAAAAGTTCTAATTACGTCGAAATGCTTTATTAAGTATTACATTATGTTTTATTGTTTTCTATTATTTATTATCACCCATAGAAAACGCGTTGTCGACATAACGCGCCATTTGATTTAAATTCTGCCTTTGTCACACATCCAATGCATGCGCATTATCCAAAATATGTATTATACATATATAAGTGCTAAACGAGCCAATATTGATGAAAATCTCTTAATACAGAAACATTATCAGAGTTATACGATTACAAAAAGCGTGTGTACACACGCTTTTTGTAATCGTATAACGTCGATCCCAGATCGATTCCAAACTTGATCTGTAATGTCAAAATCGTGTCAAGAGTACCAAATGTTATTAGGATCAAGCTAATGTCAAATTTCAAACGGAATCGTTGGCCCGCAAGATTGAATCTGGTTCGGATTGGAACGGGATTGAGATTCGTATTGAATTCCAGAGTAAGCCTGCAGATCTGGGTAAGGTTAGGTTAGAACAGTGACCATTAAAGCGCGAAGGCGAGCGAGCGAGCGAAGCGAGCTTGCCGCGGCAGCGCAGCGGCCGCCGAGCGAAGCGAGCCTGCCGCGGTAGTGGCCGCCGATGTTGGTTAACAGGAAAATAGGTTAATTTCTACAAAACTTTATGAAACACAATTTGGTGAGCATTATCCATTCTGGCAGGCATTTCAAATTTTTTGGTAGTAAAATAGGTAGCGACATGTTAAAACTTTGGTTATAATTTTACGGGTATAATTTTGGTAATCATTTACTATTTTTGTCTGTTATATGTTACTTTATCTCGTGGTAAGTTAAACATAAGCCATTTTTAAATACATAGGTACATATTATCATCACACAAAGATTTGTCCTGGTGGGAAATCTGGGTGGGAATCGAACCTACGACCTCCGGCGTAGCAGTCAGAGTCACTAACCACTAGACCAACAGGCCAGTCATTAGTATTATAAATATGTCGCATGTGATAGGTACAGTGTGTATGCTGTTCTACGTCGTCTAGATCAGGCCACCCGCGCCCTGACAGAAATACAAGCTCTGTCTTTCTCTTCCTTAAATCAAAAGGTAAGTAGAATAGATTTTATAATATACCTTACAATGTAAGCTATATGTTGACACATGGTCATACTTGCGAATATTAAAGATTAAAACAGATTTATCTCGCAGTTCTTAAGAAGAGAAACGAATTTATTGAGAAAGTCTGCATTCAGGCCCAAATAACACACGCCGCCATAGTCAAATAAATTTTGCACAAGCACAAAGTATTTTAAGCACCGATCCTTTGTTTGATACTAATATCATTCACAAATAGAGAAATACAAACTACTATAATGATAATTAATTATATGTATGTATTATAAAAAGTGTATATTTGGTTTAGCCAGATTATTTTTTATTTTACTACGCCAACATACCAGTAGTTTCTACCAACAATATCTCAATCCAAAGGATGCCTGGTAAAAATCACTTTTAGCGATAAGGCCGCCCATTGTACTGTACTCTGTAGCATACGTTTAATCTTATGTAATATATAGTGGTGTACAATAAAGTGTAAAATAAATAAATAACAATAAACAATTTAATCGGCTAAGATATTTTGACAAAATCAATTAAGTAAACGACGCCTCAACCAGTACAGTGACAGTCTTTTAGATAGACATCATGTAGAATTTTATATAAGTAATTTACTATATGATCAATACATCACGGGTAAAAATTGCCAACTCTATTTACATCTACCTTTCTCTTACCTAAGAGTTGGCGATAATAATCAGGCCTGTTACCAGTTTGCTTTAAATTGCAGCCGTCGACCCAGTTGACACATTTTTTCTCAATACCATAGTAGATACTATTCGGTATATAGTTAACGAAGGGATCATCCGTGGGCTCATCTAGTGGGGTAATTCGAGTGAATTTTAAAGCTGGAGTGACAGTTGTTTGTATAGTTGTTTGCTCTGTTAATTGGTTTGTTGATTGATTGTTTGAGAACTTTGGAAAATGATACAATTCATAATTACGTGTAATCAATGTTGGCTTTTTATACCAAAGGTAATCCCAATTATCATCTCCTACTTTTCTAGCCATATCTTCTGTTACTTCTGTCACGAATACAGTATCGTATTCCTTTTTGATGTAGTTTATCACATCTATATATTTTGGAATATCTTCTTTATCATTAAAAATTGGTACTATTTTGACGTTAGCTCCATCTATGCGGGATGTGAGATCATCTTTGATGGCGAGGTGGGCTGTTTCGGGTACAGGACCACTCGCGACCATTATTTTTCCATTTAAATCTTTGTAGAACAAAACTGTTGCTACAAAATACGTGTTGTCAGGGGAGGCTTCTATAGAAAGTATAACCACAGACACGCAGTATAAAGCTCCCACCGTTGTATACATATTTGTTGTCAAGACAAAATGGTTATTAGCCAGAATTGTGATGTCTCTCAAACTTGATATTTATAAATAAATGGAGCAAAGTGTAACGAGAAGATCAGTGAGTAAAACACAGCATAGATATAATGAAAACAATGCAACAAAGACCTGTACGTGCACAAATTGCAATAAACAACAAAATATAACACCATAAAATGCGTGACCACTAGATTGTTTAAGCATAAAGTAGTTATCAAGTAACGCTTATTTTCATTTAATCACATTTGAATTAAGGTGATAAATAATTATGTCTTTGGTAATGCAATACAATGCAAACGTCCAGTCCGTGGACGGTCGACGGTCACTGCTTCTTACTAACGTGTTTTAGTAAATACAAGAGTGGGGTTGTGCCGTCTTTAGTGCACTACCGAATCTGATGCACTGGAAGGGTCGGAGAGTCCGTCGGTTCGTCAGCAAAAAAAAAGTACCTATCAATTTCCTGGTTTTCGCGTACTCTGATTACGTTTCTGTTATATTTATGTATAATAGTTTTTTTATATAGTAAAGATTTTATTGTAACCTATTGTGTCACAATTGTAAGTGCTGTGTACACCTTTAAGTGACAAGTTCATCTTAATTAATAAAAGTAATAGTAAAACCCTACCTGTAATAGTGAATAAGTCGTTGGATTGCCATAAATAAATATGTATTTGGCGGATTTATATTATGGCATTACTTAAATACTTAGGTTAAAAAAATACAAAACTGTACCTACATTGTCAAAATACATATTATCAACAATATTACGATAAGTCAGTTAGTATTAATAAGTAAGTTTCTCCACCATCAGAAAGTCGAAAATATTCTCATTTCTAAAGAATTTTCGATTTACTATTGTATGTGTGAAGGTATTTTCGACAAAAGTATCCAAGTTAACTACGTGGGTATTAGTACAAGGCTCAGGTGTTTATCAAAAAAGTGTGATTATAGTTATAATCGTACTAAGCTTATTAGCGTAGAGGTGTTCATAATAATAAAATTGTTAAATTTAGTGTTCGATTTGATTAGTAACCGAATAGTTTCACTATGTGGAATTTACAATTAAGTGAACGTTCGAATTCAAGCATATTATTTTAAAAACCTATATTTATACATTTTAAAACTACATTTAAAATGAATAAATGATTATTATGAATCATGAGTTAATGATAATCAAACATACTATTTTAAAAACCTATATTTATACATTTTAAAACTACATTTAAAATGAATAAATGATTATTAATCATGAGTTAATGATAAAGGCAAAATTTAATGTTATGTATAAGAAAGTCATCGTTGTTGTTACTATCATCATCAACCTGTGGACTAAATCCTCTTAGCTCCCTTATTTCATATATTATATTTGGGATAGGAAAAATTTACATGTTACAATATTCTTATGTGGTTATAATAGCACTGCTGGGCACGAGTCTCCTCTCCTATATCAAAAGAGAGAGGGTTTACGCCTTCATTCACTCACGCTAGCCTAATGCGGGTTGGTGAATCATACTTTAGAATTTCTTCTAAGACATGTGGGTTTCTTCACGATGTTTTCCTTCACCGTTAGCAGATCGCGAATCATTTGATTGTTACATATAAACTCCACAAAGTGAAATTCACATTGGTACTGCCCGGGATCGAACTCGCACCTCTTGCGTGCAAGTCGGTTACTTTCCCACTCGGCCACCACTGCTTTTTATTAGTATGTGGTTGAACAATACATATTTTGTAACATATAACTCACACTGTCTTCCACAGATTATAATTTAAAAAAACATTTAGTTACTACGTTTCACAGTAAAAAAAAGAAAGAAAGAGTTCCTCCAAAGCTTGCGTTCGTTTTAGTTTTTAATGGAGGAAAAATGTTAAATGTAGTCAGCAGCGGATTTGGGTTGACATTATTATTTTGTACAAAATTGTCTCTGACATCGGTGTACAACTTTTAGACTTATTATGCAGCTCGCTATTTTGTTTAAATAAATTAACAGAACATATCTTATATTTAGCAGTGGGATGGATGCAAGCTGCGATTGATGATGAATTATGAAATTAACTAGCTAATCTAAACTTATGTTTTCATGTAGATTACAATGAAGTACGTAAAGAATATGAGGTTAAAACATAATTCTAGTCGATAAAGTTAAACTAGGTACTACTAAAAGAATCGACAAGAAAGTCAATTACTTGAACTTAAAACTTTTCTGATATTTATTTGATTGGTCGGACTATCACCAATATACCACAAGCGTAGCGAAATATCCTACCTATCCTATTTTAAGTTTTAATTCTTCGATCAAATATACAATAGCCACACAGTGTTATATAAAAACAAAGCCTTACTAGTGGCACTAGGTAGTAACGTTCATAGAGATGTGTTGATTTGTAATGCCATCCAAAAATAAAACTTGACCATTCATTGCATTTTTATATAGAAAGATGACGTTATAGTTTGACTCAAAAACGTCAATGTACAACGTTGTTAGCGTGTTGCTCGCGACACGAAAGTGTACTAAGGACATGGTGCATATTTCACATGCGAATGGTGCGAGTAAGGTCAAGTTATGGACAGTGAATGCGAGAGTGAAAATGGCAGGTGCGTAATACACACATTTTAAAATAAACCGAGACATCCTACTTCCTACTACTAATATTATAAACGCGAAAGTTTGTAAGTATGGGTGGATGTTTGTTACTCTTTCACGTAAAAGCTACTAAACGGATCTTGATAAAATTTGACACAGAGATAGATTATGGTCTGGAATAACACATAGGCTACTTTTAACAGCGGTAACCGATATCCACGCGAGTGGAGCCGCGGGCAACAGCTAGTATAATATAATTATTGCTGATAAAAGTATCTAATTACTATTTTACATAGAAAGAATATTACGAATATAAAAATAAAGTTATATTTATCGAAAGTACGATACTCCATCCTTATATTATTGTACTTTTTAAAGTATTGTTTTTGTAACAGCACACTTAGGCATCGTGAATCGTGAAATGTCACCACACAGCTAGCGCGTAAGAAGTGACTGAAAAAAATAATGTTTTCGAGTGGCTATCGTTAATTAGTTTCGAAGTTTTTCGTAACATTTCCCATTTTTACGAAATATATTCCAGTTAGGAACTGAATTTTAATTTCACAATTATTTTTCCGCAGAAATGGTGAAATCTTACACAGCCATAAAACAAAACGCACAGCACGTGGCCGCGTGACCAACTTTGACGCAAATTTGTCTGAAAGAACTTTGCGACTCGTGATGTTATGTTGGCTTCTTAAACAAATTCTATAGCTTAAAAATAAAATGTTGTTTTGCCCTTTTGAAATTTCGAAATTAGGAGTACCTCTACCTACCATGTCGGTTTATTCTCGCAGAATTCAATACCATGATCCAGCATTACAGAAACACATAGTAAATATTATGTAGGTACACCACCGCGTGTGGGTATTTGGCTGCGGTCGTCTGTATGGTGGAGATACTTTACATCAGGCTTGTTGAATTGTAAAGTGTCCATTAGAAATAATTGACATTAGAACAATAAATTATGTTTATGTTAGATTTGTTTTTTATTAAAAAGACAACTCCCGCACTAGAGAACAAGCTCTGTGTGGCGAAGGACTTTACAAACATACAATTAACGGAAACAAATTACATTTTGTGGGTCACACAAAGTTTTGTCCTGTGTGGGAATCGAACCCACAACCTCGTGCACACCAGGCGCATACTGCGGCCACTGGACCACCAAGGCAGTCAATTGTAAGATAATAATATATAAACTGATCTAAAACTAGGCAAATGGTAATCAAGTCAACGGCTTCACCAGTGGTGGCGGAGTTGGAACGTAACAGATTTTCACGCAAGAGGTGCGAGTTCGGTCTTGGTAGGCAGTACCAATGTGAGTTTTACTCTGTGGAGTTTATATGTACTAATCAAATGATTCGCCATCTTCTAACGGTGAAGGAAAACATCGTGAGGAAACCCGCATGTCTTAGAAGAAATTCTATAAACATGTCTGATTTACCAATCCGCATTAGGTCAGCGAGTGTGAATGAAGGCCTACACCCTCTTACTCTCTCTTGATAGAGGAGAGGAGTCCCATGCCCAGCAGTAACACATATTATATGGGTTGCTATTATTACATTACAACGGCTTCAGGCACTTTTGAGACCCACGACGCGACGTTCAGCCTCACCACTCACCTGGAAAGTTGTTGAAAATGTTGAATACCATGGCGCGCTAGTATGGTGCCCTACCTCTCTTATATAGAGATCTAGATCAAAATTATATTTTTATAGGCATAAATTTTATACACTATAGTTCTATTATATATTCCGAATGTAGCCTAGTAACAGAATTTGAAGTTGCATGTTGGTAAACGTTAATGACCCGTATAGTTCACCTGGATCAACCTGGATTAGACTAATATTACAAATACAAATAGTTTATTGTCACAATTAGTTACAATTTCATGTTTACATTGTGTTTGAGACCTCATTTTAAGCAAAATAATGCTTGTATTATGAGATCCCCCTCTTTCTTAACAATAATTATAATTTTTATGTAACGTAACTGTGAGTTTTTTTTTTTATTAATTTAATTAATATTGGTGACTTTAGTGGCAATACTCTCAGTGAAACGTTTTAGGCGAACAGAGGTCATTGACTTACACGTGATCTAAAGGAAATCCAGCTTTAAAGGATCCAGGTGATTTAAAGGAAATCCAGCTTTTTGCCCGCAATGAACTGAAGTTAAGTTATACACACTTAAATGGCCTTATACAGATACTGACAGTTATAAAAAATATTGTACAAATGTAAATTTACTTCATAAGAGCTTGCTCTCGCGAGTTGCGAGTGGTACCAAACCTTGGTACCACTCGCAACTCGCGAGCAAGCCCGACTTGGGAACGTCCTCCACCTTACAGAAGACCACAGCCAAATAACTTCACACAGCGGTGTAGTTGTGTTCCTGTGTGTGGTTACAGGTCTCCAGCGCTCAATTAGGGATGCGTTTAAAAAAAACTATTCCTATAGCCCTGGTATAAAAAAATGGGTTGGCAACTCACAAGTGATACCTCTCGTACTGCAAGCGTCCATAAACTACAGTAACTGCTTCATGCACTAGAAATAGTGTAATATTCATTGTTGAATAATATAAATATAATAATTAATCACTCTGCAACCAATGTTCAGTAACACAAAGCACATTAATATTAGGTTTGCTTCAAAATAAATCTTTTTGTTTTTTTTAAAGAACTCCGCAGAAACCCGCACTAGAGAACAAGCTCTGTGTCGCGGGGGACTTTACCAACATACAATTAACGGACACAAATTACACCCAGACGCAGAACAACTCTTTGTGGGCCACAAAGTTTTTATCTTGGGAATAGAACCCCGAACCTCGTGCACAGCAGGCGCATACTGCGACCACTGGACCACCAAGGCAGTTGAGGCAATCTACTTCTAATTCCTGATAAGCTCTGAATATTCTGGTGCACTATGTTTAGACTATATGTCTGCCTATCCTATGTCACAAAACCACAGTTCCCACCTCAGACAGTTAACGGATTTACTTATAACAATGTTGAGCATTAGGTGGCTATTGGTCTGGTTATGTTGCATATAGGGTTGCCACCGTTTTTTTTTTGTAATTAAAGTACATTGGTTATATTACACAGTATCAAAATAAAGTACAATTTATTTTTCTTTATGGCACTGGCTTTCTGTGTGTCGCTGGCGAGTCGCAACATCGATTCAGCGCCAATCGATAAATTCTGTTTAACGAAAAAATAACAACTAAACTTTTCAAAAGCATAAAGAAATCACATCATGCAAAATAAAGTATTTTCGTGTACTTTATTGTTCTCATAAAGTATAGAGTACAATTACCTGAAATAATGTACAATACTTTATTATAAAGTACGGGTGGCAACCCTAGTTGCATACATACACATCATCACACCTGTTTCCTAACTACTAAGATTATTGTGCCTTTTAGTGCTGTTCAAGGACTTAATACCTCTAGTATAAGCTGTGTTGTCTGTCAGTAAATCAAGGAATTTATTAAATAGTTATGGGAGACATTCAGAAAATGCCAAGAATCCATGGAGTTCATAATTTACTTCATCTGGACTTTCATTTGACTTAGCAATGATAGATTAGAGAAAAGCGAAATATCTCTAAAGAAAAATAGAAATGACACATCCATGCACCTCAGACATGCCGTACCGTAAGATTCCAGAGGAATTTCTTACCACGTACGATTAGGCTGTGGAATGAGCTCCCTGCCGAGGTTTTCCCAAGAGACTATAGCAAGGGGTTCTTCAAGATAGGAGTTATAAGGTTTTTAAAGGATCGGCAAAGCGTGAGTGACACCCCTGGTGTTGCAAACGTCCATAGGCTACGGTAACTGCTTAGCATTAGGCGGGCCGTATGCTTGTATGCCACATTGGTAGTATAAAACAAAAAAATACTTATGCTTATTTTCGCATCGATTAATAAAACAACAAATATTACAAATTTATTTTATTAAACAACGTAAATAAAACTTAAACATACTTAAGATATTTTAAAACAAATTTATCAAAAGCAATTTACTTATTTCTTAAAAGGAGATCTGACACCTCGTAACAACCTAGCTCTGATTCCTTGCAGGTTGCAGTCGTCCAACCAGTTGACGCATTTCTTTTCTATATTGTAATATATAGCATTAGGAATAATTGTAACAAATGGATCCTGAAAATCTGGTTGGATAACCAAGAAGTCATTTTTCCCATGCTTTTCTACATATGGTTTATCAAACAGCGCTGATTTTTTATGTGACAAGGCGTTCTTTAATTCGAGCTCAATCATCTGCGCCTGATTATCTTGCATGTCAGATGGGTCCACCATAGTTCCACTCGATTGTCTTCTACTATAATTTATTAAAGCACGAAATAATTTACTAAGTGACATACTGTTGTCATGACCTGTATTGCTCTCGTCTACTTGCCTTAGACACGTTATTGAATTTATTACAAATAATGTAACGACGCAAAGTTGTATCTGGAACAGTATATAAACTTGCTTTAAATGTTTTTTTTTTTTTTTTTATACTACTTGGGTGGCAAACAAGCATACGGCCCACCTGATATTAAGCAGTATCCGTAGCCTATAGACGCTTGCATTACCAGAGGTATCACTTGCGTGTTGCCAACCCATTTTTTTACACCAGGGTTTTAAGATGGTTGATCTAGTCTATCATCATGATCGAAGAGAGGTAGAGCACCATACTAGCGAGCAAGCCCGACTGCGGAAGGACCACAGCCAAATAACTACACACAGTGGTGTAGTTGTGTTCCTGTGTGTGAGTACAGGTCTCCAACGCTCATTTAGGGATGCGTTTTGAAAGAAACGTATTCCTATCCCAGCGATACTCCCCAATAAAGCCCTAGTGTAAAAAATGGGTTTGCAACACGCAAGTGATACTTTTGGTATTACAAGCGTCCATAGGCTACGGTAACTGCTTAACATCAGGCAGGCCGTATGCTTGTTTGCCACTTAAGTAGTATAAAAAAAAATATGATGATGATGATATACTAGAGCATTTACTTGTAACAGAACAACGAGCCGCTCTATGATTATGTTCTAGTGTATCACCCTTCAAGAACCAGACGTCGAGTACGCTCGCCGTTTTGTTACAACAATAATTGTACAAACCAACGAGCGTATTAGTGTAACATTTCATCGGTACAACGAAATAAATGCACACTCGCTGTGAGCATTACGCCGAGCATTCACAGGAACGTTACATTACATTCATATAAATGCTTTGGAAACTGAGCTTTCATAATATTATTTAAATATTATATTCTGTATCATATATGTATGGTGTACAATAAAGAGTTTTCTATCTATTTATTTTTCTGTATAACTGACCGTGACTTCATTAAGGCCTGATCAGAAAATCAGCGCTGCAGTTTAAAATGCCGCAACACAGAGCTGAGATTAGGACCCTTTCTGATATCACACAGGATATCTTTTATTTTTTGTATTGTTATATATCTATCTTTTTTCTATCATCTGTTATCCTGTGTATGTTTGAATAAATGGTTTTCTTTCTTTCTTTCTTTCTTTCACCTGTATTGTAACATTCGTAAGAACGTTACATTACACAGAAATGCTCGATAAAATGCTCTAGCCTATATTATATTCACCTTTAAACGAAAAAATCTACTACTGGGTACTATGATGTTTAACATTTTACTATGAAGATGAAAGAAAATGATTGAATCAGTCTTCAACCAATTAGCTAATTGAATGAAAGAGGCATTTTTTTTTATACTACTTTGGTGGCAAACAAGCGGCCTGCCTAATGTTAAGCAGTTTACTGCAGTCTATAGACGCTTGCAATACCAGAGGTATCACTTGCGTGTTTGTCTTTAAGATGGGAGTATCCCTGGGATAGGAAAACGTTTATTTAAAAACGCATAAATGAGCGCTGGAGACCTGTACTCACAAACAGAAACACAACTACACCGCTGCGTGTAGTTGTTTGGCCGTGGTCTTCTGTAAGGTAAAAGTCCTTTCCCAGTCGGGCTTGCTCACTAGTACAAATTTTTTTTTTTTTTTGAGGCTCATAACTCCCGCACTAGACAAAAAGCTCTGTATCGCGGAGGACTTATCAAAAATACAGAACAACCCTTTGTGGGTCTCACAAAGTTTTATCATGTGTTGGAATCGAACCCACAACCTCGTGCACAGCAGGCGTATACTGCGGCCACTGGACCACCGAGACAGTCATGTATGGTGCCATACCTCTTTTAAAATTATATATTCAGTCGATAGGTTTTAATTTAATCGTCTATCGTATTCATTTATCTTCAAAGTCAAACATACCTATCAGTACTAATGCTATATGAAATATCCTACTAATATTATAAATGCGAAAGTTTGTAAGGATGGATGGATGGATGGATGTTTGTTACTCTTTCACGTAAAAACTACTGAACGGATCTGGATGAAATTTGGCACAGAGATAGATTATGGTCTGGAATAACACATAGGCTACTTTTTACAGTGATAACCGACATCCACGCGGGCGGAGCCGCGGGCAACAACAAGTACTACATATAGTATGCCCTGTGTCGCGGGAACTTAAGAACACACACAATATTAACATATATACACGAAGTGCAGACTCTTGAACAACCTTTACAAAAGAATAACACAAATGTTTGTCTGATTTATCCGAATCCACAACACACTGCGCAGTGGTAAATGGAGAGGTAACCACGAACCAAAAGTGTAGTTATAAAATAAACTATGGAGTTAAATGAACTAACTAAAAATACACTACTGTAACTAATATGTAGTTAATGTAAAGTTTGTTAGTCAAGAAAGAGTTGTTTAAAGATATAAACAACGAGTATACTGCCTCGGTGGTCCAGTGGCCGCAGTATGCGCCTGCTGTGCACGAGGTTGTGGGTTCGATTTCCACTCAGGACAAAACTTTGTGTAACTCACAAAGAATTGTTCTGAGTCTGGGTGTAATTTGTGTCCGTTAATTGTATGTTTGTAAAGTGCGCCGCGACACAGAGCTTGTTCTCCAGTGCGGGAGTGTCTTTATTAAAAAAATGAAATAAAAAAAAGTTTGTAGCTGTATTACCTACCTATTATTATTGAAAACTACCTATTATTGAAAACAACAGACTCCTACAGTATTTATGTTGTTTTCAATAATAAGTTCAATAATAGGGTTTCATAATTATCTTTTTTTTAATTAAGAGCACAAAGCAAAGTTGCTAAAGATAACGCATAATTTTAAAAAGTTGTATATCATCCTTACTAATATTATAAATGTGAAAGTTTGTAAGAATGGATGAATAGATGGATGGATGGATGGATGTTTGTTACTCTTTCACGTAAAAACTACTAAACGGATCTGGATGAAATTTGGCACAGAGATAGATTATGGTCTGGAATAACACATAGGCTACTTTTTGCAGCGATCACCGACATCCACGCGGGTGGAGCCGCGGGCAACAGCTAGTAATATATCATTTTTATGACAAGTCAATTTGTAACTATACAAGAATTGTTATAAAAATTATAGATTACAAAATAATTGTGTTTATCTGTTTGTCTTTACAGGGTGATATCGTTGCTGAGCAACAAAACCCTCTCAATAAAAAATAAAAAAAATTAACTGTAAGCACAAAACCACCATGGCTAATAAAGAGCAACATTATATATTTTATTCTTATGGATAGATCGACTCCCAACATGCTTATGCTGATATTGCCGCTACCAGAAAGACCTCGGTGCAGAAGCAGAAAGTAGTAAACAGAATAGCTATCAACTTATTCATAAGTCTGTTAACCAGTGGGTCTCATTAAAAGACACTGACAAGGACAGCTTCATAAAAGTCGAGTTGAATCCTCCTTGTAAGAACCAGTGCGATACCGGACAGACAGGACTTATGTCGGTGCTCGCAATACCTTCGACACACCTACAAGTGTCCCTACAGCATTACTCCACGACGGCTGCTGAGATCGTGGAGTATCTACTAAAAAAGTCTAACTGGACAGTTAAATCGAGAACCAGTAGTTGACACACATTTCGAGATGTTTCTCAAAGAGATTTGGCCGAAGGGTGTATCAACGTTTTCGTGGACGGTTGCACAATACAGCAGCGGAGCGTAACACGACGATGTAAAAATGTTTTATTTAGGTATGTTAGTCCGTATTTTATTTACTGTATTGGACTTTTAGAAGAAATTCTAAAGGCATGTTTGATATACTAAACAACATGTGGATTATAAGGCTTAAACCAAATCTCTATATATAAATCTCTCTTTTAATAAATGGCGAATATATTAAAATATTTTTTTTTTTAACACATCGCTATCTGATCCAAACTTGGCAGATTCTGTACTATGGTAACCAGACAACTGATAAACATACTTATATATTTCTAAATACATACATATTATAGATAAATTACACCCAGACACAGAACAAACATTCGTGCTCATCCACAAAGATTTATCCTGGGTGGGAATCGAACCCACTACCTCCGGCGTAGTAGTCAGAGTCACTATCCACTAGACCAACAGGCCAGTCAAAAACATTGGTTTTGTTTGCAAAATTACTTAGCTAAATTACTTAGCTAAATTGTTAAGTTACATCTCAACCCATAAACGGCCCACTGCCGGGCACGGGTCTCCTCCATAAATTTGGAGGGATGTTAGCCTACAAATAAACTCAAACTCAAAGTCTGCCTGAGTCTACCTTAGTCGACTCTTACGACACCCACGGGATGGAATGGGTTGGTGACATTTGTATTCTTAATCCGTCACCACACGGACCATTGTTAAGTAAACTACCTTAATGCAGTTTTAGTGGATCAGACATGCCAGAATTTGTGAATAAAATGTGAAATTAACAGTCATAGCTGGCCGAGATTAAACTCACATCCCATATGTACCTATAACGAGTCGGAAATTTCTCATTTAGCTACCACTGTGCTGTACATAATCTATAATATAAAAATGAATCGCTGAATGTGCTGCTAAGCGCAAATCTCGAAAACAGCTGCCCCTCTAGACAAGTGGCATAAAGGGTAGTCGAATCGAAAAGTCAAAATAGTAAATGTATGGGATTTGACGTAAGTTTACGATATCATGTCGTAAACTAACGTCAAATCCCAAGAGGGGTCGAACCGATTTCGCTAATTCCTTTTTTGCTATGTTCGTTATTGTCAGGAGAAAGTTCTTATGTAAAATATAAGAAAGTTGAGCTGAAAATAGTTTAACTCGGGCAAAGTCGGTTCGGCCCACTAGTAAATGATATAAATATGCTTAGATTATTACATATGAGACGCTCATAGCTAGGTGCACTCGCTGTTCGGTAAACGATCAGCGGGTCAAGCTACCAAGGGTGCGGTAACCCTATAGATGGGTGACCGCATAGTGGTGTTTCATCTGAGCGTCTCTGTGCTTCGGAGGGCACGTTAAAAGTTGGTCGCGACTGTTATCATTCGTTAGATCACGACAGAGGCCTAAATATGGGTGATCTAAATAACTCTGTCACCAGGTTGGCCACTAACCAAACGATAAGAAGAAGATTACATACATACTAGATTAAGTGTCCCGTACAGTACAA
Organism: Trisateles emortualis; assembly: GCA_947095525.1. NCBI lineage: Eukaryota > Metazoa > Arthropoda > Insecta > Lepidoptera > Erebidae > Trisateles > Trisateles emortualis. The sequence continues at coordinate 34,580,122 of OX352729.1, forward strand.
GTTACTGTTGTAGACGCGCGGTCGGTCAATTCTAATCACTTTAAAACGGTTTTTTGATGCTTTTTTTGATGCCGGACTGCGTTTCTAGTATGTATAATATACAAGCTGCAGCAAATGTTGTTTTGCTAATTAAATAGTAATAACGCTTTGAAAAATAGGGGTCAATAAGGATTGTGTGTATTTTTTATAATCATCAAGAATAAAAACAAAAAAAAAATAGGGCTGGACCACCCTTAACATTTAGGGGGATAAAAAATAGATGTTGTCCGATTCGCAGACTTAACCGATATGCACACAAAATTTCACAAAAATCGGTCGAGCCATTTCGGAGGAGTTTAATTAGAGAATTTTATATATAAGACTAGCTGACCCAGCAAACGTTGTTTTGCTACTAAAATAGTAATATCGCTATTCAAAAATAGGGGTTGTATGTATTTTTTAATGCCCCATTATAACAAAATTTAAAAAAAATACCAAAAAATAAATTTTATAATAAATGTTAGGGGTGGACAACCCTTATCACTTAGGGTGATGAAAAATAGATAGTAGCCGATTCTCAGACCTACTAAATATGCATATAAAATTTTATAAAAATCGGTTAAACCGTTTCGTTTGCGTGGTAATTTGGAATATTTTCCCCGATTTTGCAACATATTTCACTACTGCTCCGCTCCTATTGATCACAGCGTGATGTTATATAGCCTATAGCCTTCCTAGATAAATGCACTATTCAACAAAAAAGGTTTTTTTCTAACCAGTACTATCGAGATTAACGCGTTCAACAAAACAAACAAACTCTTCAGCTTTATAATATTAGTATAGATAAACTAAGTAAATATGTATGTTAAACAAAGAAAGGTAATCCGTATATCCTTACTGGTGAGCAAGCCCGACTGGAGAAGAAGGTACAGAAGACCATAGCCGAACAAATACAAATATCGGTGTATTTGTGTTCCTGTGTGTGAGTACAGGTTTTCAGCGCTCATTAAGGGATTCGTTTTTAACGACACAGTTTCCTATCCCGGGGATACTCTAACACATAAAACGGGTGTTATTTTTTTTAGGTAACACGCAAGTGATACCTCTGGTATTGCAATCGTCCATAGGCTACGGTAACTGCTTACCTATGCTTGTTTACCACCTAAGTAGTACAAAACAAAATCCTTACTTATATTATAAATGTGAAAGTTTTTGAGAATGGATGGATGGATGGTTGTTTGTTACTCTTTCACGTAAAAACTACTGAACGCATCTGGATGAAATTTGACACAGAGATAGATTATGGTCTGGAAGAACACATAGGCTTTTTACAGCGATAACCAACATCAACGCGGGCAGAGCCGCGAGCAAAATCTTATATAAAACAAAATAAAAATATATTACGTATAATTCTTTTTTCATTTTGTCCACTTGAAAACGAATCACAGTTTCTGATGAGACCACTTACTTCTAGCTATAGATGCATAAAATGGTGAAAGTTATTGTTAATTTCAAACTGTAATTAACTTTAGATTGTTTAATAATAAACTGACTATGAAATTGGATATTTTCTAACAGCAATCGGATAGCAATGTCACACGTGACTGTCCACCTGATAATATATAGCGATAAACTAACTCGGCGGAGCAGGTCAATTGCCTTGCAATTACCTTGAACTTATAGTAATTTACAGTCAGTAATCTATCGCATCTATTTCTTCAGAAAAACAGTTAAGGGCTCCTGCCATAATGTCTTTATGGCGACTTATTATTGAGCTTAATTTTAATTTGGAACAATGTCATCCTTAGGCAATAAAGAAATTCAAATTATGATTTGAATTTATTTATTCGTTCGAGCCGTTTGGAGTCGAAACGCTTGGGCCGTGGGGTGCAAGTGCTCGCGGTCTTTTTAAAGATTTGTCGAAGCGATTAATCGAGGCTTCACGTGACCAGAGGGCTAGCAATTGCCATTCAACGTGGCAATGCTGCCAGTCTTCTGGGCACGTTTCCAGTTGACGTGTCGATGCGGAAGAATTTTATGACGCCTTTTAAGCAGTCCCTCCCGTTTTTCGTGTATATTTATATGTAAATAATAGTATGATATAAAAGTTATTTTAAATGATTTAAATATTATTTTCTCCTCTGTTTGTTATATCTATTAGTGATGTTTAGTGCTATCAGTAAAATATTAAAAAAGGTTAGTTATGTTTTTAGTAAATTTCGTTTTAATTTCGACCAACAGGCGACAACGCAACTTATTTCCGTAAATTGTTAAATAAACGAGTTAATCCACTTCTCCCGGGATTATAGCACCAGATTGTTAGATTACCTGGCGGTGCCTAACTAAATAGTAGGTGGCGGGAGTTGACCTAGCCTTGGCACCGACTTTCGCTATTAGGTATTTGAAATTGGTTTAGTTTTTTTCAGTGAGTAAATAGTTGTTAGGTAGATCTTTTTTGTTATTTTGATTGTCATAAACCTACTATATATATTTTTTTTTTATACTACTTGGGTGGCAAACAAGCATACGGCCCACCTGATGCTAAGCAGTTACCGTAGCCTATGGACGCTTGCAATACCAGAGGTATCACTTGCGTGTTGCCAACCCATTTTTTGACACCAGGGTTTTAAGATGGAAGTATCCCTGGGATAGGAATTCGTTTATTTCAAAACGCATCCCTAAATGAGCGCTGGAGACCTGTACTCACACACAGGAACACAACTACACCGCTGCGTGTAGTTATTTGGTTGTGGTCTTCTGTAAGGTGGAGGTCCTTCCCCAGTCGGGCCTGCTCGGTAGTATGGTGCCCTACCTCTATTAAAATTTGAAACATTATTCATTTTGTACTTTATTTGGCCATAAGTGGTCGTCATCAGTAGTTCCACTTCACCAAATGGTGCTTCTAAAGCACAAGTGACTTTTGATATTATATCTTTTTACCATCCGCCACCAGGAAACTGTCGCGAAACCTCCTCACGCAAGACAGGTCAAACCTCAGGATACTAGTGGGGTCACAGGACACTGTCCACTCAAGAGACACTTCCACAAACTAGGCTTAACCGACAGCCCACTCTGCAGGGGCTGCATGGAAACCGAAGAAACACCCGCCCACGTCCTACTGGAGTGTAGGAGCGTAGAAGACCATAGGGTACGAACTCTCAGGAAACCGGGCACTCTACCGGAGGCCTGCGGCGACTTCGGACGACTGCTGGCTTTTTGGAAGAACCTAGGGTGGATGGAATAGCCATAAGGAACTTCACGCACAAAGGCCCACTTGAGCGACCAGGTGCGGAAAACGCCCCGTCCAACTAACTATTTATTTTTATACTATTTAGGTGGCAAAGCATATTTCAGAATTGCTTACCATCTGGTGGACCATGGACGCCATAGACGCTTGCAATACCAGAGGTATTACTTGCGTGTTGCTGACCCAAAAATTGCAAAAACAGATTTTTATAGTAGAATTAAGAGAGGTAGGGCACCATACTAGTGAGCAAGCCCGACTGGGGAAGGACCTCCACCTTACAGAAGACCACAGCCAAATGACTACACACAGCGGTGTAGTTGTGTTCCTGTGTGTGAGTACAGGTCTCCAGCGCTCATTTAGGAATGCGTTTTGAAAGAAACGTATTCCTATCCCAGGGTTACTTCCATCTTAAAGCCCTGGTGTAAAAAAATGGGTTGGCAACACGCAAGTGATACCTCTGGTAATGCAAGCGTCTATAGGCTACGGATACTGTTTAACATCAGGCGGGCCGTATGCTTGTTTGGCACCCAAGTAGTATAAAAGAAAAAAAAAAAAAGAATTTTAATTGGATAGGGAATAGTTTTGTTTAAACCACATCCCTAAACGAGTCCTAGAATCCTGTACTACAGGAGCATCATAACTACACCTTGTGAAGTAATGTAACTGTGGTCCTCAATACTTTATTGCATTCCACAATGTTTTTATAAATGTTGTAATACAATAGTAAGTATCAATTGTAGACTGCTTCGGGCACAGTAGGTACGGTCGGCAACGGAGTTAGCTGTAGGTATAGGACGGCATATGAAAATTAGTTTTTTTGGAAAACCTATGCTTGAATTTGTGTGAAATATATTTTATATGTACGTTAAGTCTAATTGTACACTGTTACCAAATTCTGCAAATATATACATATATAATGGTTTTCTTAAAAAACAAATCTTCATATAGGGGCCCTGAGCCTCTGTATCTCTGTAAGTTTACGACATTAAATTTTAATCGTAGACTCACGTCAAATTCCATACATTTTATTTTTTGACTTTTCGATTCGTCTATCGCTTATGCCACTTGTCTAGAGATTCTGTGCAGCTAACTCCGTTACTGTGTGTACTGTGTAAGAGACTTGAAGGGCGCATAAGTATCTAATTGCCAAATTAAAATATACTTTATTTTCCAATTCAAGATTTTGTGTGTCTGTTGTTTGTTGTGTTTTAATTTTAGTCATAATATATTTTAAGATATATAAAATAAATTAAATGTCAAATCTTGAAAGCAGGAGATCCTTTCCCAGTCGAGCTTGCTCACTAGAATTTTACCCTCTCTAATTTCAAGTGTTACCTCTTCTTCTTCTTCGTGTCGATGGAACGATTAATAAATAATTCGTACAAGCCGAGAGAATTTTGTCACCTCTACAGTGTTATCACGGTGGTAGGGCGCAAAGAGCAGGATAGGGGGCCAAACATTTTTTGAGAGTCTGTACCGTCCTACCCTGTAGTGTTCCCTCTATTTCCTTAGGATCCTTTTACAAAATCACTTATAACACTTACAGACTCATGGTCAATATATGTTCGCTGTGAGAGATTGTGTTTGTATGGTGTTTTTGGTTGCATCACTTTCTGCACTAATTGTAACACAAATAAAATTGTAATCACATATCAAAAGAGTGGCCTAAGTTTTTTGCCGGTTCTTTCCTTGGGCTCTACCCCTGTCTGTTCAGTCAGCGAACCCGGCAATAGACAAATTTGGCATTGATTCTGACGTCTCATTTGGCATTTTTCATTAATAAAAAATTTTGAATTTTAGATTAAACTTTTTTAAACAGGGGTAGATCATCACGTGAGAGCAAGCTTGTATGAGGTCCTTTACCTCGCAGAAGAATACAGTCACATAACTTAACACAGTGGTGTAGTTGTGTTCCGATAAAAAAACTCCGCAACAAGCGAATTGACAGATATTATGACGTTTAAATATACCTATATAATATATGTAAACAAAAAAAAAACTTAAGTAACTGCCACCGTTGCTCAGTGGTCGATGTGTGAGACTGCTGATCACGAAGTCTCGAGATCGATACCCGGGTCGGACCAAAAATCGATATTGGGTTTTTCTGTTAAGAAATTCACAATAGATGCCCGGAGTTTGAAAATTGGCGGTGTTTACACCCCCGTGCCTCGGAAAGTACGTAAAGCCGTTGGTTCTACGCCTTATCTCTCTCAGGTCGTAGGCTGGCGGGAATAAAGAGTGCACTTGTTTGCACACACACTTGTGCACTATAATATCTTCCGCGAGATTAGCCACCGTTACCGAAATTCGGTTAGGAGGACATTATTATTATTAGTAAACAAACAAACACTGTATCAACCACATACGAGTATGCACCTGTAACAAGGTAGACGGATCCTTACATTGTTAGCGTTCGTTACACAAAGTGCACCACATGCACTGCTCACCTACATCATTATATTCGCTTTGGTAATAATAATTCTTCAGGCATACAAATGATACAACCTAGAACAGTCCTTGAAATCTAACGAGGTTCTATCTTTCACATATCTAGGAAGATATACTTCGTTTGAAATGTAGAGTAACCAAATATATTAATATCCCATTAATGTCCCGGCTTTGAAAGATTTAAAAAATATATATAACCTACTAGCTGTTGCCTGCGGCTCCGCCCGCGTGGATGTCGGTTATTCTAGACCATAATCTATCTCTGTGCCAAATTTCATCCAGATCCGATCAGTAGTTTTTACGTGAAAGAATAACAAACATCTATCCATCCATTCTTACAGACTTTCACATTTATAATATTAGTAAGGATGTTACTTGCTAATAATGTAGCTTTTTAATGGTGAAAGAGTTTATAAAATTAACAAGTAAGTAAAAATTAACAAACAAAAAAAGTCAAATATTATATTAGTTTAGTAGGTATATGTGCTATGTTCCGGACACTAGTCTCCGTCAGTGGCTTCGCCGGCGCCTACAATCCGATAGATTCAGTTATTTACGAGATAAAAAGTCACCTGTGCTATTGCAGACTATAATCTATCTCTGTGCCTAATTTCATTCAGATCCGGCATATTTTTTATACTACTTGGGTAGCAAACAAGCATTCAGCCCGCCTGATGTTAAGCAGTTACCGTAGCCTATAGACGTTTGCAATAACAAAGGTATCACTTGCGTAATGCCTTAATTTTTACACCAGGGCTATAAGATGGGAGTATCCCTGGGATAGGAATACGTTTCTTTCAAAACGCATTCCTGAATGAGCGCTGAAGACCTGTACTCACATACAGGCACACAACAATACCTCTGTGTGTAGTTATTTGGCTGTGGTCTTCTGGAATATGTAAGGATTGTATGGAGGTCCTTCCCCAGTCTGGCTTGCTTGCTATGGTGCCCTACCTCTCTCCGTTTGCTTGTATGTTTGCGGTTTAATTGCAAGTGCTGTCAAATATTCACAATTAGTTTTGTCCCAAAATATATTTTGGTGAAGTTGGTCTCCGTAGTTGTGTGTAGTGTTGTGGAACAATGTTTCTTCACATCTCTATACTGTATGTTCTCACAAGGTAACAATTACGAGTATATAGTTATACTTTTATTTAATACTAGCTGTTGCCCGCGGCTCCGCCCGCGTGATGTCGGTTATCGCTGCTAAAATCGTAGCGTAAGTGTTATTCCAGACCATAATCTATCTCTGTGCCAACAAACATCGATCCATCCATCCATTCTTACAAACTTTCACATTTATAATATTAGTAAGGATCATATATTTTTATATATTAGACTGTCTTGGTGGTCCAGTGGCCGCAGTATCCGCATGCTGTATACGAGGTTGTGGGTTCGATTTCTAATTAACGCACATAAATTACACCCAGACTCAGAACAAAGAGTTGTTTTGCTGGATGTAATTTGTGTTTGTTAATTGTATTTTTGTAAAGTCCCCCGTGACACAGAGCTTGTTCTCTAGTGAGGGAGAGGACTTAAAAAAAACTTAACACTGGCTTGATATTCTTAAAGCTGCAAGAATATTTTCTGACTATAATCAATTTCACATAGCATGGGTATGGTACCGTTTAGCATTTAAAATATCTAGAGATGAGTAATGATAATATCGAATTTAAAAATATCGATTTAATCATTTAAACGATATAATTTCCCTTGAAGTAAGAATCGATATCACGATTAAATTTAGATACGAAAATAAAATCAGTTTAATATTTTTAATTAATTATTTATAAATAAATGTTAATAATTCGTCATGCGAATATTCTGTAGTGGTTTAATTTTTAAAAAAAATTGGATACAATCTATACATATAATAAAATCGTAACCAAGTCGCGTCTGTACATTGATTTTTTTTTCGAAAAAACAATTTATATACGTTGTATTTATGTTACTGAGGCCAAAAATGTTGTTTTTAGAATTTTTGTCTGTGTGTCTGTTTGTCTGTTTGTCAGTTTGTGGCCGCGTTTGTGCGCGATAAACTCAGCACCCACGCAACCGATTTGAATGCGGTTTTCACTTGTATTGTGGCAACCTTTCCATAACATATAGGCTTTATTTTATTCCAATCGGTTCACAAATAAAAAAGTTATGGTCACTTTAATAACACACGTGCTATACAAGAAACACGCTTCGATTTATTTAGCTAAAACTTTTTAAATGTAGTTTGTAAAACCACGTTTGAAGTTTATATGAAAATAAATTTAAAAAATAATGCGAGGTTTCGGAGATATAGCCATCACCAATTTAAGTTGAACTCTCATCAATATCGGCGACCATATTAAATAGAGATCAGCTGACTGGTACATCACGTGTTAACGGTACTAGGTTAAAAGTGACCATTTTACAACGAAATGTAATAGAAGCAGACATTCTAACAGGATGCGGTGCAGGTGATAATTTTTTATGCCCCGGGTTCTTTGATTCCAAACAATTTTCCGTTTAGCATCTCCGGGAAACTCTATGTTTCAATCCCTGAAGTCCACGCAAACGAAGTCATAAACACATATCTGCTATACATCTATACACACATTAATAAAATTGAAGTGTCTGTTTGTAATATCAAAATAACAGCTTTCTATTAAATTCATGTGGCTGTTTACATAGCACTTACAACAGAAATACAATTTTAACAGTTTTATCTCTCTGTCTATCTGTTTGTTGCAGCTAAAACCGTCTTTGATAAAACTAAAACTATATAAATATACTATAAGTACGAATAAAACGCGTTAATCATGCCAAGACCTAAGACAATCACTGACTAAATTAAACGCCTAATAAAACTTAAACACAAACTATAAAATATTATTATAAAATGAATGCTATTTCATTTTGTGTAGGCGCTAACATTTAACAATACCTTAATTTAGGTAATCAGGAAAGCAGCACAGAAAAGAAAACACTCCACCGAATCTGTCTATCTGGTCACGATAAACTCAATAACTACCAAACAAAATTTCATACGATTTTCACCAGTAGACGGCGTGATTCTTTCATTATAGTTTTGCGAGCGTGAATTGGCTGAAATATTACGATGATAGTTGAGCGAGTCGGAAAAATCCTGCCGTTGGAGGCAATGTTATTTGCAAATAGATCTAAAAAACTCCGCGATACTATCTGTCTATCTTCGACCGAAAAAATCACTCACAGCGAAACGCATGATCGGCCTCTGTCTCATCGGCATGCTTAACTGATATATATTTTTAACTGAATTTTTAAAGATGAGATTCCATTGCATTGTTTTTTTTATTCCTGAACATCGTCATTTAAGAGCCGATTTGTAATATTTTCTTTTTAAGTGACCGACATAGCTCGAAAAATTGCCTCAATTAAGTGACAATGGCAGGGCATATAGCTCACAGAACCGATGGCCGTTGAGGCAGAAAGGTTCTAGAGTGGCGACCACGAACTGGAAGACGCAGCGTGGGCAGGCCTCCAACAAAGTGGACCGACGACCTGGTAAACGCGGGCAACCGATGGACAAGGTCAGCTCAGGACCGAATGATGTGGAAAACCTTGCGGGAGGCCTATGTCGAGCAGTGGACGTCTTATGGCTAAGATGGTACTACTTTTGTGGCAAACAAGCATATGGCCCACCTGATGTTAAGCAGTTACCGTAGCCTATAGACGCTTGCAATACCAAAGGTATCACTTGCGTGTTACCAACCCATTTTTTACACCAGGGCTTAGATGGGAGTATCCCTGGGATAGAAATACGTTTCTTTCAAAACGAATCCCTAAGTGAGCGTTGGAGACCTATACTCACACACAGAAACACAACTGCACCGCTGTGTGTAGTTATTTGGCTGTGGTCTTCTGTAAAGTGGAGGTCCTTCCCTCTCTTTAAAAATTATCTTAAAAATCTTTTTGTAATTGGATGGATAATCTTTCATATTGTTCTCAGTTTTTAAAAAATCCAGTTCTGATGATGGGTTCCGTAGGGAAGTGAGTAACCTCCTCAAATACTATAGGCATACTGCAATGAATCAAACAAATGCATTCAGGAAGCATCAATTCGTTAGTGAAACTAATAAAGAATACTGCAGATGGCCAACTTCTCAATGATAAATATTTTTCCGATGGAGATCAGACATAATGTATCTCAATTATGGTAATTAAATGACAGTTACTAATCACATTCAATGAGCAAATTAAAATGTTACAATTGAACTAATATTATGATACAGCCGGATATAGGCACGGAAACTTCGTAATTAAACAATGTACAAAGTAAAAAATGCATAGTTTCAGAGATAAAGATAATAATTAACAGATACCTATATACCGAATTTACGTTGAACTCTCACTAATATGGTCGACAATATTAAATAGGGTTCAACTTACTGGTTTTTCATTCAGTTTTGTTCCGAAAGCTTATGTAAAGTAGTATAACTGTATTATAGGAACAATGGATTAAAAGGAAAGTTCAATTTCTGAAATCCTTGAGCACTACGACGGACCATTATCGCCTTTAAGATTTAATAAATTTTAAGCCCTTTTTTTAAACTGTGTAACAGTACCTATCAGGTTAGAAGTGACCAATTTAAAACAAAATGTAATAGATGTAGAGATTTCTACAAGGTATGCCACAGATAATACATAACAATACATAAATTCAAACTATTAGCTAGGCGATGGGCCCTTTAAGGTTATTCACGTTTGCGCTAAGACAATTTGAAGAGCAGAACAATCATACAAACAAGGAATATTTCTTCATGAAGTTTATTAATTGCAGAATCCAAATGTTTAAAAGAAAAACGTGACTGACTAATCAACAAACGCACAGTTTAAATCATTAGACACTCAGATAGCTATTATGATATAGGCATCCGCAAAGAAAGGTTTTTTTAAATGTAACCACTAAAGATGAAATCAGCCGATGAAAGTTTGTATAGGGATAACACTGTAGCTTTGAGATTTTCAGTAAAAGACTGAACACGCGAACGAAGTCGCGGGTACAGCTAGTAAAAAATATTTTTGTCAAAATAACGTAATTTAGGTAATAACGTTAAAATTTTAAGCTTTAAACAATAACGGTTGAATTTCGAACACTAAGCGACCATTAATAATTCATTACTTTTGTACATTTAATATTTGGATAGCGATTTTGAATAGTTTATAAAACAATTATCGATTATAACGAATTCATTGTGTCGATCCTTCGTCAATCATTAATAATGACTACGTTCCGCTTAATAATTTTCATAACTAACTAATTCAGTATAGTTCATAAAATCCTTTCATTATTTTTTTTTAATACTACCAAGGTGACAAACAAGCATACGGCTCGCCTGATGGTAAGCAGTTACTGTAAGCCTATGGACGTTTGCAACACCAATACACAAATTTTCTTTTTTATGTTTAGTTACCTACTTATTGATAAGCTTAGTGTTATCGATTTTAAAAAAGGAAACAGTTTTATTTGTGTAGTGGAGGTTCTAAGAGTAGGACACCATGCAAGTCTGCGAGCCCGACTGGGAAAGGACCTCGACCTTACAGAAGACCACAGCCAAATGACTACGTAAAGCGGTGTAGTTGTGTTTCTGTGTGTGAGAACAGGCTCCTCTCCGGCTCTCATTTAGAAAAACTTTAGAAATTTGACATTGTTCTATCCTAGGGATACTGACACTTTACATATGCTCGTATAACACCTAAGTAGTATATAAACTGGCCAAGTGCATATCACGCACAATGTAGGGTTCCGAAATATCCATTCCCAATAATTTTGGTAATGTCTTGAAATAAGTCGCATTAAAAGGGTCACAGGGGACTCCGCCCGGCGGTTTTTTATATTGAATGCTGAAATTTTAAAATTTGGTAGGTATGCCAAATTGAGGGTCTAACCTACTGGTTAATTTTAAATGGTCAAGTATTTCAAGTTTTTCTTGTTTTTATTTACGAAAAAAAAACGAAAAATTATATAGAAAGGCTTGAGACAAAACCCCACAGTTACAGATTTCTATAATACAGGAGACTTGATTCAAGACCCAACCTAATTTTAACTTATCCAATATCATTTTAAAAGTTAATCGGATATTACTTGTAAACTTGTTAAGTCTACTTAGCTGTGATAGTTTTCCTTTTAAATTCGTTATACGAGTACTTATATACTACTACCGTGAATTTTTTTCACATTTCCTAATACCACCATTTGGCTGCCAGGCGGGGACACTTGATAACAAAAATTAGCAGTTAAAAGCCTAATATTTTACAAACGAATCTCTCAATTAAAAAACTGTCTTAACAAACCTACAATATTTTCAAAAGACCTATTCAACGATACCCATCAACACCATGGGGTAGTTGAGAATAAAAATAAGAATTCACACTATTCATGTACCTACATATGAGATACCCTAAAAAAAAATATTCAAGATTTTATTTAACCACTTTGTCGGCATTACTCATATGTATATTCGTGCCAAATAACAGCTTTCTAGGACTAAGGGTCTTTGAGCTAAGCTGCGGACAGACGGACGAACATAGCGAAACTATAAGGGTTCCTTGTTTACTTCGGAACCCTAAAAAGCGGTGGTGGCCGAGTGGGCAAGTAACCGACTTGTACGCGAGAGGTGAGAGTTCGAACCCGGGCGGCAGTACCAATGTAAATTTCACTTTGTGAAGTTTATATGTACTAATTAAACGATTCGCCATCTGCTAACGGTGAAGGAAAACATCGTGAGGAAACCCACATGTCTTAGAAGAAATTCTAAAGACATGTCTGATTCACCAACCCACATTAAGCAAGCGTGTGTGAATTAAGGCTTAAGCTCTTTCTCACTCTTGATAGAGGAGAGGAGACCTGTGCCCAGCAGTGGGACATATATAAAATAAATAAAATAAAAATAAAATAAGCCTTTATTGCTGTTCACTTTGTTTTACATTATTTCTAAACAATTAAGTATTATACCTAAACAATTTATTAAATTATATTATAACAAATAATCACCAGCAAACGGTTGTTATTCTGTAACAGCTTGTCTTCCGACAAAGGCCTCCTCTAAAGATCTCCACGTTGTCCTGTCCTTTGCTATACGGGTCCACGTTGGGCCAGTAATTTTTACGATGTCATCTTCCCATCTCATCGTCTGTCTGCCTCTGTTCCTTTTTCCGTCTCGTGGGTACCATTCTGTTATTAACTTGGTCCATTTATCCCTCTCTTCTCTAATCATGTGACCCGTCCATCGCCATTTTAACTGTTTATAAGTTGTGTATGCATTCTTAAACTTTGTTCTACTTTTTATATCTTTTAATCGTACTCGGTCTTTCCTTTTAACTCCTAATATACTTCTCTCTATACTATTTTGACAAATTTTAATTTTGTTCGCTATATGTTCTGTCATTGCCCAAGTCTGGCACCCATACAATAAGCACGGTAGAATACATGTATTGTACACTTTTCTCTTTTCTTTTATAGGCATCTCTTTGTTTTTCATAACTTCCTTTAGTGACCAATAACGTTTCCAGGTGTTGGTTATTCTTCTTTCTATTTCCTTTTGCATGCAGTCTTGCGTAGATATTAGCTGTCCTAAGTATATATATTCGTGTACGTAGTCGATTTGTTCATTGTTTATTTTTATCTGTGTGTGTGTAGAATTTGACATTATTTTTGTTTTTGCTAGGTTCATTGACAGACCTGCTTTATGACTTTCATCCGATAGTTGTTGTAACATTAGCCCTAGGGTTTTCGAGCAATCGGAAAATATAACTAAGTCATCTGCGAAACGTAAGTGGCTTAGGTTTTCGCCATTTATGTTCAGTCCCGTTGTCCAATTCAAATTCCTGAATATCATTTCGAGGACGGCTGAAAATAACTTAGGTGAAATAGGGTCTCCTTGTCGTACACCTCTTTCTATAGGAAATTCCTCGCCTAAAGATTCTAGCTTTACATGCGCGGTACTGTTTGAGTATATATTTTTAAGTATTCGTATATACTTTGTTTCTACACCTTGTGTTTCTAGTGCGTCCCAAATAAATCTGTGTTCTAGTGTGTCGAATGCTTTGTTAAAGTCGACATATATAGGTTGCTATTATTATTATAAGTAAGTTTAACAACCATACTAGCGGGCAAGCCCGACTGGGGAAGGACCTTCACCTTACAGAAAACCACAGCCAAATAACTTCACACAGCGGTGTAGTTGTGTTCATGTGTGTGAGTACAGGTTTCCAGCGCTCATTTTAGGGATGCGTTTTGAAAAAAAAACCTATTTCTATCCCAGGGTTACTTCCATCTTAAAGCCCTGGTATAAAAAAATGGGTTGGCAACACGCAAGTTTTACCTGTGGTATTGCAAGCGTCCATAGGCTACGGTAACTGCTTAACATCAGGCGGGCCGTATGCTTGTTTGGCACCCATGTAGAATAAAAAAATATATATATATAAAAATTTGCAGAACCAGCAAATTGCATCAAAAAATGAAATGCATCAGTATAGCTGCAAGCGATAACTGATAAGGAATGGAATGGACAGTGAAGCGTGACTTTAATGCGCACCCGGGATAATTATTCTGCTACAAATTATTACATACTAGCTGTTGCCAGCGGCTCCGCCCGCGTGGATGTCGGTTATCGCTGCAAAAAGTAGCCTATGTGTTATTCCAGACCATAATCTATATCTGTGCCAAATTTCATCCAGATCCGTTCAGTAGTTTTTACGTGAAAGAGTAACAAACATCCATCCATCCATTCTTACAAACTATCACATTTATAATATTAGTAATGATTTGTTATGATTTAAATATTTCGAGTACTAACATTAATATACTTGGCATTCTGAATCCTATACCATTCTTTTATACTACTTAGGTGGCAAACTAGCATAAAGCCCGCCTGATGTTAAGCAGTTACCGTCGCCTATGGACGCTTGCAATACCAGAGGAATCACTTGCGTGTTGCTTACCCATTTTTTATACCAGGTCTTTATGATGGTCTTATCCCTGGGATAGGAATACGTTTCTTTCAAAACGCATCCCTAAATGAGCGCTGGAGACCTGTACCTACTCACATACAGGAACTCAACTACTCCGAAAAGTGTCTATACTTATGTGAGTCACTCAGATAGTTATAGGATAAAGAGAGGTAGGGCACCGTACTAGTGAGCAAGTCCGACTGGGGAAGGACACCACCTTACAGAAGACCACAGCCAAATAACTACAGACAGCGGTGTAGTTGTGCTTCTCTGTGTGAGTACAGGTCTCCAACGCTTATTTAGGAATGCGTTTTGAACGAAACGTATTTATATCCCAGGAATCCTTCCCTGGTGTCAAAAAATGGGTTGGCTACACACAAGTGATACCTCTAGTATTGCAAGCATCCATAGGCTATTATAGCTGCTAACATCAGACGGACCGTATGCTTGTTTGTCATCCAAGTAGTATAACAAAAAAATCCTTTTCTCATGACCAAAAAATTATAGATGATAATTTGACTTTATCTTTTCTGAGTCGTGTTGTAAATTGTGGGTAATGAGAATGTTATATTAGAGTAATATCTCTTTATAAGTCATTGCCATAGTTACTATCGTGAAACTTATATACCTATCCTGTATGCTAGCAGAACGCGATAGAAATAGATGCGCATTTTATTTTTTATTCTTGAAAAACTATTTAAGAAGCAACATTTCATTCATCATCATCATTGTCATCATCTCAGCCTGATAATGTTCACGTCCAACGTAGGTCTCCCTCGTATGTCTAGAGCTCATAGAGCTGCAGGAAAGCACTGGATGCAGGCAGCTCAAGATCGGCCTTTGTGGAGACAGGGAGGCCTACGTTCAACTTTTCATTAACCACTATAATATTTATTAATATAATTTATTAAATATGTAGGTATAGGTACTAAATGTTCAGATGTACGTTTAATTTTAATTTAGAGCGGTTCGGAATGTTCTAATGTTGCTTTAATTACGAAGGGGTGATATTTGTTTTCTCAGTGTTACGTACGATAATTATGTTGTGCATTATAAATGCACCTATGACAGTGTGTGTGTGTGTGTATGTGCGTGTGTTTGTGTTTGTGTGTATGTGACAAGAAGTAGCCTATATGCTATTCCAGACTATAATCTATATCTGTGCCAAATTTCATCCAGATCCGTTCAGCAGTTTATGCGTGAAAGGGTAACAAAATCTTGTAAAACACAATTAATTAACACATCAGATCATCACGTCATTCGCTAGAAGATTCCGCAACTTTACCTGTACTCTTCTTTGTAATAAAATAGCCCAAACATTAAATCTTGTTCATCCGAAACAAAACGAAAACCCACACTTATACTGCAAAACATTTCGTATACAGACAACGAAAATGTTCTGAAAATACCACACTAACATCTTCACTAACTCATCAAAAATAACAACTTTCCATTCCTTGATTTTCTAATATTCCATTTCATATCCACTTCTATGTATATATAATAGCAACCCATATATGTCCCACTGCTGGGCACGGGTCTCCTCTCCTCTATCTAGAGAGAGAGAGGGTTTAGGCCTTAATTCACACACGCTGGCCTAATGCGGGTTGGTGAATTTCTTTAGAATTTCTTCTAAGACATGTGGGTTTCCTCACGATGTTTTCCTTCACCGTTAGCTGGTATTTGAAATTCATATTGGTACTGCCGGGGATCGAATTCGCACCTCTTGCGTGCAAGTTGGTTACTTTCCCACTCAGCCACCGCCGCTTTTACTTCTATGTATACATTTGTCTATAAAAACAAATACCAGATTTTTTCCTCCTTATAAACTGTAACTGTAACCCTTGATAAACAAAGAAAAATGTGGAAGTAGAGGATACAGTTGTCCTCTACTTTTTTAGGGTTCCGAAGTAAACAAGAAACCTTTATAGTTTCGCTATGTCCGTCCGTCTGTCCGCAGCTTAGCTCAGAGACCCTTAGTCCTAGAAAGCTGTAATTTTGCACGAATACCTATACATATTTTTCATGCTGACAAAGTGGTGAAATAAAATCTTAAAAACATTTTTTTAGGGTATCTCCTGTACATATAAAGTGGGAGGTACTTTCTCGAGTACCCCATGGTGTTGGATATTGTTCAATAGGTCTTTTAAAAATATTATAGGTTTCAAAGTCAAAGTCAAACTCATTTATTCAATTAGATCAAATACATGATACTTATGAACGTCATAAAACAAATGCCAGCATACTTTTTTCCTACGGCCAATTCACTGACTATGGTAGGGCCTCGAGAAGAATTGGCAAGAAACTCGGGTCACTCTTTTTAATCGCCAGAATATAACATTTACAATGTGGTATAGGTTACAATATTAGTGGTAACGAAAAGGAACGGAAACCAATATACCATACAGAATGAAATTAAGATAAGTATTTAATTGAAACAATATGAGATAAAAATAAAAGAATGAATTTTGTATGGTAATGAGTTTGTTAAGACAGGTTTTTGATTGAGGGATTCGTTTGTGAAATATTAAGCTTTTAAGTGCTAATTTTTGTTAGAGTAAAGTGTCCCCCCCCCTGCCAGCCAAATGATGGTATTTGGAAATGTAAAAAAAATCACGGTAGTAGTATAATATATAATGAAATTATAAGGCAAACTATCACAGCTAAGTAGACTTCACAAGCTTACGAGTAAAGCCGATTAACCATAAGTTAAAATTCGATTGGGTCTTGAATCGAGTCTCCTGAATTATAGAAATCTGTAACTGTGGAGTTTTGTCTCAAACCTATCTATATAATTATAATTTCCCGTATATTTTCGTAAATTAAAAAAAAACACGAAAAATGTGTAATTTTCTTAGTCTGTAATAGATAGAATAGAAATACCTGACCATATTAAAATAATCAGTAGGTTATGTTAGAAGTGCGACCCCCTACGTCGGAATAAAATTATGGTATATACAAACGAATACGAATAAAAGCCTTAGGTATATAGAATTTTATACCTACACAATTTTAAATATTTAAATTGTCACCATTAACTTTACCAAAATTGTCACCATCATCCAATATTTTAGAGAAGTCACGAATGCTGTAACCATAGATACCCTATTGTTTTTGGATTGGTTCATTGGAACCCTACATTGTGCGTGACCCGACATGCACTTGGCCGTTTTTTATTAGGTCAATTAACTGGGTTAGTCATTTTTTGTTTGTCAATTTTTGCACACTCTCTAATTTTGCCTTAGTTTACTTTTGTGTCGTGTTTACTTGAAACATTTAATTATATATTTAGTGGATGTCTGGGTGAGTGTACATTTTGTTATATGTAGGTAATTACATACCATTTAGTCGACGTATACTGCGTAAGGAAAGATTTGAGTTTTAGTTTGCTTGTTACGATTTCACTTAAAAACTACTCGACCGATGTTTAAAATTCTTTCATCACACAGGTAACACAGGCTATATTTTATTTTTTAATTCTAATCACTAATAAATGAAATAAAAGTAACTTCGACGATAGCCGTGTTAATATTAATACCTAAATGTTATTATGTATGTAAGACAACGCAGGCATTGTCGCGTTTCCCATTTTAATCTATACTAATATTATAAAGCTGAAGAGTTTGTTTGTTTGTTTGGTTGAACGCGCTAATCTCAGAAAGTACTAGTTCTAAAAATATTTTTTTATTGAATAGTGCATTTATCCAGGAAGGCTATATAACATTACGCTATGATCATTAGGAGCGGAGCAGTAGTAGAGATATGTTGCAATTTCGGGGAAAATATTCCAAATTACCACGCGGGCGAGCCCTAGTAATAATATATATTTGTTAACGTTTCAAATCTGAACACTCGATTATCGTCATGTTACAGCCGCCATATTGATCTTTGTTTGCAACAATATATCCATTGATACTCGTACGTTGAACACGAAACCGAGGTAAAGCACCATACTAGCGCGCAAGCCCGACTGGGGACCTCCATCTTACAGAAGACAACAGCCAAATAACTACACAAAGCTGTGTAGTTGTGTTCCTGTGTGTGAGTACATGTATTTACCGCTCATTTAGGGATTTCGTTTTAAAAGAAATGTTCTCCTTTCCCAAAGATACTCCATCTCAAGCCCTGGTGTTAAAAAAATGGGTCGTCAACACTCAATACTACCTCTGGTATTAAGCGACCATAAGCTACGGTAACTGTTTGTTTGCCACCCAAGTAGTATAAAAACACAAAAAAGATTCATCTCATTCGTTGAAATCATTTTTCTTTTATCCAATAATTCCCTCACACAAATTTATAAATAGTAAAATTCATCCTCCTTTTCGCCGTAATCGCGTAAAAATACCTAATGAACAATGTAAGCTTTTTAACCAAAGAAAGAGGGATCGACCGCGACTTTTGCCGCGTGGTAATTTGAAATATTTCCCCCGATTTTGCAACATATCTCACTGCTGCTCCGCTCCTATTAATCATAGCGCGATGTTATATAGCCTATAGCCTTCCTGGATAAATACACTAAAATATTTTTTCTAATCGAACCTACACTTTCTGAGATTAGCGCGTTCAACCAAACAAACAAACTCTTCAGCTTTATAATATTAGTATAGATATCATTGTTCTTCCAACTGAATTTAGAGTCATAGCTACTAATACTGACGCAGACTCATACTAGCATACCCAGCATACCCAGGTACCATCTACATAGAAAGCTAGCTCTAACATAGGTGCACTCTTTATTGCTTAATTCGTCATAGTCTGAGGGGACGGAAAATTCCACCGTAGCTGCGTAGCACCCACCGACGCGACGTAGACTTTATGTACTTTCCGAGGCGACGGGGTGCGGTATAAACACAGCCAATTTCCATCAATCGGACATCTTTTGAAATATTTTTAACCGACTTCAAAAAAGTAAGAAGTTCTATGTCCGACTGTACTTTTTTTATATATTTTGTTCACCGATTTCTCCTCATTTTCTGTGGACGGATTCTCTAATTTCTTTTTTTATTTGAAAGAGTAGACTCTTGAGGTGGTCCCATTGGCACCAAGTCAGGATTTGATGATGGAATCCCAGGGTATTAACAATGTTTTTATTTCATACATTTTTGACTTTTATTTTATGACCAAAAATAGAAAAAAATATATAAAAAAAAACTGAAACCGACTTCAAAAAGCTAAAAATAACTGAATATAGATTGAAGTCAATGCCAAGTTGAATATTAGTTGACAGGATGAACATAGCACCGACTTCAATGTGTATTCAATTATTTTAGCTTTTTGAAGTCGGTTTTTATATCCGATATCTATTTTTGGTCTGACCTTGAAATCAAACTCGGGACGTCCGTGATTAGCACTCTCCTTCAACGACCACTAGATCAATGAGATAGATTTCACCTTATACTAACAATTAAAAACATGAGAATAAATCCATTATGTTCTAGAATATTCGCAAAATTTGGCAATGATATTAATTGAAGTTTCTGCGCACCACCCTTAATATGCGCACTAAAAATAACCAATTTACCCAATATTTTCCTTGAATTCTCTAAAATTCCCTTTCCATAAATGATAAAAAAATAAATAAACATAGATGCCGCTAAAAATCGATCGAATTCTTTGAACTTAAAGGTAAAACGCAGTAGCCAAATGTACACGAACAGTACAGGCAGAAGCTTAACATGAATGTTCGAAATATGGACACGGCGCGCTTCACTAGCTAACTGAGCACACTTTTAACACCTAGTTACTGATAAACTCAAGCTCATTTAAATTAAATACACTATACTTATGAAAGTTAAAATAAACAAAAGTCAGCATATATTTTTTATTTTATTAATCCGCTGACAAGAATCCTTACCCTTGTCAGCGAGTTATTAATTCTTCTCGAGGTCCTTACCTAGAGAAAAATTGGCAAGAAACTTTGCCCACATATTCGCCAGGGTTTATTATGTACGAGTTGAGTAACGTTAAGGTAATTTGTGAAATTAAATAACAAAACAAAAAATAATTCATCAGGAATTCAGAATGGTAATGAGCGATTGTCTTTTTTGTAGGTACAAAAGCATGTCGCAATCACATTGCACTCTTACTTTGGATTTGACGTTAAGATTGACATGAAAGCAACAAAATAAAACGTTTAAATTTAATTTGATTTGTGAACGAGTTTTCAATTTAATTGATTTCCAAACGACGAGACAAACATTAAATGTTTGACAGGTAGGAATAGTTTCAAAGGGAAAGCGTAATTGTTGTTTTTACTATATTCCAAGATAGTTTTTTATATTTTTATTTATTTTTTAACTGACCTTTTAAACCTACCCTGAACTTCCACAAATAATTCTAAACCAAAATCAGTCCAGCCGGAGTTTTAGCGAGACTAACGAACAGCAATTTACATATATATAATATACATTTTAATAAGAACAGCCAAAATATTATTATAAAATAGTTGCTAGTACAAAAGTAAATAGTAATTAGTCTTTTGCAGAAATTAAATAATTATTCTATATGACCAATAGGTCGGGGTTTGTTAAAGAGCTATGGAACGAAGTATTCTGGGTATTAAACTTTCAGACCGCTTACTTTAATTAATTCCAGTATAAAATTCGCTGACATCACATGGAAAACTGCCACGGTAAACTGGAACTGGGCTGGTCATATCTATCTATTGTATGTCAGAATAATCAATGGCCCAAACTCAGTACACAGTCCTCTGAATGGATATCGACATCGCAGCCGACCCAGACGGAGATGGCGGGATGAGTTGGACTCATTTAACGAAGACTGATCCTCAGCGGCTCCAGACAGGGAGAAATGAAAGAAGAGTAGGGAAGCCTTTTGTGCTTTAAAGAACCTTTAAACGAGCAATTCTGGTATATATAATAATATATAATCGATCTAGTTAGGTTCCATTTTTAGAAAACGTTAATTTCCAAAAAAAAAATGCCGGTCATCTAATAAACTAATAATAATATGACCATGATCAACTAATGCGAACGCTCAATAACTATTACACAAATTAATCTAATTAATTTAATCAGATGTACAGAGAGGATTCTATTCTATTTAAAAAATAGGTGTCAAATCTTTGAAAAGTCTAGAAAGGACAATTAACATACATAATAATCCGCTATCTGAAAGAAAGAGAGAGGTGTAATACAAATAAAGTATAAAAATGCCGCGTCCATTTCATATAGAAGCTTCATTTTCAGTATGTTGCACAGATGCTGAATGCGGGGCCTACTGAAATCATTCGCTGTTGTACCTTCGAGTTGGGAGGACGCGGGTCCAAGTATTGGCTCTCTAAGTTATAATTCTATAGTCAATATCTATCTGGGCCCCTACGTCCTACGCGACCGTACAAAATCTTCCGCGCCGCGATCACCAGCCGCTACAACTTCTAGAAGCGTGTTCCGACTTTGTAAGACTTTTTACTTACTTTTTTTAAAAAATAGTTTTTTTGTTTTTTTTTTTTAATGTTTGGTATTGAGTTTTAAATGTACTTTTCGATATAATTTGACTTTTTACATTTAAAAATTTTAAATTGGTGTGTACGGCGGCAAAAAACGGTGAAAAAAAACTGCAATTGCAGAATTTTAAATAAAACAGACAAAAAAAAACAAATTACATATTTTAAAAACTAAAAAAGAGCTACGTCTAAAAATGCTTTAAAATTTATATTAAAAGAACTGCTTTATACCTAATTGTTTAATAAAAACATTTAAATTAATTCAATTAACTTGTTTCTCAGTAAGGAAGTGGTCTTTTTCAGCACAAAATAATATAAGTAGACCGTAAAAAAATGAGGAATAAGTATCAAATAAGATATATTTTTAATTTATTAATAAAATAATCTGGTTATTAATTGTCTTCCGTTGCGAGAAACATTTTCAGAAGTTGCTTAATAACAGCTATGATTTTCTGAGTGTTATTCAAACATTAAAATTAATGATATTATGTTTTAGACTTAACATTAAAAACTAAAAAATCTCGGAGCATTTTGTTGTTAAACAAAAGTACCTAAGTAATGTTTACATTTCAAATTAATTTTGTCCGTTGTTTGGAATTAATTTAAAAAGCTTGTTTAATATTCATAATATATTGCAGTTCTTCGGTTTAATTTTATTTAAAAACAACAAATGATAAATAATAATAAATATAGTTACCTTATTTAAATAATTTAATAGAAATAACTAGATAATTGTAAGAAAATAAAATTGTTTTTGAGAGGTGATTATATAATAATAGCAACCCATATATTATGTGTCCTCTTTAATCATGTGAGAGGGTTTAGGCCTTAATTCACACACGCTGGCCTAATGCGGGATGTTAATTTCTTCTAAGACATGTTTCTTCACGATATTTTCCTTTGCCGTTAGCAGAAGACGAATTATTTGATTACATTTTAGTACATATAAACTTAGCAAAGAGAAATAAACATTGGTACTGCCACCCGGGATCGAACTCGCACCTTTTGCGCGCAAGTCGGTTACTTTTTCACTCGGCCATCATTGCTTTTAAGTGTATATCTAATAAAATATTTTAAGGATACTAGTAGTACCTACTTTTTTATAGCAATTAAATAATAGTTATATAATTTTTAGGGTTCCGAAGTAAACAAGGAACCCTTATAGTTTCGCTATGTCCATCCGGCTGTTCGCAGCTTAGCTCAGAGACCCTTAGTCCTAGAAAGCTGTAATTTGGCACGAATACACATATTAGTCATGCCGAAAAAATTTCTAGGGTATCTCCTATACATGTGGAGTGGAGATGTATAATAATATATTTTTCTCAACTACTCCATGGTGTTGGGTATTTTTGAATAGGTCTTTTGAAAATATTTGTAGGTTTGTTAAGACAGTTTTTTTTATTGAGGATTTCATTTGTGAAATATTCAGCTTTTAAGTGCTAATTTTTGTTAGAATCAAGTGCCGCCTTCCCCTCCCTGCCAGCCAAATGGTGATATTTAGATTTGAAAAAAATCACGGTAGTAGTATATATAACGAATTTAAAAGGAAAACTATCACAGCTAACTAGACTTCACTAGTTTACGAGTAATAGCCGATTAACTTTTGGATAAGTAAAAATTAGATTGTGTTGTGAATCAAGTCTTCTGAATTACTTATAGGAAATTTGTATACTATGGGGTTTTGTCTCAAGCCTTTCTATATAATTATAATTTTCCCATTTTTTGTCGTAAATAAAAAAAACGAATAGTGAAAATGAGTCGTATTTTTTGTAATTTTCCTAGTCTGTAATATTAGGTATGTAGGAATAGAATTACCTGACCATATTAAAATAATGAGTAGGTTAGAAAAAAAAAGGTTAGAACTGCGACCCCCTACGAATCCAGAATAAAGCCAGAATCTAATATTATGGTAGATACGTACTCACAAGAAAAAAACTCATTAGGTATCATATAATTTTATACCTACCAAATTTTAAAATTTTAACTTTCAATACAAAAAACCGCCGGGCGGAGTAACTCCCTTCCCCCGCGATCCTTTATTTCAAGAGTTTACCGAAATTGTAACCATTGTCCTATGTTTCAAGAAGTCATGAATGCTGAAACCATAGCTACCTTATTCTTAGTCCGCATTATTGCGAATGGCAATTTCGGAACCCTACCTTGTGCGTGACCCGACATGCACTTGGCCAGTTTTATTAATGCCAGATAGTACTAGTTAGTGCTTGAGTTTAAAAACATAGTTTGAGCTCGACTTATTAGCTCAGGTTTCATGTTCGCATTCCACAAAAGCATCGCACTGGCAGCACAAAGGATTTATCATAGAACACTGTGGAATGAGGTTGAATTTTCAGTTCTCTGAGGACTTTAAAGTTTTATAATAGGTATCATGAAGGAACACGAAACGTTGATTCTGTTTTATGAATTATTTAATTAGAACTTCTAGGAACGTATTCTACTAATATTATATTTATGCTAATATTATAAACGCGAAAGTTTGTAAGTATGGATAGATGGATGGATGTTTGTTACTCTTTCACGTAAAAACTACTGAATGGATCTAGATGAAATTTGGCACAGAGATAGATTATGGTCTGGAATAACACATAGGCTACTTTTTACAGCGATAACCGACATCCACTCGGGTAGAGCCGCGGGCAACAGCTAGTTATTTATAAATAGATTATTATAATAATATACTAGCTGTCCCGGGGCGCTTTATACCGCCTTAGAACTTTTTTTTTTAAACAACCCTCGCACTAGAGAACAAGCTCTGTATTGCAGGGAACTTTACAAAGATACAATAAACGGACACAAATTACACCCAGACTCAGAACAACTTTACTCTTTGCGGGTCACACAAGTTTTGTCCTGTGTGGGAATCGAACCCATAACCTCGTGCATACGGCGGCCACTGGACCACCAAGGCAGACAAAAAGGCTATTAGCCTATTCGATAACTGATCTTGATAATATTGCCTAACTTTCACACTGCACTATCAAGGTCATTAAGAACTAATACGATAACCCATCCCATGATTAACCTTGGCAAAGTTGCCTAACTTTTACTCTCCACTACCGAACTCATGTTACCCATTCGATAACTGTCCTTGGAAAAATTGATAAACCTTTTCACTGCGCTTCCAAGCTCGTTAAGACCGAACACGGTCTCCGAAGCTTCGATATAAAAAATAAAACAAACTTTCAACATCGGTTTATTCGTTTAGGAGGTTCTTTTTCTGTCGTTTTCGATCATTCAGTCACCTAGTTCACCTGGGATTTTATTTGTATAATAAATCGAATTTAACAAATAGCTATTAAACCAATATCAAGTGTCAATGACGCAATCACGCATTCGTTTTTTTCTTTTCATCGTTTCCTTATTAAAAATAATTTTACCTAAATTTAATTTTCTATGGCATATTGGTTTCCGTCCCTTTTTGTTAACATTTATATTGTAACTCATACCAAATTGTAAATGTTATACTCTAGCGATTAAAAAGAGTGGTCCAAGTTCCTTGCCAATTCTTCTCCAGGCCCAACCCTAGTTAGCGGCGGTAATTGGCCGTAGGAAAAATGTATGCTGGCATTTGTTTTTATGATGTTCATAAGTATCATGCATTTGATCTTAATAAATAAATGACTTTGACTTTGACAATCTTTCAAATGACTGACAGTTCTATCCAAAGTTATAAAGTTACATTTGACAAGTTCATATTGTCAAAAGCGCTAAGGTTACATTAGAAAGGGCCAGATGGGTTGGTATAGGGTTTTATTTCGAGTTTTCCTTCTCTTGCAGTGGATATTGTCTGCCTGACTTACTCCCTTAGTCGACTCTTACGACACCCTCGGGATGGAACGGGTGGTGACATTTGTTTTCTTAATCCGTCACCACACGGACAATTTTACAATCGGTTTAAACTGTAAAAAATCAAGTTATTAAAAAGAGCTTTAGTGATAGGAATTTAATACAATAATGTTACTTAGGATTATTACAGTCTGTACATTTTTCAATACATAGCTCAAGTTATTTCATAGATTTATTATTATACAATATGTAAATCAAGATAAAATCGCATCGATGCAGGGAGGCTGCTTTAAGTAACGAAATGTGGGTAAAACACCTCCAGAGGTGTGATTTATATACAAATTACGAAGAGAAAATTATCTTACGTTTTTTGTATACTACTTAGGTGGCAAACAAGCATACGGCCCGCCTCATGTCACCGTAGCCTATGGACGCTTGCAATACTAGATGTATCACTTGCGTGTTGCCAACCCCTTTTTACACCAGGGCTTTATGATGGGAGTATCCCTGGGGTAGGAATACGTTTCATTCAAAACGCCTTTCGCGTTCGAGACCTGTACTCACACACAAGAACACAACTACACCACTCTGTGTAGTTATTTGTTCTTCCCCAATCGGGCTTGCTCACTAGTATGGTGGTACGTTCAATGTAAATCGATATTCACTGAAGTTATTTCTTGTTTCGGTATCGGTTCGAATCCCGTATACATACATAAAAAAAATTTTTTTAACTAAGTATACGGGTTTCTTTGATCCACAAACAGCTTCGAATCTAATTAGCTGGAGGTACATTCGACGTAACGACTACGTAGATGAAAAATAGGAATAAAAACCCCCAGTCTGCATGTACAGGGAAAAAGAATAATTACAAACGTATGGACGGACGGTCATTGGGAAACTATAAGGGTTCCTTGATTACTGCGGAACCCCTTAAATCAGTATGGATAAAACATTATAAAAAGATATCTTAACTGATCCTTTAAGGTTGTTAAAGGATCCGGTAAATAAAATTTCTGTGCGGTTTCAGAGGAATTTCCTCTCACGTACAATTAGGTTGTGGAATGAGCTTCCTGCCGAGGTTTTCCCGAGAGACTGTAGCAAGGGGTTCTTCAAGAAAGGAGTTATAAGGTTTCTAAAGCGCGCGAGTGATACCCCTGGTGTTGCAAGCGTCCATAGGCTACAGTAACTGCTTAACATCAGGCGGGCCGTATGCTTGTTTGCCTCCTTTGTAGTATAAAAATATATATATATATA
Source organism: Trisateles emortualis (assembly GCA_947095525.1). NCBI lineage: Eukaryota > Metazoa > Arthropoda > Insecta > Lepidoptera > Erebidae > Trisateles > Trisateles emortualis. Next base: position 34,607,280 of record OX352729.1, read on the forward strand.
TAAATATTGCTTGTCTCGCTCTTTTTTGTTTTCTCGAGGCCTGTTTTTCGTCTGGAGTGAGACTGGATTACCAGAGAAATAGCGTTTTGGGAAGTATTCCCCAGAAATAGAGTATAGCTAACTGTACCTAACCAGTAGACTGGAGAAAGATATGTAGTGGTGCTCGCTCGGAGAATTCGCCATTTCTCAGTTCGTTTTCCTCAAATCGATAAGTATTTAAGGAACTCTGCTTCGTCGAGCCTGTTACCACAAGAGCTAACTTGAGCTAGGCTATTGAAATCTTGCTCTAAGTCTGTACAAATATCACACACAAATAAATCCTCAGCGATTTCAAATGCCTACATACGAAAATAAATGATATTAAAAGAAAGCAACAATCAACCAAGGAAGTTTTATTTCTAACAAATAATTTTACTTGACAAAAGAAATCATATAACAAGAATAGATTTTCTGGGAACTGTTTTGAAATTATTATAACGATTGCTAAGCACACCAAACGAAAAGGACCAAACTCAAGTGACAAATATAGAATACGTAAAAAAAACGATATTATTCATATCCGTTTTCTCGGTCAGGTTTGTGGGGTACAAATATAATTCTAAGAATATCTATACATATCTTTGTGCGTAATAGATACTTGTGGCTAATTGACATACCTCCATATTTATTTCCGTAACATTATGTGGGATGATTTTGTTACGTAGGTATATTTCAAAAAGATATTAAGTACAACGAATAACGTAAGTGAAATTATGATGTCTTTAGGTAAAAAGATTGGAAAATTATCAAATGGTTGATAAATGTTTTACAAAATTTGTTGAGCACCTACCTACGAGTACAATTAAAATAATAATCATTTATTTCGGCAAGAATTCCATAGTGTTAGTGACAATAGTAGACTTAAGCAGAAATTAAAATTAAATTTAATAATTAAAATTAAATATAAATGATAAAATGTCTTTATCTCCTTTGTTTTTTATTTCTTAGTCCGGTGTACACTTCATTTGCTCTCTTGGTAGGAAACTCATTAAATTATGAGTTAAGCTCGCCTTTGTACATGATTTTTTTTTTAAGTATATTGTTATGTTTATTTGTGTGTACAATAAAGAATTAAAATAATGTCAAATTAGAAAATGTAAACCGACAACATTAAAAAAAAGTCAATAATATTTTATTAGGTACTAGGTACTCAGAGCTCATTTTAGAATACGTGATAGGATAGGGAAACGTTTCTTTAATATAAATACTGTCAGGGTACAAATTACACAAAACCCAACATTTATTTTTAATCGGCAGCTTTCAGCCATATGCAGTTACCTACTGCTTGCCTCTAGGCGAGCCGGTATGCCTATTGACTTATTCGTCAACTCGACCGCGAAAATCTCGTCCACGTGGTCGAAAAGATTTAATTCTACCTTTTTTTTTTGTTTAAAAAAGACAACTCCCGCACTAGAGAACAAGCCCTGTGTCGCGGGGGACTTTACAAACATACAATTAACGGACACAAATTACACCCAGACTCAGAACAATTCTTTGTGGGTCACACAAAGTTTTATCCTGTGTGGGAATCGAACCCACAACCTCGTGCACAGCAGGCGCATACTGCGGCCACTGGACCAACGAGGCAGTCAAATTATTGTATTATGCATCTCGATCAAAGGCATATCCACATGTATAGACTCGATTGCATAATTTGGTTGGATTTGGTCGAGATGCATAATAAAATAATAGGTAGAATTGAATTTTCCCAACTCGACGACGTGGACGAGATTTTCGCGGTCGAGTTAACGAATAAGTCTGACTATTGGCCGCCTGGTAGCATAAAAACAAAAATCTGCGAGCAGAATGGAAAAGTAACAAATAAACGACTTTATACACGAGTACATTTTGCATGCCAATTAGTGAGCCCAGTGTTGAGAAATTGAATTAGTTTCTCTAGCTGTACGTTCGCTAGCGGCGGGCGGCGCGTGCTGATGGAAATGTTGTGTACTACGGATATGCCATTTGCATGTGTGAACCACTGGCTAGTTCACCGCTGCATAGAAATATTTGATTAGTAAAACGGATTAGCTCAGGGTTGGACTGGGCTGGAAGGGCCCAGGGGCTCTCCACAAGCCCAAAACTGATTAATGGTAGATGGGATAATAGAAGAAAATTTACAACTTTTTACATACATACATATCACGCCTGTGTCCCAGTGGGGTAGGCAGAGACTATGGTGCTTCGATCCAAACATACTTCCTTCGCCTCTTCTACATTCATCAACCTCTTCATGCATGAACGTCGATTCTGGGTACTTTTAATTTGGCCCTTTTTTAGCAAATCCCCTACTTAAATTAACTTATTAATTATCAACGATATATATGTATATCTGATATTAGTATCTCTTTATCAGAGATATCTCTTTACCCGGGCCTTTGGAGGGCTTACGCGTGGACATAGATCCAACACGCAGAGGCCCTTAGAGAATTTTAATTTATAATGGGATGGTACGCGTACCATAGTCATGCCACAGCTGCACTATTGCAGTACAGCCATGATCTGCCTATGATAAGTGTAGAGCTATTGTAAAATGTGAAATCAAATAATTTGGCCGGTTTCACCATCACAGTATTTATGTGTTTTATCTGTTATCTAGTGTCAAGTCACCGTCTGCCTATTTTCTGTTTTGAATGTTGTATTAGTATTACACTTATAAACAGCGACAAATGCTGTTCTTTCTCAAAATCTATCTTTAATAACTAGTCTCCTGAACACTTAACTTTATAGTCCTTTTTTATTTGATTTCATAGGTATGTTACCTCTGGCTCTACCGCTATAGTATAGCTGTGGCATGACTTTTTTTTTATACTTCTTGGGTGGCAAACAAGCATACGGCCCGCCTGATGTTAAGCAGTATCCGTAGCCTATAGACGCTTGCATTACCAGAGGTATCACTTGCGTGTTGCCAACCCATTTTTTTACACCAGGGCTTTAAGATGGAAGTAATCCTGGGATAGGAATACGTTTGTTTCAAAACGCATTCCTAAATGAGCGCTGGAGACCTGTACTCACACACAGGAACACAACTACACCGCTGTGTGTAGTCATTTGGCTGTGGTCTTCTGTAAGGTGGAGGTCCTTCCCCAGTCGGGCCTGCTCACTAGTATGGTGCCCTACCTCTCTTAAGTACAATTGTACAAATAAGACCTGTACTCACACACAGGAACACAACTATACCGCTGTGTGTAGTCATTTGGCTGTGGTCTTCTGTAAGGTGGAGGTCCTTCCCCAGTCGGGCTTGCTCGCTAGTATGGTACCTCTCTTAAAATGACTATGGTGAGTGTCTAGTCCAATAAAATTTAAGGGCCATTGCGTGTTGGACTCATGTCTAATAATTCGTAGTAAACATTAGTTTTACGCTTAGCAACGTAAACGAACTACATACGAGACACTTTTATATTTAAAATTATTTAATATTCTAATAAAACTGAATACGATTTGTTAGTACTAATATTTAGTTGAACTGCCATCATAAAATGCGTTAAGAAAACCTACACACATTTATCATTATGTTGAATGCTACTATTTAGATTTCTACACGGACTGGAATTTATCAAGGAATTTTCTTACTAGAAGTTTCCGATTTTGTTCTTACTAATGCCAATCGAGTACAATAACAAGAGACCAAGGAGCAATCAACCTCCGCTCCGTTGTTGTTAATGTTTGATAATTATCAACCAAAATTTATTCAAGGGAAACGAAATGGTTCTAGTTTTTCAAGTTTTAGCGTTGACCACGCGTAAGTGTTGCTTCCCGTATTGCATTGCGATAACACATCAAGATGGTCTTATGTTTGTTTGTCAAATTGCCCGTATAAAAATCAAACAGTTAAAAAGTTTACCTACTGTCAAAACATCACATTGGTATGAGCTTAAGTGTACTCGTATGTGTGGTTTTTTAAATGAATGTGAGACGAATTTCAATAGTAGACAGGTGTTTAGAATTATATTGTTAACCAACATAACATACATTTAGTTTGTAGAAACACGGAATATGTGCAAGTTATACTCGTAACTACGCCCCAAATACACAATAGACTGTTGATCTCTGCAGAACTCGAATAACTCGCTATAGAAAGCAAGCTTCTCATAGACCACTAGCACCTGGCGAATAAGGCTTATACCTGTCCGGATATACAATGGATGGGTATGCAACTACCCTATTGTGGACGCTTATTACACAGATAGTTCAGTGGTTAACTCGCCATCGCCACCTTTCTTCAAAAGAACGGATAGGTAGAACACTATACTAGCGAGTAAGCTCAACTCGGGAAGGACCTCCTTAAAGGTTTTCCCAAGAGACTATAGTATGAGGTTCTTCAAGAAAGGAGTTATAAGGTTTTTAAAGGGTTGGCAACGCGTGAGTGACACCTCTGGTGTTGCAAACGTCCATAGGCTACGGTAACTGCTTACCATTAGACGGGCCGGGTATGCTTGTTTGCCACCTTGGTAGTATAAAAATTAATGGAGATGTCGGAGGATACCGCCCTAGGAGAACATAGAGTGACCAAGTAGGGGATTTGCTAAAAAAGGGCCAAATTAAAAGTACCCAGAATCGACGTTCATGCATGACGAGGTTGATGAATGTAGAGGAGGCGAAGGAAGTATGTTTGGATCGTAGCAAGTGGCGTACCAAAGTCTCTGCCTACCCCAGTGGGAGACAGCCATTATGTAACTAAAAATGAAATCACCTTGATCAAATTGAAATAAATATTATTTCTCTCAGGTCTCTTGATAATAATAGATATATGTAGGTAGCTCTTATCAGTTCAATAATTACTGAATCCTTATATTTTTAGTTACGTCGTGAACTTGCCAAAATCTAAAGGAGGTTTCAATGTTATTTACGAGTACTTACTTTCACGTTTAGCAAACGTGACGCTAAATTGGCAATCAATGAAAGGAAATATTCTTTGACAATATTTTGAAATTAATTCTCAACTTCGCAAAATTCGTTTATTGAATTACCTAAAATTAAAGATTAACTTTTAAGGATTTTTTTCATTTTTATAGGTAATTTATAATGAGCATACTATACCAATATAAATTTCGCGAAAGAAAGAAAAACACTTATTCGAACATACACTGAACATGGATATAGAGTGGCACAAAGAAACAATAGATTACCATTAAAATGCGAACGAACTTAATATTATATTAACAAGAAAAAAACTAAACAGGATAAATTTTCATACAGACTTTAATCGCTTAACTAGCTCGTATCCCCCTTAAATATGTTTTTATTCAGTAAGTACTTCTTATGACCATTCCAATAAGGGGTTTTCTCGGTTGTCTCGAAGCGCACCCATTTTGATTAAAGTATTCCTGGAAACGCACCATTCAGGCGCTAACGAAATCATAGCGCACCTGAATGGTGCGTTTCGAGGCATACTTTAGGTGCGCTTTGTTAGGTGCGTTTCAAAATGGGTGAGTTTCGAAGAATATCCGTCCAATAAGGCCGAACACGGCTTTACATTATTTCATTATACAGTTTTTTTTTATACTACCAAGGAGGCATGCATACGGTCCGTCTAATGGTAAGAAGTTACCGTAGCCTATAGACGCTTGCTACACCAAGAGTATCTATCACTCGCGCGTTGTCGACTCTTTAAAAATCTTATAACCGTTGTACCTAACCATCAATGAACTGGTTTGATGAGGCTTCCTCATAATACCAGTTCAATGGTACTTTTTTTCATTTGCTGTACATTTGGCTGTCCGTAAAATAATTAAGTGCGCTTCAAAATGGGTGCGCTTCGAGGAATACCCCTTATTGGAATAGAGACTATAGCATGGGGTTCTTCAAGAAAGGAGTTATAAGTTTTTTAAAGGGTCGACAACGCGTGAGTGACACCCTTGGTGTAGCAAGCGTCTATAGGCTACGGTGACTGTTTACCATCAGGCGGGCCGTATGCATGCCTAATTGGTAGTATAAAAACCTGTATAATTAAATAATGTGATTTAGCCATATTCGGCCTTATTTATCTTATTTTTCAAAATGGGTGAAAAAGTATTCCTCGAAACGCACCATTTAGGTGCGCTATGATTTTCTCAGCGCACCTAAATTGTGTTCCAGGACACCTTTGGTGTTGCAAACGTCCATAGGCTACGGTAACTGCTTACCATCAGGCGGGCCGTATGCTTGATTTTCACCTTGATAGTATAAAAAAAATATATATATCATTGAAAAGTTCATATGATCATCTGTAATGTTCTTTTGTCTATCCATCCCCATTTGAGATAGTTTGCTTATGAAGAGCTACATATACTCGTACTTCTATTTTGTCATTCTGAAGTTAACCAAATATCTGTATGTAAGTGCGGTATGTTATTATTTCATTTTACAAGTGAAGACTTATGTGACGTTTCATAACATGAACACCGCTAACGCTAGTTGCCCTTTGACTAGTGCAATTAACATATTTAATTAGTTTCCTCCAAGAGTTTTGCTCGGTCGTTTTCATCTGTAAACAATGTATTCGATTTAATAAAACTGTATATAGCTAATATTTTAGTTAATAAAACTGTTTAAAGGTTACCCTGTGCGTTAAATATTTATTTATTTACTAGTACATAATAAGCGGTGGTGGCCGAGTGGGAAAGTAACCGACTTGCACGCAAGAGGTGCTAGTTTGATCCCGGGCGGCAGTACCAATGTAAATTTCACTTTGTGGAGTTTACTTTAATGATTCGCCATCTGCTAACGGTGAAGAAAAACATCATGAGGAAACGTACATGTCTTAGAAAAAATTCTAAAGACATATCTGATTTACCAACCCGCATTAGGCCACGTTTAGGCCTTCGTTATTTCTCTTATTAGCGTAATTGGTTTAACCGTGCTTATCTTACTAATATTATAAATGTGAAAGTTTGTGAGAATGGATGGATGGGTGGATGTCTGTTACTCTTTCACGTAAAAACTACTGATCGGATCTAGATGAAATTTGTCACAGAGATAGATTATGGTCTGGAATAACACATAGGCTACTTTTTACAGCGATAACCGACATCATCACGGGCGGAGCCGCGGCCAACAGCTAGTAATGAATAAATAAATAAATAAATTGTTAGTCTATCAAAAACAGTTAAAATTTGTGACAGGCGAAGGAAAGTTGTTATTCTAAATTTTGTACAGTATACCGCGATGCAACGAGTGCGTCAAGTGTTAATTTAACTTTGTTAATAAAATTTGTCCTGTCCCGCTTTCATAACTCTACTAATATTATAAACGATGTTTGTTACTCTTTTACGTAAAAAGTATTGAACGGATCTGGATGAAATTTGGCATAGATATAGATTATAGTCTGGAATAACACATAGGCTCGCACACTTTTTACAGCGATAACCGACATCAACACGGACGGAGCCGCGGGCAACAGCTAGTAATGCATAATACTATTGACTTCACAGAACTATTTAGCAGACAGATCGAATGCTAAAATGCAACCTGCTGTTGATTATCCGAACGGTGTTGAGGTCAGGCGCCGATCGATTCCCATTACAAGAATTGCTTTTAGTCTAGAAACGTATTTAGAATTCCAAAGGCTGTCTGGCTTTATTTAAAGAGCCAACCTTTGGAATTCTTAAGACGCTTTAAAATTACAACTACTTACTGCCTTATGGTCGTATTTCGGCCGTAATCAAAGCTAGACAAAAACTTTGTTTTAATTTTTTATTAAGAACACTATACGTCAGGGGTCGGCAACCTTTTGAGATGGTATAGCCAAAAGTTACAATTTATAAAATTTCCAAGTCTTAGCCACTTCGTCTCGTATAGTAGGTATACTACTACTACTATAATATCTAGTAATAGATGTTACTTATGAACGTAATTAAAATAAATGCCAGCATTATTTTTATCTGCGGCCAATTCGCTAACTAGGGCCTCGAGAACAATTGGCAAAAAATGTTTAGGTCTTAATTCACACACGCTGGCCTTATGCGGGTTGGTGAATCAGACATGTCTTTAGAATTTCTTCTTAGACACGTGGGTTACCTCACGATGTTTTCCCTCACTGTTAGTAAGTGAATAAAAAATATTTAATTAATGAGATAACAAACAATATAAAATACATAAAAACATAATTTTGCTTTCCACTATATATGTATGGTGATAGATAAAACATGTCATGACCACATTGTTTAAACATCAACTTTCTATTACAAACATGTAATAGAAAGTTGACTTCAAATGGATTAATAAATATAATACCTACATCGATGAGGAAAAATGAGGAATTCATATCGACATGTGACACAAAAGGAATCAAAATAATTTGGTAAAAAGAACTAGTTTTGTTCAGTCACGTGTATAGCGTTATTCACGATATTATTATGTATCTCTGTAGGAACTGATTCTTTTCATGATACAACCTTGAATATTGCTACCCCAAATTATTGACGAAGATCACGTGGCAGCTATTCCATCTACGAGTAACTTATACACATTGTACTCGTACAACTCTTAAGGACTTTTATAAAGTCAAAGCCGTATCAAAGCTGAAACGTTATTTATCAAATACGATATTTATCTTAATAAAGAATAGCATTTAAAAAGTCTACAAGTAAAATAAAAAAAGGCCCAAAAGTAAAGAGCGTTTCGTTCTACATGAATGACAAAAGGGTGAACTTATAACGGTATCTTAGTGACCTCAAGAATCCAGAGGAATAATTATGTCAAGGGATGAGATAGAACTTACTTCTATCCCATCCCTTGACATAATTATATTTTAGGAATGGTTAATGATGTTTATTTTTAGTATATCTATTACCGGTAATCTGTATAATCCGGTATCCTATACACTACTATGGTAATAAATATGAATCCCTATTTCTCTTGGCCACGCCATAACTTGAGAACGGCAGGGGTATTCCGTATGAGCGAAAACCGAGCGACCGCGAAAATGGAGCTTAATCTGGCTGTCAGATTGAAAATCGGTATTCCGTAAGAGCGAAAACTGAGCCTTTCTGACATTTAGCAATCGTGTATGCCGTCACCGACCGCAGTTTGCGATTGCTGTTTCTTAAAGAATCAGCCGGCGGGTTCAAATATATATATTTTTTAAGAATTCTTATAAAGCGAAGTCGAGGTTTGAAATATTATTTTTTATATACTGAATACCCAGCCAATTTCTATCGTGAAATTTCATAACAGATTCGATTCGATTGGTGTTTACATCCACCAGCCTCGGAAAGTACTTTTCGTTGCCGTAAGCCGTTGGTCCTAGGCCTAATCTTTCACCGGTCGCGCTGTAGTACTGTACGAGTCGAAGGAATAAAGAGTGCAAATGTGTCTCCGTGGAGAAATTCCGTCAGTAGGACATTCAATCAATCAGCCTATCGCAGTCCACTGCTGGACATAGGCCTCTCCCAACACGCGCCATAGCACACGGTTCTCCGCCGCCCGCATCCAGTGCGTCAACCTTTTTTAGGCTCTTTAGTAGGACATTATTATTATATAATCCATAGAAGCGTCAGGTCTCTGGTGTGAATATAATACTATCATATACATAGACGACAGACATAATTCCAAGCCCCGCTGATACTATGTCTCAATCAAGAACCTCATTTCACTACACCCGATATCCGTCGGCGAGGTACAATCTAGATGTTATACGGATTCTTCTATAACACAATGTTGAGCACAACTTGGGCTTTATGCATCATATTACCTACTGGTATTAATACTTTATCGTTGAAAATGAACATAGGTATGTATCTAACCTTTCGTACGTTCATTTTCAACTAATAGTTCAATTTGCCAACTGCCTCGGTGGTCCAGTGGTCGCAGTATGCGCTTGCTGTGCACGAGGTTGTGGGTTCGATTCCCACACAGGACAAAACTTTGTGTGGCCCACAAAGAGTTGTTTTGAGTCTGGGTGTAATTTGTGTCCGTTAATTGTATGTTTGTAAAGTCCCCCGCGACACAGAGCTTGTTCTCTAGTGCGGGAGTTGTCTGTGTTTTTTAAATAAAGAAAAAATAAAGAAAAATTACAATGCGAATACACATACAATTGCCAAATTACAGCTTTCTGGGACTAAGGGATAGCGTCCACAAGCAACTTTGTCTCTGCAACTTATTTGTCTCTTCACATCAAGTCTATGGGCTAGTATGAAAGTGCGCCCACGTAGCGACGCGACAGCCAGGAGACTTTTCATACTAACCCATACACTTGATGTGATGAGACAAATAAGTTGCTCGTGGGCGCCATACTTAAGGGTCGCTGAGCTAAGCTGCTGACAGACGGACGTACATAGCAAAACTATAAGGAAAAGCCAAAAGAAAATTTTGCTGACATCATCTTTTTGACTTATTCATAACTTATGACCTTCATAAGTGTTACCAACCTGTCTGGCCAGCGTGGTATAGTAGGCTAATATCCAAATTTATGGAGGAGACCCGTGCCCAGCAGTGGGACGTTTATGGGTTGAGATGATGATGATGAAGTGTTATTTTGTAACCTAATTCTTTCTTTAATTCTTTAATGTACACAAAATAAAATACAGGATAGATAACAAACATATAACATTATTATGTATAAAGGCGAGCTTAACTCAGTTGAGTTCTCTTACAGCAAACCTTTGAGTGATGGAAAATGCAGAGGAAAGTAAGGGTAAACGAAGTGTACATTTAGTAAAGATAATACCCTTATATAATAACCTAAATGAATAAATGAATTTTGAACTTGAAAGGGTTACTTGTTGACTTCGGAACCCTAAAAACAAAATAACACAAAGAATTTGATACCTTTTTCAATGCATTTATACACGAAATATAAAAAAAATCTAATAACATAATAAATAAGTATTTTACGAGTTGCTTATAATAAATTAAACATATTTTACAAGATGTTTAAACTGTTCGAGGTAGACATTTCATTGCGATTCATGAAACAAAAGCGTAGTTCTGCTCTCGACACGCGACAGCTACGAAGGTACCACAATAAATGTTACCTACCTACTCGTATATATGGCAATTATGTATTTCCCTGTCATATGTGGCTCAACACAATATTATATCAAACCTAGCTAAGCCCTGAGGCTCAGTCATGGAATTACCCGTCCCCTAATTCTGTTTATACTTTATGGATTTTAATTTTTTGTGCCAATTTCCAGTTGTTTTTCTTAAATAATTTAAATCGTTCTCTATAATATTAGCTATCTATCAATTAGTCTTCTTTTTTTTTAATATGCAGACATTTTAATTTGCATGGGCCCAAAAACTGAGCAACATTGACTGCATGCAGCCGTCAAATCCTTCTGCGTGTTATATTCTCCAAGGACCACGCCGGATCGACATAGGTACTTCATGAAGTGCTTACGACTCTTTATTCTTTGCTCTAATAGGTTGTGACCATTCATATGGTGCCGTGTATGCTTTACATTTTTCCTCTTATCCAGCTCGCCAAAGCACTGCGTTGGTACATCTATCATTAAATCGACACCAGTTACCTAGCAGTATAACTAGATATAGTAGTAGTAGATAGTTGGTAAGTTAACCCGTATTTTTATAGATATTTTTGAGTTTAAGGCTTGGAATATCACCAACGACCTTGAGCATTTGGGCGAAGCAAACATGACCTAATTCTCTAGGCGTGCGCGGGGATACAAACAGATGTACTCTTTGAATGGACGTCTTATTTATTTTTAATAAATTAAAATTTAAACTTGTCGTCAATATAAGATTACCAAATTATAGGTGTATGTTTTCTTCAAATATAGTTTTTTTGTCGTATTATTTGATAAAAATTGAAGTCATAAAGCGGTTACATCTCAATAACTTGGTGCTAATTCAATGATATTTTTACAAACTATTTAGAATTACTATATAATTTATGACAAAGCCATATTATGAAACACATCTTGTAGATTAATACTGCATTTTTTGACAGTCATTTGTCTATAAATACCAACAAAAAATGGTTTAACTTACACCTCTTTTTCATCCTTTTTTGAGAGAGGAGTCTCAAGTCTAAAATTCCTTCCTTAGCACCGCACAGTCAAAACTACTAAGAAAGTTTAAAAAGCTAAATTTAAAATATAAGGTTTTTTTATAAATAAATTATCCTTGTTATAAAATAAACCTTTTATAATTAAAACTTCCATAACATAATACGTATATTTTGTCAAACATGTATCTCCAACTAACTACATCATACAAAGTAAACAAAAATGTCTAGAGCATAACAAATGCAGTTACGAGTACCATCAAACAAGTACAACAAAATCCAGTAAATATTGATGAACGAAGTTTGACACGAGTTGCGGAACATAGCCCACTAAACCGATACCCCGATACAAACAAACTGCAATATGTATAACCAGAAATTAAACCGTGCATCCAAGTTTTATTAAAATATAATATTTCCTATTCAAACAGAATTCTGCGAACTACCGTTAGTGTATAATAAAACTTTACTAGATAAGCCACAAATTGAAACCCGAGATAGTATGTTCCATCTCTAAAATTGATGTTAAAAATATCAACCTTGAATATTTCGTACGAAATTACCTCAGGTCGCCACATTAAACGGTTTCGTCCGAAGAAAAAAGTAAGAGACATTATTATAACGCATTGTTGAACAGACGGGTTTAGTTTATACGTAGGTATGTGTGTGTGTGTGTGTGTGTGTGTGTGTGTGTGTTTGTATGTGTGTTATGTTCATTTGACGTGAAAATAACTTTTGTACAAAATATTGGAGTATACAGTTTCAAGTTTTAGATAATAATAGGCTCCCTTTGTTGAGTGGAATAGTATAATACAATAATAATATTTATTGTGTTTCTTCTAAAAATAGATTTATTTTAATATATCTGCGCTAAAGAAGACTCGACTTATTTTCAGGATTAGTTAGCACCAGCAGCGTATCTGTAAATGCATATAATATCAACCCATATATGTCCCACTGCTGGGCACGGGTCTCCTCTCCTCTATCAAGAGAGAGAGGGTTTAGGCCTTAATTCACACACGCTGGCCTAATGCGGGTTAGTGAATCAGACACGTCTTTAGAATTTCTTCTGAGACATGTGGCTTTCCTCTCGAAGTTTTCCTTCACCGTTAGCAGATGGCGAATCATTTGATTAGTACATATAAACCCCACAAAGTGAAATTCACATTGGTATTGCCACCCGGGATCGAACTCGCACCTCTTGCGTGCAAGTCGGTTACTTTCCCACTCGACCACCACCGCTATTAAATAATTAAGAAAATGCATATTTCGTGTACATTTTCGACATTTCGACATATTCGATTGGTATACTATTACAGTGAACTAAATGTAAAGTATGAATATTAATATTGACTGAGTAAAGTATTGATATTATATTATACTAGCTGTTGCCCGCGGCTCCGCCCGCGTGGATGTCGGTTATCGCTGTAAAAAGTAGCCTATGTGTTATTCCAGATCATAATCTATCTCTGTGCCAAATTTTACGTGAAAGAGTAACAAACAAACATCCATCCATTCATTCTTACAAACTTTCACATTTATAATATTAGTAGGATTATTAAATATTTTTAGCATTTTTGCTATGCAATCAGCTCAAATATACTAGTACTATATAGATTATAGATAGATGACTCAACTTCTATCAGGCAACAAAATATAAAAATGTCGTAGAATTTTGTGGAATGTATTCATTAAAATAGTTCCAGTGTCAAAGTTCCCCCTGGCCGCATATTGAGCCTCATATTGAGCTTTTTAAGTGCTCTTTTTTAAAAGTTTAACATATTTTTACGACATCGAGGATGTAAGAATTTAGACTATAATTTTTGTTAAAGCTTCATTATATTATATACTAGTTGTTGCCCGCGGCACCGCCCGCGTGGATGTCAGTTATCGCTGCAAAAATTCTGAATCTATCTGTGGGCCAAATTTCATCCAGATTCGTTTAGTAATTTTTACGTGAAAGAGTAACAAACATCCATCTAAGAGAGGTAGGGCACCATACTAGCGAGCAAGCCCGACTGGGGAAGGACCTCCACCTTACAGAAGACCACAGCCAAATAACTACACACAGTGGTGTAGTTGTGTTCCTGTGTGTGAGTACAGGTCTCCAGCGCTCATTTAGGGATGCGTTTTGAAAGAAACGTATGCCTATCCCAGGGATACTCCCACCATAAAGCCCTGGAGTAAAAAAAAATGGGGTTGGCAACACGCAAATGATACTTTTGGTATAACAAGCGTCCATAGGCTAATATTAGTAAGGATGTAATGTGTCATTTAAGAACCGATATCGTCTGTTATGATATGAGTGAAAATTGCCTACATTAAAACTTAAAATGACTCATATTACTTAAATAAAACTTAAAACAAGAAATCAAATAATGTCCCTGCATCAACTCTAATGTCGTGGCCTGGACCACAACGCTGGTATTCTCACAGGACCCATACTAACTAGCGAGTGGGTGACAGTGACTGGATTAAACAAAATGTGGTAAACTAAGAATATGAGTATTCAGTCGTTATATACATATACTATAGTTATTACCGCAATCGTGTATTTATTTGAGCGAAATATACTTGCAGTCTGTATTTAGTTATTATTAAATTATTATATCTCTCTTTGTCACGGGTATTTTTCCATTATCAAAAAGAATACCCGGGCAGGAAGGTTTACGCGGGGACATAGGTCCAACACGCAGAGGCCCTTAGAGAATTTTAGTCTAAAATATGATGAGACACTTACTGTAGCCATACTATAGCTGCACTATAACAGTACAACCATGATACGACTAGAGTAGGTGTAGAGCTATTGTAACACTATTTTGATATCTAACATTGCTGGGCTATGGGGTTGAGTTTTTCATGGACTGGTTTCAAAAATCTATCGAATAGAACGGCGCCTGCCATTGTTTCACTGACTTTAAATGTGGAAACGTAAATTAGGCAGACGGTGACTCGCCTTGATCTAAATTATTATTATTATTAGCCATTACTGTCCCACTGCAGGGCAAAGGCCTCCCTTTCACTCTTCCATTGGTCACGGTCGAGACCTCTCACTTGCCAGTCAGCACGGTAGGAGTCAAGCTCATCCCGCCATCATTTCCTGTGCCTGCCGCGTCGTCTTTTAATGTATCTGTCGCAGCCACCTGGTTGTGGTCTTTGCCGACAAATCATCTGACGTAAAGCAAATATTTCCGGCCCAGTTCCACTTCAGGCTAGCGGCTTTTTGTCTAACGTCAGCAATTTGTGTTTTTGGTTTGCTCGGCGTTTCGTACATGGTCCAAAAGACGGACTCCTAGAATACTGCACTCCATAGCTCGTTAGCATACCCCGATCAAAATCATCCTTACTAATATTATAAATGTGAAAGTTTGTAAGAATGGATGGATGGTTGGATGTTTGTTACTCTTTCACGTAAAAACTACTGAACGGATCTGGATGAAATTTGGCACACAGATAGATTATAGTCTGGAATAACACATAGACTTTTTGCAGCGATAACCGACATCCACGCGGGCGGAGCCGCGTGCAACAGCTAGTACATAATAATAATAGATTTAGATCACAAGCTGACTCAGTTTGTGATCTAAATCTACGTTCAAATTACGTTGTCGGCGATTAGTTAACCAACGTGCACAAACTGCGCTTATAGCATGTAGTAGTAGTAACCGTAGTAACATAGAAAGTTTTAAAAAAATAGCAACAGAGAACGTTTAATAGTTACCCAATACTTTATTGTTGCCATTAGATGTCGGACTCGCTCCTGTGAAAGCTTCAAAAACGGGCAACTCCAGTTCGCCTCAAGATGCAGTGGTGTCGTCGGATCCCATGGAAGCCTGCATCGAGAAATATCGATCATTTGCGACAATACCAGGTCAGTGGTTATTATTAACATATTTGGCAATTACGTACTGCATACTGTGTATAGCAGATAATAATAGTAAGCCTTATACATTATTATGTCCCACTGCTGGTCACGGGTCTCCTCTCCTCTATCAAGAGAGAGAGAGAGAGGGTTTAGGCCTGAATTCACACACGCTGGCCTAATGCGAGTTGGTGAATCAAACATGTCTTTAGAATTTCTTCCTCAAGGTTGGAGGTTTCCTCACGATGTTATCCTTCACCGTTAGCAGATGGCGAATCATTTGATTAGTTTACATATAAACTCCACAAAGTTAAACTCACATTGGTACTGCCACCCGGGATCGAACACGCACCTCTTGCGCGTTACTTTCCCACTCGACCACCATCGCTTACATAACATACATAGCAGATACCCGCTATTATTTAAATTAATTGTTGTATGATAGTGTAAGAGCTGTAAGTATAATACTCGTCTAGTTTAAAACAATGTAATCGACAAAAGGGTCGTTCTCAACAAGTAAACAGAGGTAGGGCACTATATAATTAAGCAAGCCCGACTAGGGAAGGATCTTCTTCTTACAGAAGATCACAGCCAAATGACTACATACAGCGGTGTAGTTGTATTCCTGTGTGAGCACGGATTTTCAGCGTTGTCTGGAATAGCGTATAGGCAATTTTTTATCGCGATAACCGATATTTTTTAATGTATACACCATAATTAAGACTCGTTTGACGATGAGCTGTTACCGTAGCATAGATTATATAAAATACTAGCTGACCCAGCAAACGTTTTTTGCTACTAAAGTATAGGGGTTGATTGTAGGGGGGTGAAAATTAAGGGTTATATGTATTTTTAATGCTGAATCATAAAAAAATAAAAACGAAAAATCAAATAAAAAAATTGGGGGTGGACCACCCTTAACATTTAGAGGGATGAAAAATAGATGTCCGATTCTCAGACCTACCCAATATGCACACAAAATTTCACGAAAATCGGTCGAGCCGTTTCAGAGGAGTTCAAAGTTGAACACTATGACACGAGAATTTGATATATTAGATATTATTAATTCACGATGCTGCTAGATACTAAATAAAAGTCTTTTCTACTGTCAAAACAGAAATTCCTCTACAAGCTGTACAGAGTAATAATCACTATCGTGCACTACTCGTAGGTAGGTTGTCGGTATTACGAGCGACAAATCTGTCAGTGGGTTGCATCTCCGCTGTCGTCTCGGCTCACACAATATTCCTGCTCGTCGTGTTGCGGCAACAAACGACAACAAAGCCGCTATTAAACAGAGCATGCTAATATCGAAGCTCTAGCGCTTACATTGGATTGCTGAACAATATTTTGCAATTTGACGAAGGATATATGCGACAAATCTTCACCTTGGCCCTATATCACGACTACATCTTAGATGTATTGTTTGTAACTGTATTACAAATTCCAATCGTTTCTTATTTGCTTGCGAAAAGCCGTGAATATTTCTCTCAGATTAAATTGCGCTCGAATCAATCGCCGGCGACGAGTTTGTTTACTATTATATTTCTGTTTTATTGCGAGCTAAAGTTCGAAGGAAATTCAATAGTTTGAGTGGTCACTCAACACATACATGTTTTTTCATGTCGATAATGATCACAGGGTGTCGGTGGTAGATTTGATTGCATGAGTTATTTTACCAGATGTTGAGCTCCGTATTCAGCTCCCCGCACACACTCGCGTATCTAAAAGCGTTCTGTTACACAAATCTAATCAAATCTGTCCACAGATTACTAAATAGGCTACCAATCAGTTTCTGTAGGCACTAATTGAGGCTACGTGTGTATTTCTAACAACATAACTACTAAATCTATATTAAGTAATATAATTATTCGAGATGATGCCCACGGCCACATTTTATCAACGCACCTCTCGCCACCGACAGGGAGTTCATCCTCACATCCTTGCACCTCAAACATGGCGCACCGTAAGATTCCAGAGGAATTTCTTACCACGTACGATTAGGCTGTGGAATGAGGTCCCTACCGAGGTTTTCCCAAAAGACTATAGCGTGGGGTACTTCAAGAAAGGAGTTATAAGGTTTTAAAGGATCGGCAACGCGTGAGTGACACCTCCTGGTGTTGCTAATGTCCATAGGCTACGGTAAGTGCTTACCATCAGGCGGGCCCACAGATATAGATACACATAGATAACGCAAATGCACGTACTTCGCGTGTCCGAACCCCGACAAAGCGTCGAGGTTGGTCGCCGCAACTTACAGTCCGCGCGCGTCTGTTGTCGCTGCCGGTCGTCCGCAAAAACTAAAAAAATGCCTCGTTGCGTGATAATTAACTGCAATATCCCAAAAATTTCGAGCACCCAAAGACAGGAACATATTTCTTATGACAGGTAAGTTATTTTAACATTATATTATGCGTAAATTCATTTTAAAACTATTTTTTATGTATTTAGAGCTGTGATTTCAAGGATATACCTAAGTAACTATAGATTAACGTTAAGTAAAACAATATTCACATTACGTTGACGTGTTTGGTTTGAGCGTTGGAACTGACGTTGTGTGTTAAAAGACGATGAATATTACAACAAGCGATACTGTCGCGCATCGCTTCGACTTCGTGATACAGGCAATTTATCATTCGTCTGTCAAATCTAGCGACTAGTGTTGTTCGTTCTACAACATATATCAATAATCGATTTTAATCGATATCGGACCGACGAATGATATAGAAGAAAAATGGATTGCGGCCACCGGACGAAAAGATTGGTTCCCGACGAAACACAGTACTATTTGTTCCGAACATTTTGAAAACACCAGTTTCATTGAAGGGAAAAAGTTGAGATTATTGAAAAAAACGGCATGCCCCACTATTGATATACTACAACTCATTGACAATGAAAATGAGGTTAGTGAATAGATTAAATGTGTAACATATTTTTATTTAATAAAGTATAAAATACATATATGACATACCCCTATTTGTGCTTTACAGAATAAAGATATATCGCAAAATCCTTCATCATTGCCAAGGAAGAGAAAACTAGAAAAGGTATAGTTTAAATATATTTTTCGTGTAAATGTGTACCTACAAATATAAGAAAAGACTAACGGTATAATGTAAGCTAGAAGCAAAAGTGGAAGACTTGAGCGTAAGCGTGTAAGTAACGGAACTAAAGTGGAAATGGCAGCGGAAACAGGGATTGAGAGAGACTAGGAATCAGCTACTATAAACAACTATAACTTATTTTACTTTACAGGATGTCCATGAACTACCCATATCAAAAGGAGAAAGTGAAATGGAAAAGAAATTATTAACTAAAATAAATAATGCACAAGAAAAAATAAATCACGTTGTATCTATACAAGATAAAAGTACAAATTAACAGCAAAAACAAATACAAAAATGGTGTGAAAATTCGAGAGCGTATTACCGCAAATAAAACAGTATAAGGGAGTACTCGAAGTAAATATTAGAGAAGAAGAAGAACGAACTATGTATGTAACTAAGAGATGAAACATAGTGTGTGCATATTAGTGTGAGGTCTAGAAAGAAGTAATTATTATGAGAAATATATAATAATTATAAATTAAATAAAAATAAAAATTATAAGTGATATATAGGTATATGTATATTGTATATATTTTAAAAAGACAACTTCCGCACTAGAGAACAAACTCTGTGTCGCGGGGGACTTTACAAACATACAATTAACGGACACAAATTACACCCAGACTCAGAACAAGTAGTAACGACATTAAAAATATGAGTAAGAGTGAGATAATCAGTGCGGCGGCTCCAGTTGAATCGATTGAATCGTAGCGGCCGGAGGAGCATTGGCGGCATCAGTGTCTTTGAATCGGTTTGGATTTCTCGTCACTAAATTTCGGCTGTGACGTCACAGTAGGTGTTAAAAAGTCGGCACGCTTGATTTCAATACAAACTGTGATACTTGCGTTATCTATGTGTATCTATATCTGTGGGCGGGCCGTATGTTTGTTTGTCACATTGGTAGAATAAAAAAAAAAAAAAGTTTCTGTATGTAGGTACTAATTGAGTGTGTATCGTGTGTATTTCTAACAATATGTACATAACTACTAAATCTATATAAAGTAATATAATAGGTAATAATCTACATCTAAATACGTAAACGTGGCTACAATCTGCATTAATTCATCAACCCGCATTAGGCTAGCGTGTGTGAATTCAGGTCTAACACCTCTCTCTCTCTCTCTTTTGATATAGGTGAACCCGTGCCTAGCTGTGGGACATATATGACCCTTGCCCAACAGGGTTGCTTTTATTAACCCATGTGGTGTGTGAACTAAGTTCTAAACCTTAAAAGCACTCTCGATGTTATTATTGTAAAGGGTTTTGCAGGTTAATTCAGGAAATAAACGGCAGCGGCATTTGGGCTTCCTCACGATGTTTTCCTTCACCGTAAACAGATGGAATCATTTGATTAGTACATAAGTATACATTTCACAAATCCCGAAAACAAAGTGAAATTCATATTAGTGAATTTCACTTTGTTCCCGGGAGGCTAATAGTACTATTAGCCTCCCGGGCAAGAGGCAGTACATTAGTACTAATGTACTGCCTCTTGCCCTTTGATTAGGCAGTACTAATGAACTGCCTCCCGGGATCGAACTCGTACCTCTTACGTGCAAGTCGGTTACTTTCCCACGCTGCCATCACCGCTTTTATATGGGTTGGTGAACCAAATATAAATTCTTCTAAGATGTGGGATTTATCACTATATATTAGCATTGCTAGCTGGGATCGAACTCACACCTATGTATATCTACCTACTACTACCTACTTCTATGTATACCAGTCGGTTACAATCCTAAAAGGTATCCACCGATGATTTGCATAAAATATTTTTTGTAAAAACAAAAGATTCTCACAATCAACATCAAATAATAAGCCAGTATTAAGAAGCTAGAAAGTAAGCAAGCAACAGGTGGTCCATAGAAACTAACGACGGCTACCGCGGCTCCAATCCAACTTTTAGTACCGCAACAAGTGGCCCATTTTTATTCTCGGGACCAACCGAACATTCTGTTTTAGTAGGTACGAGTACCTACACATCGGGGACTGTGCCGTTTTGCTTGGCTCAATATACAGGGCGTACCACGGCTATGTCACGTGGAAGGAAAGAACCTTGAATATTGTAGATGGAACATTTTTTGAAGATATTATTTGAATTTAAAAAACAATTTAAACTGAATTCATAGATATTTAAATAATTACATGATTGAACCGGGAATCGAAACCGTTACACGAGAAAAATAATTACCCTGTAGCTTTATCATACTGACTGAAAGGCTTCATTATAAGGATTATTTTTGGCTTAAAATCATGGTGTCAGAAATAAAAGGAAGACCATGAATTTTAACATTCATTACACTGGAACATTGTCATAGAGCGGCTCGTTGTTCTGTTACAAGTAAATGCTCTAGTCTTTATGTAGTCACTGTAAGCGTTTTGACGGTTAGTTAGTTTGACGGGGCTTTTCCGCACCTGGCCGCTTAAGTGGGCCTTTGTGCATGGAGTTCCTTATGGCTATTCCAACTACCCTAGGTTTTTCCAACAGGCCAGCCCGGTTTCCTGAGAGTTCGTATCCTATGGTCTTCAACGCTCCTACATTCCAGAAGGACGTGGGCGGGTGTTTCCTCGGTTTCCATGCAGCCCCTGCAGAGTGGGCTGTCGGTTAGGCCTAGTTTGTGAAAGTGCGTTTTGACGGTTATCGTTAGAATCTATAGAGCCACATTGATTGCATAATATCAGAGACAGTCACTAGTTATTGGAGTAGTATAGCAAAACAAACAATTAAACATATCTAATATTTTATTGATATATAATAATTAAACATAAAACAACATGGTACGCTACGGTGCTTCACCGAGTGCTAACTATTCAATCTGGTTTGCACACTCGTTACCGCAACAAAATAACATATATAACTAAATTATTGCTTTCATTTATAACATGCAAATTAATATATTTACCGTTCAACTGCCAAGTGCATTCTTACATTAATTATATAGATTTGCCGTGACACGCATTATACAAAACGACGCATACCACTTACTGGGTTACAAACAAAAACATAAAAATTTGGCGTTAATTTGGCTGTCCCAGATCAAAGCCCAGTATAGGGTAATTTTTTCAATATTTTTTTTTTGCTTATTTAGATTTTTCAAAGTATGTTCCACCAAATTGTGAGACACCAGCTTTAATATCTTATAAATAAGAACTATTTTGATACCACGAAACCAAGTAATTGTTCTATATACCCTTCATAAACCAATTTCAAAAACCTAGTAGTAAAGTTAGTAAGGGGCATAAAACATGCATTTTACATTATTTTCCAATTCAATTTCTCGGAATATGTATTCAATAGTCAGTATTCCTTTCAGTAAATATAAATTTTTCAGTTTAACACTACATTCTTTTGTAAGGCTACTCCGATTTATGTTTTTGCGCTCTCCTGTAAAATTTGTTAAAAATCATTTACTGAGTTTAGATTTAAGACAGCCGAATTGTACATAAGCATTATATTAGCAACGAAGAGGAATGTGGACTAAGGAAGCACCGGTAATCCTCCTGTTAGGATACGGTAACTGCTTACCGCTTAATGAGCTTTACCGTTGTTCACCACAATGGTAGTAAGAAACGAATGTCCTTCCCCAGGAGGGCTTGCTCGCTTATATATTGCCCTAACTGTTTTGAAACTTAACTTAAAACATTTCTACCGACGCTCTCTTAGCCTGCAGGGTATATCGATTCCCTATTTTTTGCAAATAATGCTCTTGCCATTATAAGCTTTATAGCCCCGATACTGGTGTTAATGTAATCGACTACGTTATCTCAATAAACAATTTATTATTATAATTATACACATAGATATATCTCTCCTTAACAAAAAATATATTCCTTCTAATATAATAAAACATAAATAAACAACTTAAATTATTTTCACAATTATATGTGAGTAAATACTTGTCCACTAACCCTGTTACTACTTATTTATTAGTAATTGTGGCTAGGTGCTAAAAGCGAACAAGAGATCGTGCAGTACATGTATAATGTTACTAACATACATAAACTATTAAAATATATTAAACTATGTGCATTAAGTTAAATAACACTCATATTTCAAACAGCTAAAACAGGCTAGTCGATTAACTTAAAAACAATATTTAAAAATTATTATCATAATAGAATAACGCCTATTCCTCTTAAGGATAGGCAGACGTAGATAACGACGAGTGAAACATTTATTATAAATGTGGTTGACATTTATTATAAATGTGGGTGACATTTATAATAAATGTTTCACTCGTCGGTGGTGTCAGTATCACGCACGCTCAGCACAAAATTTGCAACTTAACTTAATTTTGTACTTACATTTTAATGTAAGATACAAATTTCATCTGCTAAGTACGGTGACTATTATGACACAAAGTTAAATCAGAAAAACGTAACCCCTACGGTATAAAGTTATAAAAATAAAACAAATGATCGAGGCAAAGATGGCGTTCAAATAAGACCTTAAACAAAATTGAGCTATATCATTGACATTTATATATATCAATTCTATTACACCTCGTGTAGGTGTGAAGATAATCAATGAGAAGCTTTAGAACGGAGAGGTAGCCGAACTTTTAACATTGACTTCTTGCTTTTATTTTGTCTACGTTCTTAGTTTACAGAATCACGCCTTATTGCTCCTAAGTCGTAAACAAAGTGAGTATTCGACAGCTTAAGAATATTCAATAGACGTAAAATAAAACGCATAAGTACATATGCATAAGGTACATTTTAAAATAATAGTTTCGACCTCGGTTTGAAAGTATCGAAGAAATCCCTGTACTGTGGTACTACGACTGGAATACACCCGGGCAGGCCACAATTTGTCAAGATCAGCTCCCAAAACTCCAAGTCTAGATCTTTAAGTTCACATAACTCTATTAGAAATTCATGCCACTCGTCAAAGTTGAGTTCTGATTTACTGTAAATTAAAATAACCACAGATTAGAGAATAGAGAACGAGGGAGGTATAGGGCACCATACTAGCGAGCAAGCCCGACTGGGGAATCGCAAAAGTCCATAGGCAACGGTAACTGCTTTACATCAGGCGGGCCGTATGTTTGTTGCTTGTGCTCCGTAGCCTATGGACGCTTGCAATACCTACCAAAGGTATCACTTGCGTGTTGCCAGCCCACAAATATAAACATGATGGTATTTTCCTGGGATAGAAAAAACATTTGTTAAAAACGCTCTGAAAACCTGTACTTACACACAGGAACACAACTAGACTGCTGTATGTAGTTATTTGGCTGTATGTAGTATGTATGTAAGGTGGAGGTCCTTCTTCAGTCGGGCTTGCTCACTAGTGTGGTGCCCTACCTCTTTTTTCTTTTAATACCTGGATTACCGGTATTTTTTTGGAAATGACCGTTTTCAAAAAATGAAACCTAGCTAGATTGATTAATCGCCCCCGAAACCCCCTGCATACTAAATATAATGAAAATCGTTGGAGCTGTTTCCGAGATTATAATAATAATAATATTTTGGGGACAACTCACACATCGCTATCTGATCCCAAACTAGGCAGAGCCTGTACTATGGTAATCGGACAACTGATAAACATACTTATATATTTCTAAATACATAAATATTATATATAAATTACACCCAGACACAGAACAAACATTCGTGCTCATCACACAGATTTGTCCTGGATATTCAGATATATCTAATATATAAAATTCTCGTGTCATAGTGTTCAACTTTGAACTCCTCCGAAACGGCTCGACCGATTTTCGTGAAATTTTGTGTGCATATTGGGTAGGTCTGAGAATCGGACAACATCTATTTTTCATTCCCCTAAATGTTAAGGGTGGTCCACCCCTAAATTTTCCATTTTTATTTTTTAGACTTTTTTTGTTTTTAATGTTTTATTTTCACCCCTCTACGATCAACCCCTATATTTTATTAGCAAAACAACGTTTGCTGGGTCAGCTTGTATATATGTATATATACAAGAAATTCTCGTTTAAATAATAGTGCACCAATACATAGAACAAAACCAATAACAGCGATTATAAAAAGTCTTGTCCAAGACCGACAAGTTAGTATTAAGTACCTCTATAACAAAGTTCCGTCGAAGCGCAGACTTTGAGTCACATTGAGAAGGCTTTGGTAACGTAAGCCGCCTGTTAAACTAATGGAACAGTACACGTTGGCTACTGCTCACTGCTCTATTATTTAATGTACTTATCATTTTGAACAGCAAACTACTTAGACTGTCGTGCTTGCTACTCTACTCTGCTATAGAACAACGACTACAGAGCATCTGAATTATATAAACCACAGAGAAAGCTATTTTAAGCTTTACTTACTTATTTTAAGAGAGGAACAACAGTATACTA
The DNA here is from genome assembly GCA_947095525.1 of Trisateles emortualis. Lineage (NCBI taxonomy): Eukaryota > Metazoa > Arthropoda > Insecta > Lepidoptera > Erebidae > Trisateles > Trisateles emortualis. The sequence goes on from OX352729.1 coordinate 34,632,570, forward strand.
GTGAGCAAGCCCGATTGGGGAAGGATTTTAACCTTACAGAAAAACCTACAGCCCAATTAGGTGTTAGGCTGTGGAATGAGCTCCCTGCCGAGGTTTTCCCAAAAGACTATAGCATGGGGTTCTTCAAGAAAGGAGTTATAAGGTTTTTAAAGGGTCGGCAACGCGTGAGTGACACCCCTGGTCTTGCAAATGTCCATAGGCTACGGTAACTGCTTACCATCAGGCGGGCCGTATGCTTGTTTGTCACCTTGGTAGTATAAAAAAATAATAATAATACACAGTATTTATTTATTTGACTGCCTTTGGATCCAGTGGCCGCAGTATGCGCCTGCTGTGCACGAGGTTGTGGCTTCGATTCCCACACAGAACAAAACTTTGTGTGACCCACAAAGTATTGTTCTGAGTCTGGATGTAATTTGTGTCCGTTAATTGTATGTTTGTAAACTCCCTCGCGACACAGAGCTTGTTCTCTAGTGCGAGTGTATAAAAAAAATAGTATACACACAGCGGTGTAGTTGTGTTCCCGTGTATTGAGTATAGCTCTCCAGCGCTCATTTAGGAATGCGTTAACATTCTCCATACACCAGGGCTTTAAGATTGAATATTCCTGGGATACCAGGAATATTCAATCTTAAAGCCCTGGTGTCAAAAAATTAAACATAATCAGCAACACTCAAGTGATAACTCTGGTATTGCAAGCGTCCATAGGCTATGGTAACTGCTTCACCAGGCGGGGCTTAAATTCAAATCATACAATCGTGTTGTTCTTCGTAAATAGGATAGAACAATGATATCAAAGCACATAAGCAAGAATGAATGGAGATGTCGGTAGGGCCACTTTAGGAGAACGTATATACAACGTGTTGTTATTTAACATTCTTGCTTATTTGCTGGATGGCTAATGGAATATCACTAGGATAGGAGAACGTTTTCTTCCCAAATCAAAGGACTTGCTAAAAAAGGGCCAAATCAATCGACTATAGCATGGGGTTTTTCAAAAAAGGATTTATAAGGTTTTTAAAGGGTCGGCAACTCGTGAGTGACACCCCTGATGTTACCAACGTCCATAGGCTACGGTAACTGCTTACCATCAGGCGGTCCGTACGCTTTTTTGCCACCTAGGTAATATAAAAAAACCACGTTCATTCATGAAGAGGTTGATGAATGTAGATGAGGCGAAGGAAGTATGTTTGGATCAAAGCAATTGGCGTACCATAGTCTCTGCCTACCCCAGTGGTAGACGAGCGTGATGATATGTATGTATCAAAGCTAATAACTCACAGGTATTTATTCCATAAGACGCCCGTATCTGTCATGGTAATTTTTCTGTCCTCCAACATCTTGGAATGACGCATCCAGTAGTCGGATCGCCACAAAGTTATTGTGGACCCGTCCCTCTCCTTAGGTGCCATGAAACGGGCAAATTCAACGAACTGCCCTTCTAATGTGGCTTGTTCTTCATCCATAGCGGTTTACCTTTAAAAAAATACTGATAAACAATATTTCATCAAAGCAAAAGGATACCAAACATTATTATTAAGGTGGATATACACTAGAGCATTTTCTCATTTCTATCTATACTTAATATTATAAAGCTGAAGAGTTTGTTTGTTTGGTTGAACGCGCTAATCTCAGAAAGTACTAGTTCGATTAGAAAAAATCTTTTTTTGTTGAATAACATCACGCTATGATCAATAGGAGCGGAGCAGCGGAAATGTACGTTCCAAATTACCACGCGTACATAGTCGCGGACGACCCCTAGTATAAAATAATGTAACGTGCTAACGAATGGTACAATACAGGTAAATGCTCAGTTTCAAAAGCATCGAGCGGAGCAATAGTGAGATATGTTGCAAAATCGGGGAAAACATTCCAAATTACCGCGTAATTAATACCGCAGGCGCCCCCTAGTATTAGTCTAGACGCTATTTAGATATAAGTATACCTATATATCCAAAAAGCGTCTACCTAGTCCACAGATGCAGCTTATAATCTATTTCACATAGCATGGTGACATTTAGCATTTGTTATATCTAGAGATGTAGTAATGATAAGATCGAATAAAAAATATCGATTAAATATTTTAAACGATATAATTTACATTGAAGGGAGAATCGATTTTACGATTAAATTTATTTATTTTATTATAAATGACAATAATTCGTCATGCGAATAATCTAATGTGGTATAATAAAGAAAACTTTTTTAATGCAATAAAAAATGTTCTTGGACAAAAGAACCTGAACAACGCTCAAACCTAAAACTGTAAAGAATTACGGCATATTAAGTATTCTGTGATTACGGTCAAATTTCGACCACTTAGATACCATTGACTGGCCTGTTGGTCGGGTGGTTAGTGACTCTGACTGCTACGACGAAGGTCGTGGGTTCGATTCAAACTCAAACTCAAACTCAAACTCAAAATTCATTTATTCATTTAGGCTACAAAGTAACACTTATGAAGGTCATAAATTATGAATAAACCAGAAAGATGATGTCAGCAAAATTTTCCTACGGCTAGTTCGCTGACGTGGAGCCTTGAGAAGAACTAGCAAGAAACTCAGGCCACTCTTTTTAATCGCCAGATAATTACAATCTTTCGTAAAATACAAGTATGATAGCATGCAAGCTGATGCAGTCAAAACACGATACTAACTATATTGGTAAAATATGATATCGTACTTAGTACTGGTCGTGCGAGAAAAAAAAAACCTAAAGTATGTGTTAAAGTCTGCTTCAATTTACATATTGCTATTAAAGAATAAGGCAATATGTGAATAGTGACAATTTTTTTTGTAAATAACGTTTTGCTACTAAATAAAAAACAACGAAAAAAAAGAAAAAGTACAGAATTATCACTAGAATTCACAATGTGCCTCACGTCACAAATTAGAACTAAGTACCTACTAAGCTGATTTATTCTAAATTAAACAAACAACTATATAATGCAACTAATTCCAAGACTTTTTGTCGTTCAAATAATCATTTATTGTATAATAGCCCTTTCCTATGAGATGATTTTTAATAGTAGGTTTAAATTTGTGTAAGGGCAAATTCATTATCTCTTTCGGTAATTTGTTAAAAAAGCGTATACCGAGTCCTACAAAAGAATTATGTAAATGTGATTCCCACCCAGGACAAATCTTTGTGTGATGAGCACGAATGTTTGTTCTGTGTCTGCGTGTAATTTATCTATAATATGTATGTATTTATATATTTAAGTATGTTTATCAGTTGTCTGGTTACCATAGTACAGGCACTGCCTAGTTTGGGATCAGATAGCGATGTGTTAGTTGCCCTGAAAATATTATTATTAATTTTTTTAATTACATTTTTAATATATAAACATTATTAATGTTCATTATTGATTATAGCAACACCACTTAGAGACCATTAGTAATTCATTATTTGTAATTATAACAATTAATAATGAATTATTAATGGTCTCTAAGTGGTGTTGCCAATATTAAATATTTAGATATCGATTTTGAATAGTTATAATAGTTAGTAATAGTTCACAAGCCAATAATTATCGATTAAACCAATTTAATTGTGTGCGTAAAACTAACGATTCTTCATCAAGTATTTAAATTTATAATTTAATTTTTTAACGTAGAATTAAAACTTTTAAGGTTTAAGGTACCTAGAATAAAATTTAAAATGTTTTAAAATATGAAAACAATTTTAATACGTTTAATAATTCGGATGTTTTTTTTTAATAAAATGCCTAATATGGATCTCTCATCGTGCCCATGCTATGTGAAAAAGACTATAGTTTTGAGACTACTAGTAACTGCAAATGTGTTTAAATAAAAATCTTTTAATAATACATATGAATAAGTTAATACAGTAAAACCGTAAAACGGTGGAGGCTGAGTGGGAAAGTAACCGACTTGCACGGAACAGGTGCGAGTTCGATCCCGGGAGGCAGTACCAATGTGGAAACCTTGGAAGAGGCCTATGTCCAGTAGTGGACGTCTTATGGCTGAGATGATGATAATGATGAATCAAATGACGCCATCTGCTAACGGTGAAGGAAAACATCGTGAGGGAACCCACATGTTTAAGAAGAAATTTTAAGATGACTAATTCACCAACCCGCATTAAGCCAGCGTGTGTCAATAAAGGCCTAAACCCACTCTCCTAAAAAAGGAGAAGAGACCCGTGCCCAGCAGTGGGAAATTTATGGGCTGCTATTATATAAAGTAAAGCGATGGTGGCTGAGTGGGAAAGTAACCGACTTGCACGCAAGAGGTGTGAGTTCCATCCTGGGTACAATTCGTGGAGTTCATAATTATGTACTAATCAAATGATTAACCATCTGTCAACAGTGAAGGATAACATCATGGGGCAACTCACATGTCTTAGAAGAAATTCTAAAGACATGTCTGATTCATCAACTCGCATTAGACAAGCGTGTGTGGATTAAGGCCTAAACCTCCTCTCTCTGTCTTGACAGAGATGAGACCCGTAGCCAGCAGTGTTACATACATGGGTTACTATTATTATATTATAGTTGTAGCCCGCGGCTCCGCCCGCGTAGATGTCAGTTATCGCGATAAAAAGTAACCTATATGCAATTCCAGACTATAATCTATCTCTGTGCCAAATTTCATCCAGATCCGTTCAGTTGTTTTTTCTTGAAAGAGTGACAAACATCCATACATCCATTCTCACAAACTTTCGCGCTTATTATATTAGTAAGGATAATAATAGTAATGTATTTATAACACCTTTAAAATATTGTACCACATTTCTGCAAATAAATGAATCTGAATCTGAATAAAAACATTTATTCGACCATAATATATTGGACAACAAAGTAAAACAATAAAACCAAATTAACAACATGCAAAACATAAATATAATTGATGCATTTCAAAGCCGCAACAGCAACAATTATCTAGTGTAAGAGGACGCCTTTAAATCAGCAACGCATCGACCTACACGGCCATCACTACAGTCCAGTGGTTGACGCGGTCCACTGCCTCTAATTCAAAGGCACATCAAAATTTAAATTAATTATACAAACTGCCAGCCGACATTTTATCTGCATGCACCCACGTAGTGGTATTGAAATACACTGTATATTTGATATTAATTAGGACTTACTAGGATATACAAATCAATTTTTAATGGTATCAGATGACGTGTTCTTGAAGAGGCCTATATCCAGCTATGGACTGCGATAAATCAAATGATGATGATGAAATCAATTTTATAATGTGAATTATTATAACAAAGAAAACCGACTTCAGATACTAAAACAATTTTGCATTGCCAAAGGCGTCAGTAATTCGCATATCGAATGGAAAAAAGGCCTAATATAAAACACATGTTTTTGGCAATTTTTATCTTCTGCTAAATAGAACAAGGTTCAAAATTGCCTAGGTGCAGTTTTCAATTTACGCCTTTTTTACAGGAAGCATGCAAATTGTTTTGTAAAATCCAAGACCTATTAACACAAACCTGTTCAAGATGACAATGTTTAAAACCTATCAAGATTTAAAGATTCACAAACAAATTGGAATTTGTAAATATAAACCCGAACCTATACGTTTGTCAACAAAATAGCTTATATATTCAAATATAGCAATTTCAAAAAAAATCGCAGCAAATCAAACATTTTCAATTGGAAAGTGTAATTTGGTGGAGTGAAAATGATTGCATTTCAAATTTAGGATGGCCGATGTCAATCGTCCAGCGGAAGGCTATCAACTGCGACCTATCTATGTAGACTTCATTAACTTGGAATTGTTCTGTTGATTGAATGGAATCGATAGTCGGATATCACTGGACGTATTTAACTGACAGTATCTCTTTGAATACACGATTATAGGAATGCACTTTATACCACGAACTGGAAGACGCAGCGTGGACCGACGACCTGGTAAAGGTCGTGGGCAACCGATGGACTAGGTCAGCTCAGGACCGAACGATGTGGAAAACCTTGGGAGAGGCCTATGTCCAGCAGTGGACGTCTTATGGCTGAGATGGACTACCTATATATACTCGTCACAATCTATTAAGAATAACAGTGCCCTGTGGTTTCGCCCGCGTTAGACTATTACTATGAGACTTCTTTTGAGTCGTAACTTTTTTCCTTTTTTTTCATACTACTTGAGTAGCAAACAAGCATACGGCCCGCCTGATTTTAAGTAGTTACCGGAGCCTATGGACGCTTGCAATACCAAAGCATCGCTTGCGTGTTGCTAACCCATTTTTTATACTAAGGCTTTGAGATGGAGTATCGATAGGAATAAATATGTTTCTTTCAAGATGTATCCCTAAATGAGCGCTGAAGACCTGTACTCACACACAGGAACACAACTACATCGCTGTGTGTAGTTATTTGGCTGTGATCTTCTGTAAGGTGGAGGTCCTTCCCCAGTCGGGCTTGCTCACTAGCAGGTGCCCTACCTAACTTAACGATAAATAGACATTTGACTGGCAGTGCCCGAGATTAATGCGTTTTATCGCCTATTTGTAAAGGTTATTTATAACCAACGATGCGATACGCCCCAAAGGACGCATGGCAGTAACAGCAATTGTAACTGTTAACAAAATCCAAATATTATATCAGGTTGAAACCTCCACCAGATAGTAATATATATAAAAAAGAATGTGTAACTGTCGTGTTTACCATCATGTAAAAATAAAAATATATATATACTGCTGTGGTCATCAAACTTAAACTTCATTTATTCATTTAGGTTACAAGGTAACACTTATGAAGATCATAAATTATAAAGCAATAAAGATGTCAGCAAAAATTTTCCTACGGCTAGTTCGCTGACGTCGAGCCTTGAGAAGAACTAGCAAGAAACTCAGGCCACTCTTTTTAATCGCCAGATAGTTACAATCTTTTGTTAAATACAAGTATGATAGCATGCAAGCTGATGCAGTCAAAACACGATACTTACTTTTTTGATAAAATTAGGTAGTACTAAGTACGGTCGTGTGAGAGAAAAAAAAAGGATCATCATCATCATCTTAGCCTAATGACGTCCACAGTAACGTAGGCATCCCTCACATACCTTCGATCATTGTCCGATCCTGCCTGCATCTAATGCGGTTATATACCTACCCAATAAAATATTGTTCTACTTACTTTATCCTATCAAATTAACTGTGTTATAATATGAGTACAATAGTGTAAAATACACAAATTGTCTTTCAATCGTTTCCATACACAAACAATGCTACTATAACAAGCTACAAATTCGTTTTGTGTACACTTGACAGTGACAGCTATTATACTTTTATATTATAACGATAAAATCATTAATATTATACAACCTTTTTTTATAAAGAATGACGGGGTATTCCTCGAAGCGCACCTAACGAACCTAAAGTATTCCTTGAAACGCACCATTCGGGTGCGGAATATGTAATTTCTTTCGTTCCGCACCTGAAGATGCGTTTCAAAGAATACTTTAGGTGCGTTTCAAAATCGGTGCGCTTCGAGGAATACCCCAGAAATGATTACTAAGGTATTAAGTTGGGGTATTTTTCTTTCTCACTTGACAGCGGGGGTGTTCAAAAGAAGGATAATCTGACTTTAACCGAATAAAGGATGTTTTTATTGGATATTTTATAATATATAAACAAATAAAATACTTTGTGAGTGAGAGGGAGTGTTCAATAAAAATGCGTGTTGTTTTGAATTATACAAACTAACAAAACAAAACACACATGCCCTGAGCCTCTAGACAAGTGGCATAAGCGATAGTCGAATCGAAAAGTCAAAAAATAAAATGTATGGAATTTGACGTAAGTTTACGACATTAAATCGTAGACACGCGTCAAATTCCATACATTTTTTCTAGAGGCTCTGAGGTTTTAACACAAGCGTACCTACCGTATCATAAACCGCCTATAACACGTAGTAACTATTTATTAATCTGTGCTATAACTACCTATTTCACTCGTGTCAATCACTTTGCTTTACTCTATTCATTTTATTTATTAATCCAGACATCTTTTTTTTCGGAAGATAAAAGGAAATACTTATCCTTAAGTAAAATTATTTTATAGTATTAAAAGTTATCTCTGGATGCGTTATTGACGAATTAATGCAACCAAAAACAGCACAATATATCCTACTCGTCATATTAAATATGTACTTGAACTAATTTTAGTGAAAAAATTGCACGGTTATTGTTAAAAAAAGGATGCCGAGCGAATGCCAAAATTGAGGAGCGTAGGCATAGCTCGCACTTTGTCCGTTTGTATGAAGTTGGGATACTGTATAGATAACTAGCTGTTGCCCGCGGCTTCGCCCGCGTGGATGTCGGTTATCGCTGTAAAAAGCCTGGTGTAGCCTATGTGTTATTCCAGACCATAATCTATCTCTGTGCCAAATTTCATCCAGATCCGTTCAGTAGTTTTTACGTGAAAGAGTAACAAACATCCATCCATCCATCTATCCATCCATGCTTACAAACTTTCGCGTTTATAATATTAGTAGGATATTACTATGGTATTGATATCTAATAAAATCTCCTATATTTTATTTGTAATTCTGAAATCAAGCTTTTTCACCTTCGGGCAGTAATCTATCTAGCCAATTAACTATTATACTCGTATGTTGGATAACTTGTCACAAGCTTTTGTATCCGCTTTCGTATTGTTCGAATCGTCAATGGTCCTTATGGACAGACTACAGACGTACGACATAATAGGATCACCGTAACCAAAGTTTTCGAATGTCGGAAAATTAAAAAACGTAAGGAATAATCAAAAAGTCGGCATTTTAGTACAAAATAGTAAAAAGTTTGAAAACTCGGCATTACGGGAATGTAAGTAGACTATAGTCGGCATTTACTATACCATAACTCGAGCAGCGGAGAGACTTTGGCTCTTTTATTTGATCTTCTTCTTATCGTTTGGTTAGTGGCCAACAGAATTATTTAGATCGCCCATATTAAGGCCTCTGTACAGTTCTGCAGTTTGGTTCCAGCGTTCATTTCTCCCACGTACATGTAGACTCCGGATAAGCTACCTGCTGTGGTCATTCAATAGTCACGAAAAGTTTGAAAATTATGACTTTTGAAAAGACAAAAGTAAATATGTCGCTGGCTCTTGGTACATAATTTCAATGTAGCAGCGGTTTGCCTCCCGGCGCACATCAGTTTGCGGTTGCGTCATCCTCCCTTAAACGTTTGAAAACCATCTCCCACATGGCTGCTATTTTAATTATGTTTTTATTTACATAATATTGATGAAGTGGTGGACCACTTCAATCAATATTTTTTTATCATTTTAATTCAGAAGATGAATATTAAAAGAATGATTATTCTTTTTGAAGTGAAAACTTCTTATAGCACGGTGCGCATATTTTTAGATGAGATAAAATCTCTGGATTCGCGACACCGTTACAAGACGCAGCATATTATCCAAAAAATCTTTTTTGACTGTCACGTTATTAAAGCAGAGGCGATTTAAGCGTGTTTATATAGCAGACCGCGAACGCGTCTAGATAAATAAAAAAAAATCATTTATTGCAATATTGTTTTAGTACTAATCAAGTTGATGACTTGACACTCATGTCAACTGCTAAAAAGAATTGAACAACTAGCTGGGAATAGAAGGTTATATAAGAAAACAAATATTAAATATAATATTTTATTATATTAAGTAGATGCTAACTTGCGCAGTCTGGTTTGCGCAGGCAATACTGTGTTCACGGAATTACTATTCCAGCCTTATAAGTTAACATGCATACCGAGATAGTAAAGTGAAATGACGAGTGCATACCTATAGTTAAATCGATCTGCTCTTACGCGCGCCGTTTGCTACTGCGCAAACCAAAATTAATAAACAACCTCTACATACTAGGTATCTAACAAAAACATTTACGGGCTACTTAATAAAAATAATTAAGACAAACTATAGAAAAACAAAGAGATATTATATGACGCACAATAGAGAATATGGTCTTCCAAAATGTTTATATAAACAATAGTACAATGAATTAGTTTTGTATTATGTAAGCCATACAAACGGTATTTACGTAAACAATGTATTCTAAAAATATGTAAACATTTATGAACTAACAAAATTAATCAAGATAAACCATAGAAGTCATTATTTTAGCAACAAAGATGAATTTGATCGTACATTCGAGGAGATTATCCTTTTTTACATATTAAAACAATAGTACAAGGAGTTACTTTCGTATCTTTGTTGTAAAATCAATGAACGGTTTTTATATAGGGAAACAGTGTATTCTAAAATATGTAAACATTTATGAACTAACAAAATTAATCAAGATAAACCATAGAAGTCGTTATTTTAGCAACAAAGATAAATTAGATCGTACAATCAAGGAGATTATCCTTTTTTAAAATATATAAACAATAGTACAAGTAACTATATAGTTCCGTATCTTTGTTGTTAAACCGATAAACTATATTTACATAGGGAAACAGTGTATTCTAAAATATGTAAACATTTATGAACTAGCAAAATTAATCAAGATAAACCATAGAAGTCATTATTTTAGCAACAAAGATGAATTAGATCGTACATTCGAGGAGATTATCCTTTTTTAAATATTAAAACAATAGTACAAGGAGTTACTATCGTATCTTTGTTGTTAAATCAATAAACGGTATTTAAACAGGGAAACAGTGTATTCTAAAATATGTAAACATTTATGAACTAACAAAACTTATCAAGATAAACTTTAGAAAAACCTTATTTCATTAACAAAGGTGAATATAGTATAGGTACTTAATAACATAATTAACTAATACAATTTTTCACATAGCATAAGTACAGTGACGTTCAACATTTGATTTTTAGAAATGTGGTAATGATAACAGCAAATTAAAAATATCGATTATTTAATTTAACCAATATCTTTAAATTATAAATTAATGAAAAGACAATATTTTCAATCAAATTTAAGAACTAGAATACATAAGTTTAATTTAAATATTTAAAGCAATGTGAAAAGACGAGCCCGGAGCAGGATTCAAATCCTGCTCTGAGCTCGTCTTTCCACTTTGCTTTAAATATTTAAATATATTTAAGCTAACTGAATAGCAAAAATGCTAAAAACATTCAATAAGTTTAATTCATTATTTATCATCAATTGACAATACAACTCTAAAAAAAATATTGATTATATAAATTTTACTGGGTTTCACTCACGGAAACACGTTTAACAAAAGGTGTTGTGTAATCAAATGTCATGTCCCCATGCTAAGTAAAAAATATTATAGAGATGTTCTTTCATGTATTAAAACTATAGTACAAACAGTTTCAGCAGTTTCGTATTGATACATTCAGCTTTGTTGTTCTACTGATAAACGGACGGTATTCACCTTGGTAAATAAGAAGGTAGTTAAAAATTGTTAAACCAATAATTTCTTTTATAGGGAAACAGGGTATTCTAAAAATATATAAAGATTATGAACTAACAAAAATTATTATCATAACTATATTATTTTATAAGATAAACTATTATAAGATAAACTTTAGAAAAATAATGTTTTAACAACAAAGAGTAATGTAGTATTGAGCAGATACTACACATTGGGGGAGATGGTCTTTTACAAATTGATACAATATACATAGTAGATACAATGAGTTAGTATCGTATCTTTGTTGTTAAATCAATAAACGGTATTTATAAGGTAACAGTGTATTCTAAAATATGTAAACATTTATGAACTAACAAAACTTATCAAGATAAACCATAGAAATACGCTAACAAAGATCAATGTAGTACAAAGCATTGGGGTAATATAAGGGTAGATTGGTTTTCTAAATATTGAAACAATAGTACAATTCGTTTCGTATTGATACACGACGTCATCTTTGTTGTTATAAATAGAATTTACGTAAGTAAACAACGTGTACTATATAAGTAGTCTGACTGACAGGGTACGTCCATCTTACCGAAGACCGCAGCCATGATAAATACTATGTGGGTAGTACTATATAATAATATTAAGTATTTTCTTAAGAAAATCAATCCTTATATAGCGACACTGTTGTAACTTATACGTACATCAGTTTTCTTTTATTCAATATGCATTATGAGTGACACGTCATATATATCTTACATAATAATGTACAGCTACTATTAGGTATAAATAATTACATTTATAGATATTATTTGCACAACAACATGTGTTTCGAAACGTGTGTATTGTGGTTTTCAATGTGAAAGACAAAAAAGCCAGTTAGTATTTTTTTAGTAATCATAGACATAGTGTAATAGTTCGATAAACCCACAAGTGATCGTGCATACTGCACTGCATTGATGAAGTTACTAAATTTCTAATACTTATAATATACTTATCATTAATAATAATTAAATATAATTATTAACATATTGAAATACGCAATAAGTGGCGTGCCATAGTCTCTGCCTACGCCAATAAGAGACGGGCTTGATGATAATATGTATGTAAGAACTTGCCTTTTTCTCTGTGGGAGTAAGCAGACACCCATGTTTTACATAAATGCTTACGTGGTATCATTTATGAACGTTTAGCAAATTCATGTGTACAAAATATAATGTACCTATGACGTAAGTTACAAAATTATACGACGTTTAATAAATAAATTAAAACACAGTAAAAAATCTAAAACCGGTACGGGTCGAAATGAAAATATGTAACAATTAAGGAAGCCGGAATTTTATGCTCAGGTATTAATTAGACTTTGATCAAACTATTGTGACACACACACACGCTGTTTAGAAACTGGATAGAGAGATTCTTATATTGCCCTAGGTATTGATTTACTATTTATTCTGTTAGGTTTTAGATTTTTAACTTGTTACTGTACATAATAAAATTCACCAACTGTGCTAGTTGTAAAATATAACAATAATAGTACAGTTAATTTCAAAACAACAATAGTACATACAGTTTCAAAATAACGGCTTAGACTTTTGTTTGAAATTATCGAAATAATCCCTGTACTGTGGTATGGACACTTGGGAACATCCAGGCATGCCACAATTCGTCATCGTCAGCTCAATTGCCTCTATATCGAAACGTTTTATTATACATAGTTCAATTAGGAATTCATGCCATTCTTCAAAGTTTAGTTCAGATTTTCTGTAAATTAAAACAGTCGCCACGTATTAATCAAACACATTTATTAGTTACTAGCTGTTGCCTGCGGCTCCGCCCGCGTGGATGTCGGTTATACTATAATCTATCTCTGTGCCAAATTTCATTTAGATCCGTTCAGTAGTTTTTACGTGAAAGAGTTACAAACATTCATACATTATTACAAACTTTCGCGTTTATAATATTGGTAAGGATAAGGATAGATACGTAGGATATATAAGTCTAGTAATTAGTGACTGATCGCGAGTTCGATTCACACACGGGACAAAACTGAGGGAGCCATAAATTTTTGTTCTTATTTATTTCCGTGAAATGTATGTTTGTAAGTCTAGAGAGATTAGGACTTTGTACGACATAAGCCGTGGACTCGCTATGAAGTACCGTTTTGCTCTATTTAGGACTCCCACCTTTATGCTTGCTGTGTACCTATTCATTAAGATTCCTTAATTGGACCTTGCTGGAAATTTGTTTATACAGCGCTCCCCTAACGAGTAATCTTCTGTAATGAGCAATCGAATGCCTCGGTGGTCTAGTAGCCGCAGTATGCGCCTGTGCACGAGGTTGTGGATTCGATTCCCATACAGGACAAAACTTTGTGTGACCCACAAAGTGTTGTTCTGAGTCTGGGTGTAATTTGTGTCCGTTAATTGTATGTTTGTAAAGCCCCCGCGACGAAAAAATTCGGCAGAAATACAACTTTACCGAAGTAGTATTGTTTTGACTACTGCGTTACGTTGTTACTCGTAAACAGAATAGTACAACTAGATCTAAGAAACTTAACTCACAGGGATCTATTCCATAGGTGTCCTGTATCTGTCATGGTAAGTTTTCTGTCCTCTAACAACTTGCAATGACGCATCCAGTAGTCGGATCGCCACAAGGATATTGTGGACCCGTCCCTCTCCTTAGGTGCCAGGAAACGGCCAAATTCGACGAACTGTGACTCTAATGTGGCTTGTTCTTCGTCTCCCATAGCTGCTTACCCTTTAAATAATAAAGTTTTTTTGTTACTTTACTACTGGTTTGTGGAGTCTTATGAGGGAGGCCTATGTTCAGCAGTGGACATTATAGGGCTGAGATGATGATGATGATGATGACTACTGGTTTGTATTGAACATTTTACGTTTTGATCATTTTGCGTTTTGAATGATCTCCGAAAATGTACATTTCGCGTTTTGAACGATTTGCGTTTTGAACATTTTGCGTTTGGAACATTTTGCGTTTTGATCGTTGTACGTTTTGAACTTTCTGCGTGTGGACGGACGAATTTACGTCAGCGAACTAGCCGTAGGAAATGTTTTACTGACATCTTTCTGGCTTATTCATAATTTATGACCTGCATAAGTGTTACTTTACCTAAATGAATTTTGAGTTCACTTTAACGTACACTTTTTATGAAGCCGCTTAAAAAATTGCCCTGTAGTGTCATCATCTCAACCCATAAGCGTCCCACTGCTGGGCACGGGTCTCCTCCTTAAATTTGGAGGGATATTAGCCTACTATACCACGCTGGCCAGACGGGTTGGTATAGGGTTTTGTTCCGAGTTTTCCCTCTCTTGCAGTGGATATTGTCTGCCTTAGTAGACTCTTACGACACCCACGGGATGAATTGGGGTGGTGACATTTGTATTCTTAATCCGTCACCACACGAACCCTGTAGTGTAATCTGCATTTAATTTAGCTTTTGTATTTAGACTCTTACTGTTATGCTTGTTTAGGTTCGTAACTTAATGATAAGATCTCACTCAGTGCAAAATCATCTGACTGGTAGCTAGTTCTAGATTAGAGCGTTATACAATCTTTATGCACTTTTTATGAAGGATATTACCAAAGGGGTGCATTGACAGTAATTATGGCACTGGTCAACACCCAAATATGGCAGGGTAATACCACAAGCAAATGAACGAGTGTGCGTAGATTATTTTAAATACTCTGAAGATCTGGCGTTTTTATGAAGATAGGAATATAGCAGTCGTGAGATTTGGAAGGCTAATTAATGAGTTATTTTTAAGTTGGATGGATTATCCATCCAATAAAGGAAAAATCGCAAGTTTACAGTTTAAAGCAAACCACTAATATGTCGATCGTTACCTTCAGTGCCCATATATCATGCCTCGCAGGTAAGCTTAGCTCTACGGCTTTAGCAGTTAGTAAAGTAAGACTTACTGATGTAGATACGGCTAGATTCTTTTGGTTATTTTCACAGCGTCATGTCCTACGGCATATTGCTGTGAGGCAAGGCTGCTGATATTGAAATATTTTCGCAATTCAGAAACGAGCTGTACGCTCAATTTACAATCTAGGCTCACGAGTTTCTCTGAGAGAACGTTTTAAAGAAATAGGTACCTATTTTAACAGTTGCATCACAATATATATTAGCAAATTATTATGTTTGTTAATTAAGAATAAATCAGCTTAGTACCTACATAAGTCCTAATTTGTGACGTGAGGCACATTGTGAATTCTAGTGATAATTATGTACTTCCTTTTTATATTTTTTTTGTTTATTTTTAAGTAGTAAAACGTTAAATTTAATATTAAAAATTGTCACTATTCACATACATATTGCCTTATTCCTTAATAGCAATATGTAAATTGAAGCAGACTTTAATTCCATATCTTTTTTTTCTCGCACGACCAGTAATAAGTACTACCTTATTTTAACAATAAAGTATCGTGTTTTGACTGCATCAGCTTGCATGCTATCATACTTGTTTTTTACAAAAGATTGTAACTAATTGGCGATTAAAAAGAGTGGCCTGAATTTCTTGCTAGTTCTCCTCAAGGCTCCACGTCAGCGAACTACCCGTAGGAAAATTTTACTGACATATTTCTAGCTTATTCA
This sequence comes from Trisateles emortualis, assembly GCA_947095525.1. Lineage (NCBI taxonomy): Eukaryota > Metazoa > Arthropoda > Insecta > Lepidoptera > Erebidae > Trisateles > Trisateles emortualis. Next base: position 34,648,512 of record OX352729.1, read on the forward strand.
TTTTGAGTTTGAGTTATGTATAAAAGTATTCTATTGCATTTACTAAAATAAAACTGTAATAAGTAGATACTTACGTTATACTATTGTTTCAAATTTAGAACAAACCAGTCCCAACTTTGTTATAAGATGGTACAACAATGCAATAATAATAATTAAAAAATGCAAATTAAAAAAATATTGCCTTTCGCATATTTTTTTGCATATTCCCCTAATGGCACCTACCACTACTACCAATTCGTTCTTTTTGTGAACATTTGACAGTGACAGCTATTATACTTTAATATTATAACGATAAAACCATTAATATTAAACAACCTTTTTTTGTAAAGAATGACAATGAGAGGTCTTTAGCACAACCAAGAAGGAGGTTTATGCTTCTTAAGCACAGCACTTACTCGGTCGATGTACCTATGTTCGCCTAGGGTGGTATCTACCATGAGAGGCCGGGGCCGATGGGTGGACCACTAACGTCATATCAGGTTTCGGTGGTCCACCCGTGAAGGCCGGTGTAGGTGCACAGAGGGGTTTCAGTCGGTATGCCGGCCGCCTACCACCTTTAGGCCGGATAGCCCGACATAACCACTTCGCTTCCCTAGGCGGTGCAATATGCGTAAAGCATTTCCCCGTCTACAAAAAAAGAGGGTGGCATCTACCGACATCTACATTCATTCTCGGACGATTTACCACTTTTGTTATTCTTCTTTTATCCATCCTTTCCAAATGTCCAAACCACCTATTCAACTTTTGTCACTACATCTTCTTTCAATCTATATAATTCTCTTATGACGCAGTTTCTCACTCTGTCTAGATAGCATTCTGACTAAAAAAACTGTGCTACAAAATTTGATTCGTTATATTTTGTGATTCAAGCGTCGTCGTGTCGAGAAACCGTTATTTTTATTCAATTTTTATTCTATTCCACTTCGGTCATGATGACGCTGCGGGCGGCCTCCCGCCACTCGCAGATTTGTTCGGGAATAGGAGATCGCTGCTCGAAATGCAGCCGTATAAAGTTTTTATAAAACACACAGAATAAAGCTTTTTTAAAGTTGATAATGTTTGAATGCTTCAAAATAAGGATATCTGGGTATTAAAGAGAGGTAGGGCACCATAATAGCGAGCAAGCGCGACTTGGAAAGGACCTTCACCGTACATAAGTCCACAGCTTAATAACTACACACAGCGGTGTAGATGTGCTACTGTGTGTGAGTATAGGTCTCCAGCGCTCATTTAGAGATGGGTTTTGAAAGAAACCTTTTCCCTTCTCAGGGATATTTTATCTTAAAGCTCTGGTGTTAGAAAATGGAAAGGCAACACGAAAATGATGTAGCATTGCAAGCATCCATAGGGTACAGTAACTGTTATCAGCAGGGCCGTAAGCTTGTTTTCAACCCAAGTAGTATAAAAAATAGGTATATATCTGGGTGAAGGTACTTTTTTTTAAGTATAAATAACGAAGTTTGGCGGTATTAAGAATTGTAAAAATACAGCCTCTCTTTTTAAGTAGTTTTCTCAAACAACAAAAATATATTCCTGTTTCTGGACTTTAGAAAAGGGAAATAAAACGAGCGCATAAAAAAAAGCCGTGCGACTAAATTAATAGGTGAGTGACTAGAAATTCCTGCATTTGAATATAATTATTTATTCATGCATTTGCTACCAGAAACGAGATGCTATCAGACAAGTAGGTTAGGTTAGGTTAAAACTGTGACCCCAACAACGCACGTGCCACGTGCCGCGGCAGCGGCCGGCGAAGCGCTAATTTTGATAAATTGTGTTTGCCCTCAGTTTTTCGCTAACTTAGTATTTCTGTACGCCATATATAGTATTTCTGTACGCCATATTCAGTAATTTTGACACCCATAAATTGAATTTGTGTTCGCCCTTAGTTTGTCGCTCACTTAGTATTTCTGTTCGCCATATTCAGTAATTTTGACACCCATAAATTAAATTTATAGTCGCTCGTTTAAATACTACCCTTTAGAAAAACTAAAGTAGGGTGCCCGCGAGCAACTTTAGTCTCTGCAACTTATTTGTGCGCCCACGTAGCGACGCGACAGGCAGGAGATTTTTCATACTAACCCATAGACTTAGATGTGATGAGACAAATGAGTTGCAGAGACAAAGTTGCTCGTGGGCACCTTAGCTTTGCTGTAAATTCGAATCAGAAACAAGGAAATTCGTAGGAGAACCATTTCTTCAAGATATATCGGACATTTTCGACTTATCTAAGAAATGCCTTCATGCATTATAGTGACAATACGCGGGGCACGTAGCTCGGAGAACCGATGGCCGTTAGGGTTAAAAGTTCAAGTGGCGACAACGAACTGGACGGCGCAACACCAACTAGGTGGATCGATGACCTTGTAAAGGTTGTGGGCAACCGATGGACAAGGTCAGCTCAGGACAGAGTGCTGTGGTAAACTTTAGGGGAGCATTAGACGTCTTTTGGCAGAGATGAATGGGATGAGATGGGATTGGATTGGATGGATGAATGGATAGAAAAACAAATAGCTAATTGTAATATTTTATTAAACATTTAATGTAACAAAATGACGACAACTGCGCAAATTAGGATTAAATAAAACCTAGGTAATACCTAACTACAAACAGCCTTTGCATACCAGGTTACTAACAAAATAACAATAATGAACTAACAAAATATATCCAGATAAACCATAACAAAACTATCATATTAGCAACGAAGAGGAACGTAGTATTAGATAATAAATGCACAATAAACTCGATCCTTTAAAACGTTGAATGTAACAACAGTACAATTAATGAGTTTCGCAATATATTTCTAACACACAACGTCATCTTTGATGCTAAACAGGTAAACGGTAAACAGAATATTCTAAAATATAATAAACATTTATCAACTAACAAAACTTATCAAGATAAACTTTAGAAAACATAATTTTAACAACAAAGAGGAACGAACGATATTGCACATAATATATGGTGAGATAATCTTTTAAATATTAATACAATAAGTTAATTACGTGTCTTTGTTGTTAAACCGATTAACAGGTACAGTAACAGTATATTCCAAAAATATAAACATTTATGAACTAACAAACCTTATCAAGATAAACTATAGAAAACATAATTTTAACAACAAAGAGGTAAGATAATGTACATAAGGTAACATGGTCTTTATAAATATTAAAAGTTAATTACGTATCTTTGTTGTTAAACCGATAAACGTTATCAACGAAAATAGCGTATTCTAAAAGATGTAAACATTATATTAACTAAAATAACTTATCAAGATAAACAGTAGAAAATCTCTTGACAAAGATTAGTATCAAGCAGTTGGGGTAGTATAAGGATAGATTGGTTTTCTAAATATTCAAACAATAGTACACGTATTAAAAACACGACGTCGTCTTTATGTTATACCGATAAATAGAACTTGCGTATATAAACATTGTACTCTAGCTTACCGAAGACCGCAGCCATGTGGATTAGTGCTGTCTTAATTGAAAAGTAGCATTTTGACAAAGTCAATGTAAATACTGGCAGAAAGGGAGACTGCCTCTCTCAGGGTGGCAACTACACCAGTTTTACTTTAGTGCTTTTTAGTATTCAATGGGCACGATAACAACACAGAGATACACATCATATCTTTCATATAATAATACGATTAAGAATACAAATATCACTACTCCGTTCGATCCCGAAAATGTCGTAATAGTAGAGAGTAAGTTTGGCATATAATATCCACTGCAAGAGTTTTCTGACTGTCCTTCTGGTCTTTTAAATCAACCGGCTCATATGGACCAGTCAGTTTAAATATATACATATAATAATGGACATACAGCCATATAACAAGCGACGCCTATAAGCACTTACATGTTTATATTTTTTTGACTGGACTAATCTTATTATATTGACTTAGGTATTATATTACTATTTTGTTCTGTCGAGTTTAAGATTCTTTCTTCTCACTATACATAATAGTAGGTATCGCGCCTTATTTCCCTTAATGGGTAGTCAGAGTATTCGCCAGCACTATATTATAAAAGTAAAAATATAATGGGTATTTTAAGTTTTAAAATAACACTTTGGACCTCGGTTTGAATGTATCGAAATATTTCCTGTACTGCGGTACTCCAACTTGCGCATATCCAGGCAATCCACAATTCGTCAATATTAGTTCCCATGCCTGTAAATCGACATTTTTGATCAAACATAACTCTTCCAGGTACTCGTGCCACTCGTCGAAGGTTAATTCCGTTTTGCTGTAAATTAATAATAAAAATCATTTATTTAAATATATAGGTCCACCACACCTTGATATTTATGAACAATGCTAATTAAAATGTTGGACCATTTACCTACTGTTAAGCTATTGTATCTAATATATAAAATTCTCGTGTCACGGTGTACGTTGTTGAACTCCTCTGAAACGGCTTTTCGATTTTCGTGAAATTTTGTGTGCATATTGGGTAGGTCTGAGAATCGGACAACAACTATTTTTCATCCCCCTAAATGTTAGATAAGGGTGGTCCACGCCTAATTTTTTTATTAAATTCTTTAGTCATTTTTTTTTGTAATTCAGCATTAAAATATACATACAACCCTTAATTTTCCCTCCTCTACGATCAACCCCTATTTTTTAATAGCGATATGACTATTTTAGCAAAACCACGTTTGCTGGGTCAGCTAGTATACATATAATAATGTAAGTTGAAAGCTCTATTGAATAAAAGATATGTTAAAGCACTCGGACAGAAAACAACGTAACTGGCCGTTCATTCCGTTAATATAAAGATGGCGACGACTCGCCAGATAGCCATGTATTCAACAAGAATGGATCTTTTGACAGCAAGGATCTCAATACAATAAGAGCAAAAACGCTGTTCTTGCATCCTCAAAGGAAAGTCTCTCTTTGTCAGAACAACGCTTCCCCGACCAGCAAACCCTGCAGAAATTTGACTGCCTTGGTGGTCCAGTGGCCGCAGTATGCGCCTGCTGTGCACGAGGTTGTGGGTTCGATTCCCACACAGGACAAAACTTTGTGTGACCCACAAAGAGTTGTTCTGAGTCTGGGTGTAATTAGTGTCCGTTGACTGTATGTTTGTAAAGTCCCCCGCGACACAGAGCTTGTTCTCTAGTTCAGGAGTTGTCTTTAAAAAAAAAAGTTTAAAAATACAACCCTACCAAGGCAAAGAGTTTTGTTGTCTTTTTATTTTTTTAAATTTTATATTGGTTAGTTATTTACGTTTTTCTTCGTAAACAGGTAAGTACACCTAGAAATAAGAAAATAACTTACAAGTATCTATTATTCCATAACACTCCCGTATCAGTCATGGTAAGTTTTCTGTCATCTAACAATTGGCAGTGACGCATCCAGTAGTCGGATCGATACAAATTTATTGTGGAGCCATCCCTCTCTCTAGGTGCCATGAAACGGGCGAACTCGATGAACTGCCCGTCTAGTGTGGCTTCTTCATCTGCCATTGCTGTTTACCTTTAAATTTATGATAGTATTATTATGTATATCCTTACTAATATTATAAACTAGCCGCTATAGTGGTATTTCGTTCAACATATACATATGTTCGTCTAGGGCGGCCTCTATCGATATCTCTATACACTTTCTCACGATACACCTCTTTTATATTTAAAAATGACCGAAAATTTAAGTCAAAATTTACTATCAATTTTGCGACATGTACAAAAGATAAATATGTGATTACTAGGGGTGGCCCGCGACTTTGTCCGCGTGGTAATTTGGAATATTTTCCCCGATTTTGCAACATATTTCACTAATGCTCCACTCCTATTGATCAAAGCGTGATGTTATATAGTGTGATAAATGCACTATTCAACAAAAATATGTTTTCTAATCGGACCAGTAGGTACTTTCTGAGATTAGCGCGTTCAACCAAACAAACTCTTCAGCTTTATAATATTAGTATAGATATTATAGTATAGATGTGAAAGTTTGTGAGTATGGATGTATGGATGTTTGTTATTCTTTCACGCAAAGACTGCTGAACGGATCTGGATGAAATTTGGCTCAGAGATAGATAGTCTGAGATTACGCAATACGCACGTTACCGAAACGCACGTTATAATGTTTTGCTTTTTAATATTTGTAATTTGTTGTTCAGAAACATTGTAAACGTTCTCTCTACTCTAATCTACTAATATCTTAAAGATATCCAAAACATTAGAGTTGTCCGTGTGGTGACGGATTAAGAATACAAATGTCACTACCCCGTTCTATCCTGAGGATGTCGTGAGTCGACTAAGGATTAGTCAGGCAGACAATATCCACAGAGTTAAAACTCGAAACAAAACCCTATACCAACCCGTCTGGCCAGCGTGGTATAGTAGGCTAATATCCCTCCAAGTTTATGAAAGAGACCTGCCCCTCTAGACAAGTGGCATAAACGGTAGTCGAATCGAAAATTAAAAAAAGCAAATGTATTGGATTTGACATAAGTTTACGACATCATATCGTAAACTAACGTCAAATCCTATACATTTGCTTTTTTGACTTTTCGATTCGACTACCGTTTATTCCACTTGTCTAGAGGAGCTGTGCCCAGCAGTGGGACGGTTTATGGGTTGAAATGCATCCAAAATATTAACAGTTTAAGACTACTAGCAACTGTAAATGTGTATTAATTATTTCATGTTGTGGTTGCGCCGAGCACTAATACTTCTGAATAGTATGTATATGACGTATGCACTCGAGCCACAGTAATATAGGTAGTGTAAAAGGAAGCTTTGAGAGCAACAAAACGCGTCTAATTTGAATGCGCATCAAATTAAATTAAATTATACGAACTTCCATTCGTGATTTCATCTGCACTGTGTGGCAATTAAAATGAGCATAGCAAACTCATAAGTATTATAAGTGTGCAAGTAACTATATATTTTAATATTAAGATGTTTTTGATGTTGATGTTTCTAGGAAAAAAAATATGCTGACTTTTGTTTATTTAAACAGAGGTAGGGCACCATACTAGCGAGCTTGGGTAGGACCTTACAGAAGACCACAGCCAAATAACTACACACAGCGGTGTAGATGTGTTTCTGTGTAAGAGTACAGAGCCTCTAGACAAGTGGCATCAGCGATAGTCAAATCGAAAAGTCAAAAAAGCTAATGTATGGGATTTGACGTAAGTTTACGACATTATATCGTAGACTTACGTCAAATCCCATACATTTGTTTTTTTGACTTTTCGATTCGACTAACGCTTATGCCACTTGTCTAGAGGCTCAGGTCTCCAGCGCTCATTTAGGTATTCGTTTTGAATGAAACTTATTCTTATCCCACGGATAGTCCCACCTTGGAGCCCTGATGTAAAAAAATGGGTACCTCTGTTATTGCAAGCGTTTGTAGGCTACGGTAACTGTTTAACATCAGGCAGGCTGCATGCTAGTTTGCACAGAGTTAGTATTTAAAAAAATACGTTGATAAGCATCATTTGTTTGATCTAAATGAATAATAGGTCGCGGGCAACCGATGGACAAGGTCAGCTCGAGTTTGTCGTTTCCAATTTGGGTGTACTAGAATTAGGTACCTTTTGTTTGTGGTGTTCAAAATATAGCTGCAATACTTTAATTTATGGTCTTTTAAATCTTTTTATAATTAACTAGCGGCCCGCCCCGACTTCGTCCGGGTTAAACTATTTTCAGCGCAACTCTCTTGACAATAACAAACAACAAAAAATTACTGGAATCGGTCAAGCCGTTCACGCGTGATGCCGTGACCAAGGGAAATAGCGATTCATTTTTATACATAAAGATTTATAAAACTGATTTTAATTTCGTTTAAACAGTTTTTTTTTATACTACTAAGGTGGCAAACAAGCATACGGCCCGCCTGATGGTAAGCAGTTACCGTAGCCTATGGACGTTTGCAACACCAGGAGTGTCACTCACGCGTTCACGCGTAACTCCTTTCTTGAAGAACCCCATGCTATAGTCTATATATATGTATTTTCAGTCTAGCCTTTACTCCTAAATAGCATTCAGAGTCATCTTATAACTTAGTTATATAAAAGCACGACTAGTTACTGAATGCATTTCATATGTAGGTTATCCAATGTCACCTAGTGAAAGCCCATCAACTACTGCGTATCTATACCAGAGTTCATTAGCTTGCCATTGTTCTGCAGATTATACGAATATGACTGACGTATCTGACAGCATCTCTGTGAATACACGGATCTAGGAATAGACTGTGCTGTGCTGTGATGCACTATCTATATATACTCGTACTAATATACTATTGATTATTACACGTCACTTACGTAGTAACTATTTAGTAATCTGTGACGTCACGCTTTCTTTGGGTCGTAACAAATAATCTTCCTTAATAAATCTATATCCTACTAATATTATAAACGTGAAAGTTTGTAAGTATGGATAGATGGATGGATGTTTTGGCACAGAAATAGATTATAGTCTGGAATATCACATAGGCTACTTTTTACAGCGATAACCGACATCAACACGAGCGGAGCCGCGGGTAACAGCTAGTTATATATAAAAGGAGAAGCTGACTAACATATCAATGCAGGGCCTTAACTTATAAGGGTTAGAAACATGAAATTTTGCACAGGGGTTCCTTTTATAACGTAGGGAAGCACTAGGAAAGGATTTTTAAAAATTCACTCCCTAACAGTTAAGTAGTAAAGCGGGAGTTCAAAGTTAGTATAAAACTTTGCTGTTTTAAAGTTATTCGAGTGAAATTCTGTATGAAAGTTCTTCATTGAAAAACATGAAAAATATTTTTTCGAAAATCATCCTGGGTGGCAAAGTTTTTTGTTAGTTATACTTTCACGACTAAACGGCTCAACGAATCTTAATGAAATTGGGCAAGGGGATAGATGGTATCCTGGGAAGGATTTTTTTTTATCGTAATAAATAACATCCACGCGGGTGGAGCCGCGGGAAACAGCTAGTTGATTATAAAGTGCAAAAAGATTGTTTGATATCTGACTCGAAGTTTCAGATGAACGCAAACGAACAAACTTTTTTGCACTTTATAGTCTAGGTATTATCATCACGCTACGACCCGATGGCAGTAAGCCAGTATCAATATAAGTGACATGACAAAAAATTTAACTTAACGCAGATTATATCCTAAAACTAAAAATGAATAGCTAAGTACTTTCTTATGAAACAAAAAAGAAAGATGGCGAGTAGGTACCTTCGGTTATTGGTATACTAAATAGTTATACTTACGTGATACTATTGTTTCAAATTTAGACCAATCCAATTCAACTTTGTTATAAAATGAAAAAAACAATACAAAATAATGCAAATAATTATTGCCTTTCCTGCATTTATTCCCTAATGGCACCTGCTACTACAAAATCGTTTGCATTGTGAACATTTGACATTGACAGCTATTATTATCAATTTATTTTTATATATAGAATGACAACTAGAAGCAGAAGAAGAAGGTTTCTACTCGAATAAGTCTACAGTCCATAGTTGACTGCGGTAACAGTTCCAAATGAGGGTATTTTTTTTTTGTTATACTACTTATTCCAAGTGTAGTACTTGGAGTGTAAGTACCAGACTGCCTCCGTGGCTCAGTGGTCGATGTGTGAGACTGCTGATCACGAGGTCCCGGGTTCGATTCCCGGGTCGGGCCAAAAATCGATATTGGGTTTTTCTGTTAAGAAATTCACAATAGATGCCCGGAGTTTGGAAATTGGCGGTGTTTACACCCCCGTGCCTCGGAAAGCACGTAAAGCCGTTGGTCCTACGCCTGATCTCTCTCCGGTCGTGTCGGATTTGCCGTCCCATCGGACTATGAGAGTGAGGGAATAAAGAGTGCACTTGTGTTTGCGCACACACTTGTGCACTATAATATCTCCCGCGCAGATGGCAAGTCTCCGTTGAGATTAGCCGCCGTGACCGAAATTCGGTTAGGAGGACATTATTCCAAGTAGGTAGGCATACAGCTCGGATGATGTTAAGGCTTGGGATATCGCCAATGACCTTGAGCATTTGGGCGAAGCAAATACGACTCACCACATACTAATTCTCTAGGCGAGCACGGGGATACAAACATAATAATATTTACTCTTTGAATGGACGTCTTATTAATTTTTAATAAATTAAAATTCAAACTTATTCTCAATATAACATCACCAAATTATAGGTGTATGTTTTCTTCAAATATTTTTATTTTTTTCGTATTATTTGACAAAAATTGTCATACAGTGGTTATATCTCAATAATTTTGTGCTGATTCGATGTTTTTTTTTACAAAATATTTAGAGTTAATATATAATTTATGACCAAACTATATTATATTTCTTCAAGAAAGGAGTTATAAGGTTTTTAAAGGGTCGGCAACGCGTAAGTGACACCCTCGGTGTTGCAAACGTCCATAGGCTACGGTAACTGCTTACCATCAGGCGGGCCGTATGCTTGTTTGCCACCGTAAAAATTTAACACATCATAGATTAATATCTACTGTACTTTTTGGCAGTCATATGTCTATAAATGCCAACAAAAAATAGTTTCATTTACACCTCTTTTTCATCATTTTTTTAGAGAGGGGCCTAGGCAGGCCGGCTTGTTTGCCACCCAAGTAGTATACAAAAAAAATTAAAAAGAAAACATGTTGGTATTACAAAATGTACCTTATATAATGATTCTTACGTACCTACGTACTAATTTCACACGTCGTGTCTGCATCAATGAGGTCAAATTACCACTCCGTATAAAGCCGTTTGCATTGCATTGAATGCATTTATAAATTTATTCTAGAATTCTCTACTACAATATGAATTTATTATACATATATCCCTTCTTGTTAAATTACTCTATCTATTAAAAATACCGCATCAAAATCCGTTGCGTAGTTTTGAAGATCTAAGCATACATATGTACAGACAGACAGCGGGAAACGACCTTGTTTTATACTATGTAGTGATTTAGCAGTTAAGAGTTTTCTGTTTACACAGATCATTCATTTATTTGATACATCATTCCCTCTATATTGTATTCTGAATGTCGGCGACTACCAAACTTATGCGATCCGTTACGAAGCTGCGACATAAGGGCTACTTGAATCTTTATTAGAAGAAAATGCGAATTCAGCGCTGAATCTCTTCAATGGAGACTTTGTCATAAGACCCCGCTCTTTTTACACCAACTGAGTTAAATTGTGAAATATAAAATTATTTTTTTGTTTAAATTAACTGTCGCCAATTCTAAAGTGAAGCCGGTTTGTAGGTTTTTGTTTTGTTTTAAATAACAATTATTGTCAATGAAGATAATAATAATATTTTTGGGACAACCCACATATCGCTATCTGATCCCAAACTAGGCAGAGCCTGTACTATGGTAACCAGACAACTGATAAACATACTTATATATTTCTAAATACATACATATTATAGATAAATTACACCCAAACACAGAACAAACATTCGTGCTCATTACACAAAGATTTGTCCTGGATGGGAATCGAACCCACGACCTCCGGCGTAGCAGTCAGAGTCACTAACCACTAGACCAATAGGCCAAGATGAAGCGATGGTGGCCGACTGGGAAAGTAACCGACTTGCACGCAAAAGGTGCGAGTTCGATCCCGGGCAGTACCAATGTGAATTTCACTTTGTAGAGTTTATATGTACCTACTAATAAAATGATTTGCATCTGCTAACGGTGAAGGAAAACATCTTGACGAAACCCACATGTCTTAAAAGTAATTCTAAAGACATGTCTGATTCACCAACCCGCATTAGGCCAGCGTGTGTGAATTAAGGCCTAAACCCTCTCTCTCTCTCTTGATACACGAGAGGAGACCCGTGCCCAGCATTGGGACATAAATGGGTTGCTACTATCCTACTTATATTATAAACGCGAAAGTTTGTAAGCATGGATGGTTGGATGTGATTAATAAATGTTTGTTCTGAGTCTGGGCGTAATTTATGTCCTTGAATTGTACATATATTATGTGTAAATCCCTCTCCAAACGGCTTGTTCCCTAGTACGGGGGTGTCTCGACTACGAGGCCGAGAACTTCGCGGTCGAGTTGACGAATAAATTAAAATATAATATAACTAGCTGTTGCTCACGGCTCCGCCCGCGTGGATTTATTTATTTATTTTTATCTCTGTGCCAAATTTAATCCAGATCCGTTTAGTAGTTTTTGCGTAAAAGAGTAACAAACATCCATACATTCTTACAAACTTTCGCGTTTATAATATTAGTATAGATACAAAGTTTTGTCTCGCGTGGAAATCGAACCCACAACGTCCAGTTAGAAGTCAAGAGTCTACTAGACTAACAGGATCATTGATATATCATCACGCCGTCTCCCACTGGCATAAACAGACATTTTCTCTCAATATTCCTCTTATTGTTATTGTTCTGTTCATCCTAGTTAAATAACTAAACCTATATATAATAATATAGTTAGCAGTAGCAAAGGAACTTGTATAAAATTGTCTTCTATTGATAAAATGATTCTGAAGTTATAATTAAGCCTATAGCCTATAGCCTTCCTGGATAAATGCACTATTCAACAGTAAAAAAAAAATCTAATCGAACCAGTACTTTCTGAGATTAACACGTTCAACCAAACAAACAAACTCTTCAGCTTTATAATATTAGTATAGATGGTTTATGCCCCGTTCATCCGGATGAGTTTTAATAAATATTGTAATACCTACAACATTTTCCCCATTCATCCAAAGATTTGGACGTATGCCCTACTCGTCCGCGTGTGAAAATTTTTAGTAATAAAACAAAAAAGGAGAGTTGACAAAAAAACATGATATTTTTGATTTTGTGTTAGCCTTAGCATTAAATATAAATTTACAGAGGCGCACAGAGAGCTGGTATTGGGCAATATATATATACTATACTGTATTAGGGGGAGGCCTATGTCCAGCAGTGGACGTCTTTTGGCTGAGATGATGATGATGATGATCATACTGTATTTTGAATAATGACACAAACATCAATTATCGCAATAACATATTTGAATATAAAGAAAGTATATACCTGTATAATTATTTTATTTTCAAAAGGTTTTGATTATGAACCATTCATTTTTTTATTTACTTATTATAAAAAATAAATAGCGTTTTAAGTTTAAATGTATATATTTTGTATTAATCAAACATAATAGTATATGTTTGATTAATACTTATCTAAATTTTAAAGAATAGAAAAGTGTGTAACATATTTTAGGATCAATTTTTAAGTGGCGGAATTTGTATTGGTAGTGAAAGACTCACGAATCTAAGATATGCGGATGCTACTACCACAGTGTAAAGAACTCCTAAACTTTATTCCTTCCTACAGTGGGCCAACGCCTGTGATGTTTTGCAAAATGCCACAGCCGAATTGACACAGATAAATTGTCGAAGGGTTGTGTAGAATGCGTGTGGGGTACCAGGTAAATAAATAATATAAATTTTAATATTTTTTTATAAGGAGGCAAAATATGAGTGTGTATTATCACAGAATACTTAATAGTACAGGTACAGAAGGTTCACTTCGCTAAATCATTTAAACAAAAACAACTTTGCTCGCACACAATAGAGCGCAATTCAGCTCCCCAGAACAAAACTTACCTACTCGTTTAATTACCTACAAATTTGCGTATTTCTGGACATTATGGTTGTCACTTAGAGATCAATTTTGATCTGAAGTACCTGTTAGGTTTAGGTAGGTACTGTAGAGGTTTATTGGTGGTCACTAGCTGGCCGCATACCAATGTTGAAACCTCTGACGTTTTAGAAAAGCAAATAAGAAGATTTGAATAAAATAAGATGAAGGTTGTCAATTGGAGACAGGTTCGGGCTTCGTTGAAGCCAAGACATGTATTAGGAGTGAAAATAGAAGAATGAAATAAATAAGTTATTATTACTTAACAAAGTGTTTTTCTTTGCTTTGAGAGTGACAGCTGTCACACACGGTATAGATCGTCTCTGTGTTTGTTTACTAATATAAAATATTAAAATAAGTATTTATGACCATATATTGCTTGCAATCTATTAATAGTGTTCCAATATACAAGTGAAAGTGTTATACAACAAATATTCCAACAATTAATGACAAAATCATAAAGTGAAGACAAAACTATTACTTTAGCGAATAACATGAAAATTAAAGGAAATTATAGTGACATTGCATAACATAATAAATCAGAAACAGTATATGTAGAAACAGTTTATACAAAAATCCCAGTGAATCAAGTGAATTAGTGGTTTATATCAAAAACTTAAAACAAAAATCTGTTACTAAGCAATAATTTGAACTTTGTAAAAATCCACGACACCAGCGACATCTATGTGTAATTGATCATACTACGACAAACAGCTCAATAAGTCGATAAAACAGTTTCACTCTTACTACTACAAAGCAATCAACTATTTAGTGACGACTAGTATATACGATCGTGGCCGCGGTCGCTAAGTAAGGGACTCGTACGACAGTGGTTGTGAGTTCAAATCTCACGAAACACTTATTCACTTTTTGTGAGAAATTTCAAAGGCAAATATTTAATACAATTCAACATGGATGATGCCTTTGTAAATATGACGCAGAGAAGACGCATTAAAAATATAAACACCAGCAAAACTACAAGTGACAATGAAGACGAGATGGATATATCCTATCAAAGTTTGCCTAGCTCTAGCGGAGATATAATTGCGATAAAAGAGGAACTTAATAGATTAAAATCGGAGATAGAAATTGCAAATGCTGAGATAGATAATTTAAACATGGAAAATAATACATTAAAAAACAAATTACAAGCTTGTGAAAAAAAGTTAAAACTTTATAAGTCAGTAGGAATACAAGAATATGGTACAAACAGCGATAACGCAACATTAACAACTCCTAAAAAGTTTTATTCACCTCAATTTCAACGTCAGTTTCGCAGAATTAAAATGAATAGAACAAAATCACCATCAGAATTAACCACAAATTATATAAAACCAGTAAGCCCAAAATCAATAGATTGTAATGTTGTTAAACATTCAGAGGAAAATAAAGTATCCAGAATACATAACTGCAATAGTTCATCATTATTTATAAATGAAAATAGCAATCCTAAACACCCGGATGACACTATTTGTAGGCAGCTCTTCGACATAGACTACTCAAAGAAGTGTAGCCAATCAAACAAGGAGGAACGCCTAGAAAAATCAACGTCGCAGCAAAAAGTAATCGTTCTTGCAGATCAACGGGGAAAGAATGTTCAACATACTCTTCAAAAGCTACTGGGCGACAATTTTAAAGTAATTGTGTACTGGAAGGCAGCGGCAAAACTTTTCGACATCGTCAACATAGCAAAATGTGAATTACTGAATATGACCACAAACGATTACATAATAATTTTAGGAGGTGTAAATGACAATAACCCATTTGAGTTTAAAAGTACATTAACTAGTTGGTTGCCCTCTATTCAGAATACAAACGTTATATTTAGTGAAATACCTTACAATCGCTATCTTAATCCTATTAAACTCAATTATGAATTGAAGTTTATTTGCAAGCACTATCATAATGTAACCTATTTAGACATGAATTACACGAATCTTATCCCTAAATATAAATATTTTACCATAGTAATGTGTCGCAACTTATTAAGGGATATATTATGTATCGATTATACAGTAAAACATAGACAGTATACTAATTTAATAAACATTAAGACCTTAGCGATTCCGGTGTTAGTTGACAAATCTACGCAAACTTCAACACAAAGCCCGAATGAAAATAACATGTATTCGCAATGCAATCTTACGACTAACGTCATAGATAATTCAATTATTGATTGTAGTCAAGAAATAAAATCGAATAGTGTGGTAAATGACGATTTTTTTCGTAAGTAACAGCTTGATTGTACTACACCAAAACATTAACGGACTGGTAAATAAAGCGGATCTTTTGTACATACATTTAGAGGAATTTAAAACTGTTGATGTAGTGTGTATTACTGAACATAATATGATTTGTACCGATACTGAGCAACTTACAATTCCAAATTATAAATTAACGACGCAATACTGCCGGGGTAATAGACATGGTGGGTCCTGTATACTAATTAGGTCATATCACAATTTTAAATCTTTAAGTGAAATAAAAGAATGCAGCATTGAAAATGTCATTGAATGCTGTGGTATTGAACTCACAGATTTTAAAATATATATTGTCTGCATCTACAGGCCTCCTAAAGTGGATTTTAAATGTATAAATGTATTTTTTGATAAACTTAATTTTATTCTTAATAAACTATGTTATAAAAATAAGCACAAAGTTATTATCTGTGGGGATTATAATATAGATATGTTAAAAAAGTCACCCATAATGCTAAGGTTCACAGAACTGGTAGACGGTTATAATATGAAGTTCGCAGTGAAGGTTCTAACCCGCATAACAAGCGGCACTTGCTTAGATAATATTATTCACAATACCAAAGCATGTAAAACCGAAATTCATGAATTAGCACTATCTGATCATAACGCTCAACTTTTAAAATGTCCTGTAAGAAACAACTGCCCTCTAAGGTATTGGTTTGTTATGAGAAGGAGTTACACAAAAACCAATAAGGCCATATTTATCAAATATTTAAAACAGATTTCGTTTCAAGAGGTTTATGCATCTTTGGATCCCAATGATGCATATAATTCATTTATTGCTGACTTTATCTTAATATACGATCTATCATTTCCTTTAAAAAAAATACGGCTTAGCACTACTTACAAACCTAAATGGGTATCAAGGGGTATAAAGGCATGCAGTAAACGTAAGCGAGATCTTCTCTGGAAGTATAGGACGCATCCTAATAAAGAAAATAAAATCCAATTTCAGAAATATGCTCATCGTTACAAAAATGTAATAAATCTAACAAAAAAAAGTCAAAACAACCACTATATCAACTCTGCTCATAACAAATGTAAGGCAACCTGGCAAGTAATAAACGGTGTCAAACACAGATATCCTAACAACGATATTGAAACACTCATAATAGATAAAGAAATTGTTAATAATCCTAGACATATAGCCAATATTTTTAATGATCATTTTAGTGACATTGTTAAATGCGATAAATCAAAATTAAGTACTAATTTATCTAAATTTACATATAATAATTGCAATTCTATTTTTATATCCCCAACTATCCCCCACGACATTTATAAAATAATCAATTCCCTAAAAAACACAAACAGTTCTGGATATGATGACATTACTACACAAATAGTAAAAGACACTGCAGCCGTAATTGCTTCTCCACTGAGTCATATTATGAACCTCTGTATAGAACATGGAACATATCCAGACAAGCTCAAAGTATCAGTGATAAAACCACTTCACAAAAAGGACAGCAAAACACTTGTTGATAATTACAGACCGATTGCTTTAATACCTATATTTTCCAAGGTATTTGAAAAATATTTGTATAACTGTCTATACAATTTCTTTGAAAATGGGAATTTGTTTTCAACGTGCCAATACGGTTTTAGGAAAAGTAGGTCAATTAATTTGGCTATTTATAATTTTTTAAATGAGGTAGTATTAAACATGGATAAACGATTACCAACTATTGCTCTTTACATGGATATGTCAAAAGCATTCGACCATGTCAATCACAAAATTCTTTTAAACAAATTGTACGCATACGGAGTTAGAGGAAATATACATGAACTTGTGAAATCCTACCTAACCGATAGAAAGCAATACACGGAAGTAAAAAGGCTGTCTATAACTTGCAAAACGGAAAAATCCTATAAATCTCAAACAAAATCTGTACTTTCAGGTGTACCACAAGGAAGCGTATTAGGTCCCCTTTTATTTCTCATTTATATTAATGACATGCCTACAATAACTATTCATAAAATGACATTATTTGCTGATGATAGTACGATACTTTTTACTGGTAATAATTTGACGGAATTAGAATGTGATATTAACGCAACCTTAGCACTAATTATAGAATGGCTCAATAATAATGATTTAAAAATTAACCTCGACAAAACAAAAATTATGAACTTTAGACAGCGGGCTAGCTCTTTAAATAATGTAAACATTACGTACTCAAATACAAGTATAGAAGACATTGACGTCACTAAATTCTTGGGTCTATATATTGATGATAAAGTAAACTGGAAAGCACACATTGAACATATATGCAAAAAACTAAACCAATTTTCTTATGCATTGTATAGACTAAGTAAAATTGTAAATAAGTCAGCTTTGCTAATGGCATACCATGGTTATGTAGCCTCAACCTTACGTTACGGTATTATCTTTTGGGGTAATTCATCGGAAAAAGAACGTGCATTTATTGCTCAAAAGCGTTGTGTTCGGAGTATGTGCAATCTACAACAGACTGATTCATGTAGGCCTTTCTTTATTAATTTAAAAATACTACCCCTACCCTCTCTATATATTTACGAAACTTCACTTTTCGTAAAAGCACATTTAGGTTTTTTCGAATTCCGCACTCGAGCTCGTCATACTGATAAATTGAGGGTGGTGGTCAGTAAGACACAGTTGTTGCATGGCAGTGTGTTCTGTACAGGTACGCGTATATATAATAAAATTCCTTCAGAAATCAGATCTATATCAGAACCAAACATTTTCAAAAAGAGACTATATAAATTTTTAATAGAGAAATGTTACTACAGTGTTAAAGACTTCTTAGAAGACAAATCTTAAGGCGCTACAAGGGTGAATTTATTGACATATCTGTATAATTAATATTTATCTTTGACATGGTTTTTTTTTTTGTATGTTTGTTTGCTATTATTACTCTAATTATATTTGAATCGTTGACTGCATGGTAATGGTGATTTAAATAATATAATCATAAAATAATTTGTTAATTTTTGACATTTGTCTATCAATATTGTATGCCTTAATGGCGGGACATAGCTGAGCTTTTATTATAACTGTGATCTTATGTGTAACCTGTGGTCCACAATAAATTAATTTGAATTTGAATTTGAATTTGAATTTACTCAAAGTAAATAGGTAATCGCCGTATAATAAATCCTAGCTTCGACCATTGAGAGGCTACGTCCCAGAAGCCAGCTTGGAGGAGAAGTTGCTGACGACGGCGAGGGCGCTACATGGTGGAGAGCGCGAAGAGGATTCCAAAACAGATACGTATAATTTGATTAATTATAATGGAAACAACGAAGTTTGATGGCGTCCATCATGATGTGAAAGACTTTTTAACCCAATTTAACATCGTATGTGCGGTGAATAAATATAATGATGATGGGGTAAAAAAAATAGTATTGGGGGCATACTTGGCTGGGCCCGCGTTATCCTTCTATAAAGCAGTTGTAGAAGAAACTACATCTTTCGAAGATATTGTAGAGAAGCTAACAAAAGAATTTACATCGACACAGGATTACGTGTCACTCTTTTATGAGAGACGGCAGAAGCCTAAGGAGGATGGATTGAGTTTCTTTTATGCCTTAAACCTTCTGGCCGTTAAGGCGAATATACGAGATGACGTCTTCATTAAACAATTTATAAAAAGTTCAAATTTTTTTTATAAGTCAAAATTGATGGCGACTTTGTTCACGGATAAAGAAAATTTAAAAAACACTCTTATCCAAATAAAATCACTTCAAGATGAAGTTGACAACGCACCATTAAATTTAAAGATAAAATTAGACAACGATTCCGTTTTTTATACTCCTTCGGATGAAGTCATGAGAATGCCAAGGTATACGCCTTCGATCCCAACACGACAAAATAATGTACACAAGTATAATTTTAGAAGCCGCTCGAATCAACATGATGATGTGGGACCGAATGACGGTCGATTTGGAGGTGCAATGATGCACCCAGACGCAGGACGGCACCAGAAACAGATGTGGCCGCCTACGAAAAACGTCATGTCAATGACATCGCCGGACATGACTACCGGTGGGTTCAATCCTTTTATTTTATGCCAAATTAGAGGTATTAGTACTCCTGCCCTTCTTGATTCCGGCGCATCGGTGACAGTGGTTTCCGACGTCTTTGCAAAGAAATGTCGTTTAATAGCACAAGAAGCAGGTGATGTCACACTCCGCTCTGTGGATGGAGAACAACTCTACGTAGAAGGACGCTCTAATATTAATATAGTATTGGAGAATGTTGTATATAGTATTAACTGTTATATAGTACGTAATGTTAAACAAAACGTAATTATTGGTCAAAATTTTTTAATTAAATTTGACGCTATTTTGAATTTTAGAGATAAAACTCTAGTGATGCCTAAAGGAGTATCAACATTTATAAACTCAGACGAGTTAAAGGGTAATGATGATGAAATACATTTATGTGGTATTGTAGATGAACGAGTGAATGATGAATTATGTGAACCAGAATGCACATGTGATGGCGTTGTATGTAATGATGTTGGTTCGAATTTAGTATCTTTTAATATTAATAATGGGGATTTGACTAATGATGGGTTAAATGGGAACGAAACAAAAGCAGTCGAAGTTTCTAGAGTGCAACAGAGAGATAATCTTTTACGTTGGCATCAGCGATTAGTTAATAGCGGTCGTAACCGTTACAAGGGGTATTTCTTGTATAATGATTTTTTTTATAAGGTAATAAACAAAAATGGGGTAATTAAAAAACTATTACTTTCTTCGAAATTATTAAATACGGAATTCATGCGGGTGATACGTGATGATATTGTAATGGGGAGGCATTTTGGTTTAAGGAAAACATTGGGGAAATTGCGCATACAAAATATAATAAAAAATGCGAATAAAAGAATTAAAAAGTATGAAAATAGTTATACAAAATGCCAGAAAAGAAATCTGGGTGTTGTGGCTGCCACACGTTGTAATAAGAAAGAAAGAAAGAAAGGAGTACGTAGATTTGGTATGAGTTTGAGTGTGGTTACCACTCAAGATTCTCAAACCCTAAATTTAATGGAAAGAAAGGGAAAAAGAAAGATTTATAAGATGTTGGAATTAATAGGACGTCGTTGTAAATGTGATATGAAGATAGCAATATGCAATACATTTTATCTTAATTGGTAACTAAAATTGTTTTTTTGTTTTCATGTAATGAATGGCGAACTCCAAAGAAATGAGACTGAGGACTGGTGAGGTCTTCAGAAGCCCAGATGTCATTCGTTAAGTTTTTATTGAAATGTTGAACTTCATTAAGGTTGAATTATGATTCAATTACGTCGACCATGGATCAAATCCATTACAATGTTCTCAAACATTGGGTCTCTCTTTTGTTGGGAGGGGGTGAAGTGGAAGACGTATTGAACATATGTTCAAAGAGTACATTTTGGTATGTGGCTGACTGTAAGTTGGAAGTTGTGTATGAAAATCCAGGAAATGTGGGCGTAAAGTCTCTTTTCTTTGAAGTTTAGACACGTTATTTCTGAATTGCATCAAACATGTAATGAAATGGATTCGTTTAGTTTTCTATTATTGTCTGTTTTTTATGTCGAGTAGGGACGTAATGTATGGGACCGCCCCTTGGGTTTTAGTGGGGTTTTGAAGAGGGGGGATTCCGAGTCGAGAAGTTTGTAATATCAGATCCCTTATTTGAAAACAGCCTGGAGATCTGGTAGATCAGACACCTCGATTCGGGATTAGTTTTATTAGAAGACCGGTTCGTGCCCCCACACTTTAGCCTTAGAATAGGAATGGGGTATTGTAACCGAACCTTTCTCCAAAAGGGTGCCGCCGGGATGTAGAGGTTTATTGGTGGTCACTAGCTGGCCGCATACCAATGTTGAAACCTCTGACGTTTTAGAAAAGCAAATAAGAAGATTTGAATAAAATAAGATGAAGGTTGTCAATTGGAGACAGGTTCGGGCTTCGTTGAAGCCAAGACATGTATTAGGAGTGAAAATAGAAGAATGAAATAAATAAGTTATTATTACTTAACAAAGTGTTATTCATTTACTCAAAGTAAATAGGTAATCGCCGTATAATAAATCCTAGCTTCGACCATTGAGAGGCTACGTCCCAGAAGCCAGCTTGGAGGAGAAGTTGCTGACGACGGCGAGGGCGCTACAGTACTTACTATACTTTTGTAAACGAGTGACTTTTTAAATAAATCTGGACATGTGGGGACATATTCAATGTAGGTACTTAGTAATTAAATTATAAGAACGAGCAGTGTGTGTCCACATCACAGGACTGGCCAAACCACTAAAGAACAAATTATAATAATGGGTACTAGCTGTTGCCCGCGGCTTCGCCCATGATTTTGTTTTTGATTAAATTAAAAATAGGTATTAGAGTTTGTCATTGGTTTGTTTGGAGCCATTTGTCCAGTTGAAATTTAAAACTATTGAGTGATAGGTGGTTATAATATATTTTCCTAATTAAATAAGTACCTACTTAATTGGTTGGACAAATAAATAATACGTCTCTACAAAAACTGTGCTGTACCTATGGTCTACATATCAAAATCTTGCTACAAATAGGTACCTACCATTATGTTTTTCTAAATGATAACGTGTTTCTTTACTTTGCAATATCCTTTGGAATATTGAAAAACGAGAGGTTAGGATCCTTATCACTATTTAAGCAGCCGAATACTGTGGAATATTTTTATGCCTTTATTTTCTTTAAAATATTTAAAAGCGAAAACGAATCGGTGACGAATTACGGCTTCGTGTGCGTTTCGTAGGTAAACTTACGTCGAACCGACGACGCGACCGGCGCGCGACACTCGACTAAATAATACCCCTGGAAATATTGCGGCCGGGTACTTGTAGATTCATACCTAAACAGCGGAGTGAACCAGGCCTGGTATTATATACAAAATGATGAATATGTCTAACTATTTGAATAAATGAGTTGGACAATATTATTTTTATATATCTTGGATCACCAAATAGATATCATATTCGTTTTCAGAGACCCCAAAAACCACGAAAATGATACATATATTGACCTTTTTTTTAAATCGCGTCCGCTATCTTGGATCACAAAAAATATATCATATTTGTTTTTAACACCCTCAAAAATCACGAAAACTGCGTCCGCCATCTTGGATCACGAAGTAGATATCATATTCGTTTTCAGTACCCCTAAATACCACCAAAACAATAATGGGTATTGTTTTCGTGGTATTTAGGGGTACTAAAAATAATAACTTTTTCGAAAAATTCGCGTCCGCCATCTTGGATCACGAAATAGATGTTAAGTCATTAAATATTAAGTATTAATTTTATAATGTTTTTATGTTGTTCGCCATTATGCTGTCTTAATATTTTTTTCTGAATGAAATACAGAACCTTTCGTCCGTGTGAGGAAATTGATGGAATTTTAAATTCTAATTTAAACGAGATGATGACATACGGATTCTTACAGCACATGTTATGTGTACCATTTTACAAATAAAAAAAAAGAAATTATTATTTAACAAAAAAGGTAATTAAAAATTGCGTAAACCCTGAACGACTTGTCCCGAGTGAGTGCATGGCAGCTCGGGCTCGCTTCCTCTCCCTCTTTACGCCGAGTACCCCGCACGATTGCTCAAGACGTGTCCGTCGAACTACTGTATGAAAGAGGTTCATATACTGTGATACTACTATAGTTGCGTCAAGTGAACCAGAGATGGCAAATCTGCTGAAGTTAATAGAAGCAGAGAGCGCTAAGCTTAGACTGGAGATCAACCATGAAAAAATGAAAATCATGGTGGTAGTCAACTTTTAAGCTAAGCCAAGCTGTAATTTGCTTCATAAATATGAGAAAGTTAACGAGTTCGTATATCTTCGATCCTTAATCACTAGTGAGGCTAGCTGCTCTGAATAAATTCACCGTCATACTGGTATGGCTAAAAGTGCAATGACCAAGCTGGAAAATTTTTGGAAGAACCGGGGTATCCAACGGTAAACCAAAATACGATTGGTCAGAGCACTGGTGTTGTGTGGCGAAAAGTCAACTAAAATTAATTAACTATGGACCTAATTTACAAAGTTGACGGTATTTCAAAAAATCTATCGAGTCACATTTTATTTTTAAGAGTATAATTTTTTTTGTTGTCTGTATCTTGTGTGGTCAAATTTAATGTCGGATAAAAAGGGAATACTTTTTCGGATGAAAAGGGAATTATTAAAATAAAAACGAAAATCGGATGAGTAGGGTATAAAAATGTGGATGAATGGGGAAGTCAAATTATGCGGATGAGTTTTGCGGATGAGTGGGGCATAAACCGTATAGATAAGTATAGATTATACTTTCATATTAATATTCTACATTTACACTTAGATCTTTGAAATGCAATGCTCCCCAAACTTTATATACTTCTAAGTGCAAATCGACCGTCACCACAAATAATAATAATTAACAAATCTAAACTTTATGCTGCACTTTTTTAGTTTTCTTCCATCTGTGTGTCTAACTTTATGAGATAATCTTATTTTTCTGATGCACGCCAACTTAAATAAGTTCATACTCGTGTATGTACCTATTACATAGTATCACATCTTTGACCAATACCTACTCGATTTGTAACTGAATACATATCTATAAATTTGTCTATAGATGAGAATATGGTTATTTTTAACTAATTAGGTGGCAATCAATCATACGGCCTGCCCGATGTTAAGCAGTAGCCTATAGGCTGTGGTATTCTGTTAGGTGGAGGTCCTTACCCAGTCGTGCTTGCTCGCTAGTATGGTCGTAGTAACTATTTAGTAATCTGTGGTATGGTTATATCATTAATGTAACTGGTGTACAATAAAGAGTTTTCTATTCTATTCTATTCTATTCTATGGTGCCCTACGTCTCTTAAAAAAGTGGTCGTAGCGCCTGATCTCTCTATCTTGTCTTTTGTTTATAATACCTATATGGCAAATAAGCATACGGCCCGCCTGATGGTAGGCAATCATGCTAGTCTATGGACGCTTGCAACTTTATGGCGCTATTCTGTTTTAATAATGTTTATTTAATAATTACATAATACCACTTTGCTAACGTAGTTACTGTGAAATTCACAAAATAGATCAGGTTAAAACGCAATTTAGCTTTGCCTAGATCTTAATTGAATGCCTGTGATATAAAAGCAGCATAAACTGACAGCGGACCACTCGTTCTAAAATAAAAGGCCTTTAGAGGTCAATCGATGACAATTTACATAGACGATGCTTTTAATATCATATCAGAATACATTTATATTTGTTCGATTTTGCTGAGAAAACGAAGGTATAATGAATCTTTGTTTGTATGGCCACACTAAAATGAAAATATATAAATATGTACCGCGCGGGTGAATATTGGCTGCCCTGACCGAAATCAGTCCAGGCGACATTATTTCCCTGAAATGTTAGACAGAAATGAAGCACACCTACATTTCGCAATAGTTTCGTAAAGAATCTATGCCCATATATCTACCTACCAGCTACATTTCTGCCATAATAATTATGACATAATCGTATTCTCGTCACAAAAATTATGCTATTTTGATGTTTATGTACGTAGCCATAACAAACATGCGTCGTTACTTTTTTAAATATTACATAATATTACTTATTGACAATCTGGAAGGCCCACTCACCTCCCCCATCTTGGCCTCTTCCCAAAACACGTGTAATTTTTCCGACAATAAATTTTGGAATTTTCCATAAAAAAATTATGTATATTAAAGGTTAATAGGGTATTACCAGCCCACACTCGTCTCGTCTTGATATATTTGGAAACAAAAAAATAAATATTTCCATAGCAACGTAGTAACCAATGGTAACGAGGTTGATAAAATAACGAAAATCAATTCATTGTCACAGAGTAACTAATCACTACGGTTTATTCATTGACATCACCTGTATTATACCTGAAGTACCTGTATAATTAGGCGATGATAGAATATTCGTAGCTATTTTATAATTGCAGTATATATTTTGTATTAAGTTTTATTTTTATAGTGATTCCGCTGGTTTCGCAACTGGTTATGTAAAACAGTGAAGTACATTGTACTGGGTTTTTTTTATAAAAAAGCTTTATATTTTTTATTGGTATACAGTAAGTAATTTTCAATTTCGTAACCAACTTGACCAACAAATAAATTTTGAGGTTATTGTAAAAGTAACGTTATTTCACAATAACGTTACTTTCACAATAACGTTAAAAAAGTTGTAATTTGAACGACTTCACGTTGTACATTCGCAATACTTGAAAACTCGAGTAAGGTTTCCCTTCTTTCAACATTTGTTTTGCAAGATTTTTTTTTACTGATGTTAAATTTGTTTATGTTGCGTAGGGACTTTATTCTGCCGCCAATTCGACAAAATTCTGTAGAGGGGAATCCTTGCTAGCGAGTGTGTGAGATTTAAGTAACAATGTTTGAGCATCACCAAGTAACGCTCAAAATTAATATAGATTAATAGATAGGTACTTACATGACAATTTAATGACACAAAGTACCCAGATAATCGAACAAATATTTATCCAATATTGGAACAAGGTTGCGGGGCAACCGATGGACAAGGTCTGCTCAGGATCGAGAGTTGTGGAAATCCTTGGCTGAGATGATGATGATAGGAACCGAACACAAAACCCACTCTAGTGACTAGACCATCTAAGTTACTAAGAAATTCTAAAGCAGAATTCCAGATTGCAAGTTAAATCCAATATTTTTTCTATAAAACGGACTTCAATATTAAAAAGATGGAGAGTTGTAATAGATCATTTAATCCGAGATAGATGGGGGGTGAAAGGAAAGGGGAGACTATCGCCTGCAGCGAGACACGGGCTTATAAATGAATCTGCGGCGACTATCTAATCTACTTCCATCTATCTAAGTCTAAACGATACCTGAGCGGTTTATTGACTAAACACTAGTCTGCCTGTATAGACTTTAGCATGGACTTAATTTAAATTTTATTATTTACACTATGTGACAATATTACTAAAAGCGGTGGTGGCCGAGTGGGAAAGTAACCGACTTGCACGCAAGAGGTGTAAGTTTGATCCCGTAGGCAGTACAAATGTGAATTTCACTTTGTGGAGTTTATATGTACTAATCAAATGATTCGCCATCTGCTAACGGTAAAGGAAAACATCGTGAGGAAACCCACATGTCTTAGAAGAAATTCTAAAGACATGTCTGATTCACCAACCCGCATTAGGCCAGCGTGAGTGAATTAAGGCCTTAACCTCTCTCTTTTGATAGAGGAGAGGAGACCCGTGCCCAGCAGTGGGACATTTTTTTTTTGGTGCTTATCTGCAATCAGTTGTCCACTATAAGCAAATATGCTGTGAGATTTTGTCAGGTCAAGTGCATCCTCCAGCGAGGATGGCTACTCTTTGTATATATGCGATGACAATTACTACAGTATGTCTTTTCTCTTAAGAAAAAAAAGCAGTGGGACATATATTGCTATTATATTATTCGATATATATACACATGTGTGTAAATCTTCTAGTAACAGACGTATGTACTATGTTATAACACTGTACAACATAGTACGAGTATGTCTCTGTCTAGGAGGATTAAGCACCTACGGGTGTCGCCAACACTGTAGACTACGGTCCAGCGTCGTAATTGTCATGTATCGTGGACAGTTTAACATTCCTAACTGATCTATATCGTTAGTGAGGTGTTTGTCGAGACACTCCAACAAAGATTATGGGTTATGTTCTAAAGCTACCTATATTTATGTGAGTACCTATCTATTGGTTAAGCGTTTTCTTATAGCTAGTGAACGCTTACATACATACATACATATACATCACGCCTGTGTCCCAGTGGGGTAGGCAGAGACTATGGTACGCCACTTGCTTCGATCCAAACATACTTCCTTCGCCTCCTCTACATTCATCAACCTCTTCATGCATGAACGTCGATTCTAGGTACTTTTAATTTGGCCCTTTTTTAGCAAATTCCCTACTTGGTACCGCTGTATGTTCTCCTAGGGCGGCCCCTACCGACATCTCTATTCATTCTTGCACGATATTCATATTTATTGAATTGAAAGAGATTTATGCCGATTTAAAATACGTACCTGCATAGTAGGTGTATCCCAAAAATTACATTAATTGGGATTTAATAAAATCATCCATCCATTATTGAACAGACTACTCGACTTGTCTCAAGACTGTTTTAAGTACAGCTAGTACTTAAAACAGTCTTGAGACCCGGCAAACTTCGTATCGCCTCAGAATCAATTTTTATTATATTCCAAGCCTTACTACTTCTAAGCCAACTTATCTATTTGCATGTTATGAAAGACAGTTTAGATCTTACTCAGCTCTCTTTTGATTAGCCTTCGTGGATAAATGCACTATTCAACAAAAAAAGATTTTTCCAATTCGAACCAGTACTTTCTGAGATTACCGTGTTCAACCAAACAAACTCTTTAGCTTTATAATATTAGTATAGATTATATAGATTTTGTTATTAATTTTAAAATTTACATCATAGATGAATGACTTGGAGCTTGGTGAAGCGACTATCGAGAGTCAGTTTTATGTATTCTCCAAAGTGACTAATCGGAAAGCGCATGAAGAAAGGACTGGGGAAACCATTAATCTTTTCAGATCTGATTATTGGTTAAGACAGGCCGGTATTCTTAATGACAGGACAGTTCATATGACTGACACTGGAATGTGTTTTTTCAAATTCAGGTAATTTTATTCTACTTCTCAAAAATATCTACTATTTTTAAACTAAAAGCTTGTCAATTAATTGTACGCCATCTTTGATATCATATACAATGAGTTATTGCATCATGACATAACTTATGGCACCGATACTGCCGCGATGCTGTGACAACAGACTCACTGAATAGCAGTGGTCTTTTGTAAGGCTGTCCGTCCTTACTCAGACTTGCTTTGGCACTTTAGGTGGTAACTCCACTTTTTTTTTTAGCAAATCAGAGCTAACATTTGACGAATGGAGTGAAATGTTATCGGATCTGTGCGCCATGGTAGATTTAAATGAAGAGAGAACTATATTGTTATTGACGAACTGCGGCCTGCCGGGCGAAATAACTGTCAACGTACCTAAGTTTCGTGATTATTTCAAAACGTACAAAGATCCTAAACAGCTTATTGATAGTAAAATTGATATGTGATTTACGCTTCTACGTTAAACGCAGTAGGTTGAAATTGGTTTAATCGTACAGCGTAAAAAAAATCGGCAACTATTGAACGCGTTCAGAATACGTACGTTTTTATACTTTATATTCTTTAACGTATGGTTCTTACTTTAATCATTTTCAATCTAGGTTTTTAGCAGATTAATGGTTCTTTTTAATACCTAACACCATGATTAATTTAACAAAACGACGATAGCAGTATTCACTAAGTTCTTTGGCATGTAATAACATCATTTTAGGATACAACCCGGTACAAATGTTTGAAAACATCGCAGTAGGACCACGGTGCCGGGGTGAAATTCTTGAATCAAGCAGTATTCATATTCGGATCTATTAATTACATATTATTTTTTACTTATCTGATATTATGGCGTAAAATAATATGTATGCAAATGATGATCTGAATATTCTTCAAAAACTTAGCTAATATTCGGTACCTACCGCTGCGCTGGTCAACTTAATATTTAATTAAACTAAATAACCATAGTTTGCAATTTAATAGTTTACAGTTTAAAATATAACCAACCAGTGTGGATTTTGTTTATTTTAGTAAAATGTTACATATTTTGATCAATTTTGTATTTTTAATAGGTACTTATTTATCTAGTGTACTTAATTTATAATTTATTTTTAATTAAAAATATTTTTTAATTTATATTTGTCTTGTCTTAAATGTCGTTTTATTTTGTAACTTATTATTGTATTATTGTATGGATGTCGTTTTAATGTTGTATTTAATTATAATTATAATTTTCTAGAGGATGTAGTTTTATTTGTACAATTGTACTTAAGAGAGGTAGGGCACCATACTAGCGAGCAAGCCCGACTGGGGAAGGACCTCCACCTTACAGAAGACCACAGCGAAATGACTATACACAGCGGTGTAGTTGTGTTCCTGTGTGTGAGTACAGGTCTCCAGCGCTCATTTAGGAATGCGTTTTAAAAGAAACGTAGGTATTCCTATCCCAGGGTTACTTCCATCTTAAAGCCCTGGTGTAAAAAATGGGTTGGCAACACGCAAGTGATACCTCTGGTAATGCAAGCGTCTATAGGCTACGGATACTGCTTAACATCAGGCGGGCCGTATGCTTGTTTGCCACCCAAATGGTATAAAAAAAAAAGTACACTGTCTTGTGGTGCAGCGATGTATATTTACAAAATGGATCCCTCCGTTACGTAACAGTGCAATGAAATCTCTCATTTCTTCTTCAATCCAATCTTCGATATGTAATCGAGAGCCCAGTGGAATGCAATACCTTCTCCTAGAATTATTATAAAAATACTATACAGCTTATCAACTTTTATTCTTCGGATACCTGCAAAATGTAGTTAAATTAATCTGTTGCATTTCTAATTAAAGAAATTTAAAAAAACGGTCCGCCGATCTCGTCGGGGTACGTTAAATATTTTTTTTTATACTGCCAAGGTGGAAAACAAGCATATGGCCCGCCTGATGGTAAGCAGTTACCGTAGCCTATGGACGCTTTCAACACCAGGGGTTTCACTCGCGCATTGTCGACCCTTTAAAAACCTATTCCATTTATGCTTGAATCACAAAATATAACGAACTAGCGACCCATCGTCCGGACACTTCGTCCGGGTTAAACTATTTTCAGCGCAACTTTTATTTTACAATAGAACCTTCTCCTGACAATAACAAACGCAACAAATACTAAAAGAATTACTAAAATTAGTCCAGCCGTTCACGCGTGATGCCGTGAGCAATGAAAATATATAAGATTAATAAATAAAATTGTATTATTAAATATATTTTTTGCCCTCAACCTTTATCAGGTCGTATGTCCACCTTGTTGGAGGCGTAAATAAAGTCATGCCCACGCTTCGTCTTTCAGTTCGTGGACAAGAACAAGGTCGGCTCAAGATCGGAAGCTTTTTATATCATGCTATTTAATTATTAACTTATTTATCAAATAGGTATAATTCTTTTCTTTAACTAATTCTAAAGATAAATGATAGAGATAAATGTAAGAGAGGTAGGGCGCCATACTAGTGAGCAGGCCCGACTGGGGAAGGACCTCCACCTTACAGAAGACCACAGCCAAATAACTACACACTGCGGTGTAGTTGTGTTCCTGTGTGTGAGTACAGGTCTCCAGCGCTCATTTAGGCGTGCGTTTTGTAAGAAACGTATTCCTATCCCAGGGTTACTTCCATCTTAAAGCCCTGGTGTCCAAAAATGAGTTGGCAACACGCAAGTGATACCCATGGTATTGCAAGCGTCCATAGGCTACGGTAACTGCTTAACATCAGGTGGGCCGTATGCTTGTTTGCCAACCAAGTAGTATAAAAAAAAATGTAGGTACCTACTCGTACTTAAGGTCTAGCACAACCCATACTAATATTATAAATGTGAACGTTTGTGAGTATGGATGTATAGATGTTTGTTACTCTTTCACTCAAAAACTACTAAACGGATCTAGATGATATTTGGCACAGATATAGATTATAGTCTGGAATAGCATATATGCAAGTTCTTATCGCGATAACCGACATCTATGCGGGCAGCAACTAGTACCACATAAATAGTTAAGAACTATAGATATCTGCCAAGTAAATAGTTACATATGTATGTATACGGTGGCCAAAATACAGGTCTAGCCTTGTTTCATCATCATCATCATCATCTCAGCCAAAAGACGTCCACTGCTGGACATAGGCCTCCCCCAAGGTTTGTTTGGAACCAAGGTTTTTTCCAAGGAAGCAAACAAGCATACGGCGGCCCGCCTTATAACTCCTTTCTTGAATAAGCTATTATTTATAAAAGATGATAATGAGGAACCCATTGGTACCTACTGTAATTATTATTATTGTCTCTTTGAACGCGAGTATTCTTCTATTATTTAATAATAATACCCGAAGTTTTTAAAGGCTGTAAGTATATTCATCCAACACACAACAGCTTTGAATGGGATGAGTGAGACACTTACCATAGCTATTTTATAGCGTTACTAGGGGTCGCCTGCAACTTTGTCCGCGTGGTAATTTGAAATATTTTCGCTTCGGCAACATATCTCACTACTGCTCCGCTTCTATTGATCATAGCGTGATGTTATATAGCCTATAGCCTTCCTGGATAAATGCACTATTCATCAAAAAAAGATTAGCGTGTTCAACCGAACAAACAAACAAACTCTTTAAACATATGGTAGGTGTACACTGTACACTTATTGAAATGCATTTTGGTGTCAAATACCTATTTGTTACGGGCTGGGTCTATGGCCTGTTATTAGAAATCTATAGGATACAAGGTCGCCTGCCATTGTTTCGCAGATTTAAAATGTGGAAACAGGAATTAGACAAACGATGACTTGGCTTTACACTAGATCAACTCCTTGAAATGAACGACATAGGCAACAACCCACAGGTAACCAGGGAAACGCCTAAGTACGCGGCTAGGGATATCGAACGGGGTGGGTAGCGGTAGGCGCAGGTTTCTCCATTCCATAATGCAAATAAATTTCAATAAGTAATTTCAGTTTTCAGTTTTTTAAAAAGATAACTCCCGCACAAGAGAACAGTCTGTGTCGCGGGAGACTTTACAAACATGCAATTAACGGACACAAATTACACCCAGACTCAGAACAACTCTTTGTGGGTCACACAAAGTATTGCCCTGTGTGGGAATCGAACCCACAACCTCGCACACTGGACCACCATTAAAAAAGTAATTTGGCTCGTTCTCTAATTGTTTAGTTACTTGACGTGTATGAAAAGGCTGTGGTAGCAGAGTAGCAGAACAAACGACTTGCAATACATCAATTGTGAGTTCAGTTATGGCGCAATTACAATTGACTGCCTTGTGGTCCAGTGGCCGCAGTATGCGCCTGCTGTGACCCGCAAAGAGTTGTTCTGTGTCTGTGTGTGATTTGTGTCCTTTAATTGTATGTTTGTAAAGTCCCCCGCGACACAGAGCTTGTTCTCCAGTGCGGGAGATGTCTTTTCAAAAAACTGTTAAACTCTTACTCCTTAACTCGTATTCGATTGCCTGTGGATTTCGGAATTGAATGGAATAACCTTTTATTTCTTGTATTAAGCCTACTTTTTACAAAATCAAATGTTAGGAAGGTAATTAGCAAAAATGTACCTATAGTTAGATTTTTTTGTAGAGAGACAATGTGTATCCTTTTTTGAAAAATTTTGCATTTCTTGTGTTTTTGGTTTAGATTATTGTACTTACTTATATTTTTTAATAATTTGTAATTACCTTAGCTAGTATAAAGAACTGTGTTTACTACTTACTGCTGGTAACTCTGTTAATTTCTGAATGTCTTCGTATTATTGTGTAAATTAATGTCAGAAACTGTTTTTGGCTAATGTAATACCTATTTTCTAAGAAATAGATATTTGAGCTGTATGTTTTTTACGTAAGAACCTTCTCCTGACAATAACAAACACAACAAAAAAGAATTATTGAAATCGGTCCAGCCGTTCACGCGTGATGCCGTGTTAAAGGGAAATAGGGATTCATTTTTATATATGAGAGTAGATATACCCAGACACAGAACAAATATTTATACTCATCACACAAAGATTTGTCCTGGGTGGGAATCGAACCCACGACCTTCGGCGTAGCAGTCAGTGTCACTAACCACTAAACCAACAGGGAAAGTCAGTTTATTAATATTGATTCATTTTGTTACAGGAGAGATCTATTGCAATGCTACATTCGATGGGTACCTATGCTGGCCGCCAACTGCAGTAAGCCACGTGACCGAGCAACATTGTCCCCAAGGCCGCATGAGTGACCCGTCTCGTAAGTAACTTCTTATTATATAATTATACGCATCCCTGACAATCCCACCCACATGCCCACCGCTGTGACTCCTATAGGCCTCTCTCTCAAAAAATGATGAAAAAGTGGTGTAAATGAACCATGCATTTATAGACAAATGACTGTCAAAAATTATACAGTATTAATCTACAAGATGTGTTTCATAATATGGTTTTGTCATAAATTATATAGTTATTCTAAATAGTTTGTAAAAAATCATCGAATCAGCACCATATTATTGAGATGTAACCACTTTATGACTTCAATTTTTATCAAATAATACGAAATTAAAAACAATATTTGAAGAAAACATACACCTATAATTTGGTAATGTTATAAGTAAGACTAATGATATCTTGAATGAGATAACAGCATTTGGCATGACAAATGCAAATGTTTCGATGGATGGATATTTGTTACATCATAACTCTAAAACGACTAAACTGATCTGTAAATTTGGCTCAGAGATAGATTATAGTCTGGAATGACACATTAGCATCTTTTTATTCAGGAAAAATCACGAGGTCACGAGTGCAAGCTAGCTTTTTTTATACTACCAAAGAGGCAAACAAGCATATGGCCCACCTGATGGTAAGCAGTTACCGTAGCCTATGGACGCTTGCAACACCAGGGGTGTCACTCGCGCATTGCCGACCTTTTAGAAACCTTATAACTCCTTTATTGAAGATCCCCGTGCTATAGTCTCTCGGGAAAACTTCGGCTGTGAGCTCATTCCACAACCTAATCTCTTTTAAAAAGACAACTCTCGCACTAGAGAACAAGCTCTGTGTCGCGAGGGCCTTTACAACGGTACTGCCACCCGGGATCGAACTCGCACCTCTTCCGTTCAAGTCGGTTACTTTCCCACTCGGCGACCACCGCTTTTTTGTACATATAGGTATATTATATTTTATATATTTGAATTACTTAATATTGATATTTGTTTCATGGTACTGAAGAATTTGCGCACAGGCAATGTGGCATGAACGGCAGATGGCTTGGCAAGTACGGGGATGAAGATTCACCCCACGGATGGACTAACTACACCCCATGCTTTCCAGCTGTGGTGCGCTCTCTCCTCTACAAGGTTGACGATGAAGATCCTGGTCAAGTAAGCAAACTTTTGCCTTGCAAGAGGACAACCTTTTTATTTTGGTTAACCACAAGCAATTACTTATGTAATAATCTTCTTCTTATCCTTTTGTTAGTGGTCAATTTGGTGACAGAGTTATTTAGGTCTCTGTCGTGATTTAACGACTAATAACAGTCGGGAACGACTTTTAACGTGTCCTTCGAAGAACGAAGACGCTCAGATAAAATACCACTCTATGCGGTCACCCATCTATAGGGTGACCGCGCCCTTGGTAGCTTAACCCGCTGATCGTTTACCGAACAGCGAGTGCACCTAGCTATGAGTACTTATGTAATAATTATAAATATACTAGATGTCCCTTTCCTCGCAACTTTCTTATTTTTTTTTAGATTAAAACCTTCATGACAATTACAAACACAACAAAAAAAGAATGACTGAAATCGGTCCAGCCGTTCACGCGTGATGCCGTGACCAAGGGAAATAGGGATACATTTTTATATATAAGAAGATATGATTCATTTATGTTACGCTAATAGATATATTCCGTTGCAGATGAAATTTATGATAGCGGAGATAATCCGGGGCATGGAGATTGTTGGGTTCTCTTTATCTTTCATACTTCTGACCATCTCTATTTGCATAATGCACAGTTACCCGTAAGTATTAAAAAATATATTCGAAGGTTCCGAGGTCTAATGCTATCAACAAACTCCCATCCCATCAATCTCAATACTTTTTTATATTACTTGGGTGGCAAACAAGCATACGGTCTACCTGATGTTAAGCAGTAACCGTAACCTATGGACGCTTGCAATACCAGAGGTATCATTTACTTTGGCTTTAAGATGGAAGTAAGCCTGGGATAAGAATACTTACGTTTCTTTCAACACGCATCCCTAAATGAGCGCATAACACATCCTTACTAATATTATAAATGTGAAAATTTGTGAGTATGGATGGATGTATGGATGTTTGTTACTCTTTCACGCAAAAACTACTGAAGATAGAGATAGATTATAGTCTGGAATAGCATATAGGCTACTTTTTATTTCCCTGTTTTCGTGGCCAAGCCGCTGGCCGCGGTAATTGGTATAGCATAATTTAATCCAGAATTTCTAAATGATGTACTTACCTACCTATTTCGATTTCATCCAAAATGTTTTTTTTTTTTCAGAACTTTACACAGCATACGCACCAAGATACATAAGAACTTGTTTCTCGCGATGAACGCCCAGGTCGTTGTAAGGCTGATCGTTTATATCGACCAGGCGTTGATGCGTCTTGGAATAGGCCAAAATGAGACAACCGGAATGAGCGCCATGGAACAAGTGGTAAGAGTTAACAATACTTTTTATTTACCACTATTTAACCGTATGAATGTTATGCCTCCTTATGCTTTGCCTCCTTGTGTGTGTTCTACCGCCTGTACAATGGGCTGTGTTCTGAGGAATTGTTCGAGATGATGCCCACGGCCACATTTTATCAACGCACCTCTCGCCACCGACCGGGAGTTCATCCTTACATACTTGCACCTCAAACATGCCGTACCGTAAGATTCCAGAGGAATTTCTTACCACGAACGATTAGGCTGTAGAATGAGCTACCTGCCGAGGTTTTCCCAAGAGACTATAGCATGGGGTTCTTCAAGAAAGGATTTATAAGGTTTTTAAAAGGTCGGCAACGCGTGAGTGACACCCCTGGTGTTGCAAACGTCCATAGGCTACGGTAACTGCTTACCATCAGGCAGGCCGTATGCTTGTTTGCCACCTTGGAAGGATAAAAAAAATCGCCAAGTCCCAAACGTCAGACCAAAGTGGTAGCCAAATACTGTACGATAACATTATAATAATGTATATACCCACTTCAAACCTCTTTTAAGTATAATTATGTTCTCTGTACACAATTCTTGGCCTAACTAAAAAAGTTATTAAGTTCGTAATTCGGCTCACCATTTTGAGACCTTTAAAAATCACGTATTCAAATGCCGCACTAAAGCGCATATTCGAAAGAACTTTAATATTGTGTTTAATGACCTTATTATAATTAATGATTTTATAAGCATACAGGATGGGTAACTGACACAACATTCGAACATCAAAGTGGTACACTAATTCACAAAGTAGGATTCATCATCAGATACCCATAAACGCCCCACTGTTGGGCACGGGTCTCCTCCATACAAATTAGCCTACTATACCACACTGGCCAGACGGGTTGGTATAGGGTTTAGATTCGAGTTTTCTCTCTGTGGATATTGTCTACTTACTCCCTTAGTCGAGTCTTACGACACCCTCGGGATGAAAAGGGTGGTGACATTTATATTATTATTCTTAATCCGTCACCACACAGACAGAAAAAAAAACATTTAGCAATAGAAAATTACGTTATTCGTGAGTGTCATAGGCTATCAACCCGAAAAATTAAAATATAACCCTTCTTTTGGTAGTCAGGAATTAAAGCATAGCACTAATTACTGACCGAACCACACTAACAATTTACTACTACCACATTACAAGTTAAAATGTTTACCGGCCAAAACGAAGTGAGTCATATTATATAATATTCTAATGTGATCTCAACACGTTTCTATCTTATGCATATAAAAAAGAAAGATTCCCTCATTGCAAAGTGAAACAGTGAAAAGCTAAATTCATTCATTTTTCTTAATTGTTTTCTCATTTAACAAATAGTTTTACCTAAATTTAATTCCGTATGGTATATTGATTTTCGTCCCTTTTTTTAAAACTAATATTGTGACTCTTATCAAATTGTAAATGTTATACTCTGGCGATTAAAAAGAGTGACCCGAGTTTCTTGCCAAATCTTCTCGAGGTTTTACCCTAGTCAGCGAATTGGCCGTAGGAAAAAACTATGCTGGCATTTGTTTTTATGACGTTCATAAGTATCATGTATTTGATCTAAATGAGTTTGACTTTGATTTTGACTTACCATCTTCTCGATCAGAGCATAACAGAACTACATTGTCCATGTTGCTGATGACGTAAGCTGTAAGGGCAATGAGCTGATGCATATAAAAATTGAACATTTACAGAGAGGTCTGTCCCCTCCGTTTAACACCTATTTCTTTATAAAACTATACCCTTACCTACTGTATAATACACTGCAAATTGAATCTTATTAAAATGATATTGAAAAAGTTACAAGTGTACTTGAAACACGAGCGTAATCTTGGCGATATGGACCATTGCCTCTTGACGGCAACTTTGAGGTTGCGGCAACGTTGCGCCGCCGCCGCCGCCCGCCGCCGACAAGAACACTTGACGCTTAAAACTGCATTTAATTTTGACTTTCAAGCTGATTTGCTAAATCTTTTAGACAACAGATTTAAATCTGTAAATTGAAGTATCAAACTATCGATTTTACAACC
Source organism: Trisateles emortualis (assembly GCA_947095525.1). Lineage (NCBI taxonomy): Eukaryota > Metazoa > Arthropoda > Insecta > Lepidoptera > Erebidae > Trisateles > Trisateles emortualis. The sequence goes on from OX352729.1 coordinate 34,686,829, forward strand.
TGAACGTTATCAACTTGAATCGTTTCACAAACTGTAGATACAACAAAATAAATGCAGATCAGCTCATAGAAGGACTGCGTAGACTCTCATTATAATATTATTTTATACAATACCTGGGTAATGCAGCTTTCACTTGCTGCATCAAGCATCATGTTGTTGTTGCTTTTTAACCTAAAATAATTAATTAAAGTGCCTGGGACCACCCATTGGTACCAGGTTTATTGGTCAGAATCTGATGATGGAATCCCAGGTAAAATCGAGGGCAAAACCCTCAAATGTAATAGATATTGACAATGTTTTTAATTCATATATTTTTTTACTTTTATTTTATTACTAAAAAAAGAAAAAAAATATATTTTTAAACCGACTTAAAAAAAGCCAAAAATAACTGAATACAGATTGAAGTCGCAGCCAAGCTGAATATTAGGTGACAGGATGAACATAGCACCGACTTCAATCTGTATTCAGTAATTTTGAGTTTTTTTTTTTTTTTCAAAAAAAACCATTTTTTTTTTCTATTTTTAATATATTTGAACGTTTGTTTCAGCCACCATTATGTATCGGGATGTACATCATATTAGAGTTCCTTAACACATCCATGTTCATATGGATGTTGAATGAGGGGATTTACCTGAACACTCTGGTGACGTCAAATGTTTTGAGAGGAAACGATTGGTACCGATACTATTGGGTTGGTGGGTGGATCTTCCCATTGATCCTAACTGGTATATGGGCAACCGTTTCGTACTTCAACTATGCCGATGACGTGTACCTCACGTAAGTTCTATATATTCTATACATTTGGAGGCACGCAGTAGGTACTCGCAGATTTATATGAAATACTAGCTGACCAAGCAAACGTTGTTTTGCTACTAAAATAGGAATATTGCTATTAAAAAAATAGGGGTTGATCGTAGATGGGTGAAAATTAAGGATTGTATTTATTTTTGTATGTTGTATCCAAAAAAAATAAAAACAAAAATGTCTAAAAAAAACATTTAGGCGGATGAAAGAAAAAAATATGTTGTCCGATTCCCAGACCGAACCGATATGCAACCGATATTTCTGTTTTTTTTTGTGTGGCTACACGCAAGTTATGTTGCAAAGCTTTCATAGGCTACGGTAACTGCTTACTATCAGGCGGCCCGTATGCTTGTCTTGTAGTAGTATAAAAAAAAAGGTTTGTGCGAATCGGTTGATTATGAGACACTGGCGCTTTGAAACTATTATACCTAATATTATATATATATATAATAGTATTGATATAGATGTTTTGTTCTAGCTGCTGGTATGGCTACAACTTTCAACCTTACTATTGGATTCTGCAAGGGCCTCGTTTAACCGTTATCGTGGTAAGTAAACGTACCTCCTAACTAGGGTTGCCACCTTTTTTTTGTAATTTAAGTACATTGGTTATATTACACAAGAAAAAAAGTACACATTATCAAAATAAAGTACAATTTAGTTTTCTTTATGGCGCTGGCTTTCTGTGTGTTGCGCAAATCGATAAATTCCGTTTAACGAAAAAATATTTACAAAAAAACTTTTCAAAAGTATGAAGAAATCACATCATGCGAAATAAAGTATTTTCGTGTACTTTATTGTTCTCATAAAGTATAGAGTACAATTACCTGAAATAACAAACAATACTTAATTAAAAAGTACGGGCGGCAACCCTACTCTACTAGGCCGGTTTCAGACTGGCGTTTTTTTTCTGTGCGTATACGCTCGTTTCGGCATACGCGTGCTACATTTCGCGTTTTATAAAACCTGGCTTGTGTACATAGGCTTATTCTGGTGTGTTCTTTGAGTAGCATTGAGTCGGTATCAACATGGATACTGATGCATTCAAACAAGCTTATGAGCGCGTCAACGCTCGTACCAGTTGCGCGTTTGACAAAAGGCGCGCCTATACGCGCGTACTGAAACGGTTCTTTTCTAACTGGACTCAATACCTCATACACTATTGATTTCTATGAAACATAAGTACTTACTGTTAAAACTTTACGCTTCTTCTTCTTATCGTTAATGGCCAACTGGTTACAGAGTTATTTAGATCGGCCATATTTAGACATTTCAGATTGTTAACAGTCGGACATTTATACTCAGTAGGTAAACGGTTGTAATTACAAAACAATTTTACTGTGTAATTTAATATGTAGGTACATATTTACTTAGTTTAAGTGTATAGGTAATAGAGAAAAACTGCGTCACTCAATCAGGTATAATCATCGCAATGGTACTACGCAGTTTACAATTCGATTTTTGTTAAAGTGTGTTTAGTTAGTCAAGTTATATTTGGTGATCACTATAATAATATTCGTTCCTGATAGGTGCCTTCGTCAAGTGATATTTAGTCAAGTCAATTGTTTTCACCCGTCCATCCATCTCAGCCATAAGACGTCCACTGCTGGACATAGGCCATGTCATTTGTTTTAGTTAGTTATATTAGATAGGCTTACCGCGTGGTCTGTAGACCTCGTCATTCTCAAACCGTAGGTGGTGTTCTAACACAGCGACCCTATGAAAAGCCTTTCGTATTGCGCCTGATCTCTGTCCGATCGTTTCGGATTACCGTCCCTTTGGACTGTAAAGAAATACACACTTATGTCCCGTGGAGCCGTCTAATCCAATTTCCATAGATAATATTATTTAAATAATGTGTTTCAGGTAAACTTCTGCTTCCTGGGCAATATTATACGCGTGCTGGTAGTGAAGTTGCGACAAGATAACAGCTCAGAAGTTGTCATGGTTCGGTAAGTAGATACCTAATATATATATATATAATAGTAACCCATATATGTCCCATTGCTGGGCACGGGTCGCCTCTCCTCTATCAAGAGTGAGAGAGGGTTTAGGCCTTAATTCACACACGCTGGCTTAATGCGGGTTGGTGAATCAGACATGTCTTTAGAATTTCTTTTGAGACGTTGGTTTCCTCACGATGTTTTCCTTCACCGTTATTATTTATATCCATCTATCTCACGGCACGGCTGTCCTCCATACATTTGGAGGGATATTAGCTTACTACACCACGCTATACAGACGGGTTGGTTTTGTTTCGAGTTTTCCCTCTCTTGTAGTGGATATTGTCTCCATAACTTACTCTCTTAGACGTCTCTTACGACACCCCCTATTTATATACGCCATACGTATTCAGAGAACAGTTATTGCCGCCATGCGTACCTGTATAAACTGATATAATTAGACCTGACTTAACACCTGACTGGCTGCGATTATAGTTGGAGCGCGTAATATCTTCCGATCTACGAAATTCCATGTATTAATTACATATGTATCACTTGCTCGACCCGATCACCGTATCATGATCGCCTATTTAGTGGTAGGTATGTGGGTGGCGGCGGCGTATCAAGATCTACCTTTGCAGGTCCCAGTTTGACTGCCTCGGTGGTCCTGTGTTCGCAGTATGCGCCTACTGTGCACGAGGTTGTGGGTTCGATTACCACACAGGACAAAACTTTGTGTGCCCACAAAGAATTGTTCTGAGTCCGAGTGTAATTTATGTCCGTTAATTGTATGTTTGTAAAGTCCCCCGCGACACAGAGCTTGTTCTCTAGTGCGGGAATTGTCTTTTTAAAAACAAGCCAGTTGTACTTTGATGATATTTTCTAATATGCATTATACTTCAGTATTGCATTGCATTGCTCTTAAGGAATACCGATTTTCAATCTGAAAGCCAGATTTTGCTCGGTTTTCGCGGTGGCTCGGTTTTTGCTCTTACGGACTTTTAACGTGCCCTCCGAAGCACGGAGACGCTCAGAAGAAATACCACTATGCGGTCACCCATCTATAGGGTTACCGCGCTCTTGGAAGCTTAGCCCGCTGATCGTTTACGGAACAGCAAGTGCACCTACCTATGAGTAGGCACTGAAGCATGGGAACAAAACTGATAAACGCGCGCCGCCGCATTACCGGATCACGTAGTATGAAGGCAACGTATCTTTAATAATATCGTTGCTGACCTTAATATGAATATAGACTAAAGCATTTTCTCTAGCATTTCCATGTAATGTAACATTCCTGCGAATGCTCGGCGTAATGCTCACAGCGAGTGTGCATTTATTTTGCTGTACCGCGTTCATTCTTCCTTGAAATGTCGGACCTACAAGGCTCGACGAAATGGTACAGCAATACGCTCGTTGGTTTGTACAATTTTATTATTGTTGTAACAAAACGGCGAGCGTGCTCGACGTCTGATTCGTGAAGGGTGATACACTAGAACATATCATAGAGCGGCTCGTTGTTCTGTTACAAGTAAATGCTCTAGTCTATACTCACCTTTAGTGTATTATCTACTTGTAAGCTTACACATTCATACTATATCCTTAATTGCATGTATTTTGTTAACAGTAAAGCGGTAAAGGCTACAGCGGTACTCCTGCCACTCCTTGGAATAACCAACATCCTGAGTATGTTCGAGGGCCCGGTCTCGGGTCCAGTCTGGGGATTCGCTTCCCATTCTTCCGTCACTCACTTCTTAAGATGTTTTCAAGGAGCTTTCCTATCAATCCTCTACTGCTTTCTAAACGCTGAGGTGCGTATTTAGATATTAGTACTTCTACATACTAAAGTTTGTCAAATACGAAAGCAAAGAATGGCGATGATATTTGGCACAGACATAGATTTTATTCTGGAACAGCTCATAGGCTACATCTATCCCGGAAAATTAGAGTTAGGCACCACACAAGCGCGCAAGCCCGGCTAGGAAGGACCAAAAGGCTTTGAATTTCAATAAATGCAATATCTGATGAGATATTTACATGAATAAGCTCGACTTTGTACATGTTATATTTATATGTATTTGTTTTCTTTGTTACTGTGTACAATCAATAATTTAACAATAACTAAACTACTTACAAACATACTTATTTAAAGGTTAATTAACCTATAAATAAAATATCTGATTGAGGTCTCAGTTCTGAGGAAAGGTGCCCAAAAGACTGGCCACATTTCCAGGATTGCAAGGCTAATACGTTGACCCAAGTAAAGACCAGCCTTAGGAGATGTGATAATGAGACGACTCGACTAAACGCTTAGATATCTTACAATTCGATCTGATTTTTTGTAAAGAAATAGTTTAGGTTAAATTACTTTAAATACTTACGTTCTTGTCCTTTTTTTTTACTACTTGGGTGGCAAACAAGCTTACGGCCCACTAGATGTTAAGCAGTTACCGCAGCCTATGGACGCTTGCAATGCCAGAAGTATCACTCGCGTGTTGCCAACCCATTTTTTACACCAGGGCTTTAAGATGGAAGTAACCCTGGGATTGGAATACATTTCCTTTAAAACGCATCCCTAAATGAGCGCTGTAGACCTGTTCTACACAGGAACACAACTACACCGCTGTGTGTAGTTATTTGACTGTGGTATTCTGTAAGGTGGAGGTCCTTCCCCAGTCGGGCCTGCTCGCTAGTATGGTGCCCTACCTCACTTAAACTTAAATGTCTTTAAAGAAAACGAGGTTATATGCGTCAACAGATACACTTAAAATTTATACAAGCAATTACATTATATTAATGTAATTGCTTGTATAAATTTTATTACTTTCTGATCCATCCGGACTTTTTGTATGCACCTACTTTGTTTGTCTCCGCACCACCCTAAGGTTGACTGGTAGATAATGCCCCAGGCATTGTCCGCCTATTCATAAATTTTGTGTATAAAAAAAACAGCACATCTAAATTTAAAACAGTGGCACGTTTACCCGCGTTACCTGTATTACATTATATTGAAGGGTGACAGTTTATGAGACCCCCTACCATTGCACATGTCGAACACAATACTCACCCACACTGCTATGTGAACAATTACATATTTAACACATTTACAAAGCCCGTGCTAACATTTGCATTTGCTAATAAAATGGCATAACTTCTCAAGCATGGTTCTATAGTGCAAAGACTAATATTTCAAGTTATTTAATTAAAATATACATCACGCCATTTTCCCGTTGAGGTAGGCATATGATACGCCAATTGCTTTGATCTAGACATATTACTTCCTTCGTTTCTTTTACATTCATGAACCTCCTCACAGCACATACTTTAAATTTGGCCGTTTTAGCATTAACTACACTTTAACACAAAATTAGTTAAGGATAGCTATTTATCAGTTGTCCCAGATCAAAGCCCAGTAAGCGTAATTTTTTCAATTTTTTTTTTTGCATATTTACATTTTTCAAAGTATGTTCCACGACAGACAAGACACCAGCTTTAATATCTTATAAATAAGAGTTATTTTGATACCACGAAACCAAGTAAGTGTTCTATATACCCTTCATAACCCATTTTAAAAACCTAGTAGTTAAGTTAGTACATAAAACATGCATTTTACATTATTTTCCAATTCAATTTCTTGTAATAATTGTATTCAATAGTCAGTATTCCTTTCAGTAAATATCATTTTTTTAGTTTAATACCATCTGTTGTAAGGCTACTCCGATTTATGTTTTTACGCTCTCCTGTAAAATTTGTTAAAAAGCACTTACTGGGTTTTGATCTGGGACAGCAATATTGTGAGATGTCACTACCCTGGTTTGTAATATTCTGATTTGTTTATCAGATCAATGCGCTGTTAGCCAGATCGATTTCGAATAGAGTAATCATATTCCGCCACCGATACCCTCGAGCATCGCGGTGCTTCGGCCTTAGAGCTCGCCGCCGCCGACAACCACATCGCCCAGGTACCCCAGCAATCTGCGGCAGACCGTAAGTAGAACATCAACTTTAATCATACACCGTATGCAAAAAAGAGAATCCCCCTAAGTCATATATTATGTACTAACATTTATTTAACAGCACACAAATAATTTATAATAAAAGTTTAAAATTTAACAAACGCTGGCGCATTTCTTACTATACAATTATTTTAGTATATGTGTTATTTAACAAATTAGGTACTCGATTGGCTACGTGGAGACTTACTGATAATCCCAAACTGTTAACAGCACCCCGAGACCTGACGACATCCAGATGAGGATCCAGCCTCTCTGGACACCACGCTCACAAATGCTTGAATCGGCTCCGATTACGGCTAGGGTCTCTGAAACTGAATTTGGAGGGACAAGACCAGAGTATGTATTGAAATTAGAGAGTTAAACGTGTGTTACATTTTAGTTATATCTACTAATGGCGGTGCTATTATTACGTGCGACCTTCTACCGCGAATTGTACTACAGTACGAGCGAAAGTTTTGCCATGCAAAAGTATATTTTATTCGGCTTGCGATATTTTAAAACATTTTAACCAAAGGAGTATTATTGGGTTATGCCGATACTGAGGTAATGATGGTCGTTCTTAGCGTGTAACGTCTATATTTGCCCTTCCCTCTCCATTCCTCTAACATACATACACACACACACCCTCTCACATACACTCTCACACACATCGACACACAACCTACTAACAAATCATTGTAAATTACAAATCTAATACCTCACTCTAGAAATGTCATTCATAAATTTGCAATGGTTTGTCTTGCAATACCTACTTGAAAACTTTTATTATATTATTATGCTTCTGAATAGGTATTATTTCAATTTAAATTGTTAAAAATATGAACGAAATGTACAATCTTGAATGATATTAAAATAGTGAGGAATAAAGCTTACCTAATTTAAGTTTCAACTGTTTAATGTTTTTCATTAGTATAACTTAAATAGAAATTTGTTATAATGTATTGGATATGAAAATAAAATAAGGGGTGGAGACCTGAGCCTCTAGACAAGTGGCATATGCGATAGTCGAATCGAAAAGTCATAATATAAAATGTATGGAATTTGACGTGAGTCTACGATTTAATGTCGTAAACTTACGTCAAATCCTATACATTTCCTTTTTTGACTTTTCGATTCGACTATCGCTTATGCCACTTGTCTAGAGGCTCTGGTGTCCTGAACGTCAGACCTCGAGTCTTTTTAAGCGACAGTCTCCCACAATATTGAATAATGTCATTATAATACATAATTATAAAAAAAATTTGCTTGTATAATATTATATTATTAAGCTGTGATGTAGGTACCACAATTACAGCTTATGCTACTATAGCGACGGAAGATAACCCCAACACAACTGAAAACTGAAATTTTGAAATCATTAATAAATTTACTCTAAGGAAAATGATATGGCTACCATTACATAATATTTTAAAGTCCCTATAGATATATAAATAAATTCCTTTTTCCCTAGATCACGCAATAACTTGACAAAGAATTTACCAAATTGCATTCAACTTTTTCTAAAAGTTTTCTAATATTTTGTAGAAGTTTTAAAGAAAATTGCGCTGAAAATAGTTTTGACTCGGGCGAAGTCGGGGCTGCCCGCTAGTACTTAATAAAATAGTCTGCATAATGCGGTTGAAACTGCAACAGATCACATATTATACCTAATGTTGATCCTGCTTCTTCTTCTTAGCATTTCGATGGCAAACATAGTTAAATTTATATTATTGCGGCCCAAAATTCAGCTACATTGACTGCATTGTGAGAAGCAGCCATCAAGTCCTCTTGCGTGCAGGTGTTAGGGCATGCAGGACATGATGTGAGGTGGGCCATTGTTTGGGTTACACCGCAAGGACAAATTTTCCTTGCTCCGGCTGACTTAAGTCCGAAGTGATCATGCTAAGCACTCCATATGATTTACATAATTATAGCACAACTGTTCAAGTTTTAGCTTTAGCTAGCGATCAATCACAACGGCGAACATGCAATGCACCATCACCTACGTAGTAATAGGGTGCAATTTCTATTACTTATATCATATAAAAGTCCTACAGCATTGTATGTAATCTGCAACAACTTGAATTTGGTAAGAATTTGTATTAGCCATGTCATTTTGTATCAAAATAATGACTTTTTTGTTAGTTGTTCTAGGCCCCGTAGCGCTCCGGCGGCGGCCCATTGTCATGAGACAGTCATTACCATTGAACCCCGTCGAGGAATGGCAGCACTCCAATATTTACCGTTAGTAATGATTTATATTTCAAAAGGTCTCTTTTGCACAATATAATACCCCGTTCAAGTGATTCCTTAACATTATTATATTAAAGGCATACTTACATAATATTTTAAAACAATTTGCGGTGCAAAACCACTATGCGGTCACCCATCTATAGAGTTACCGCACCCTTGGTAGCTTAACCCGCTGATCGTTTACCGAACAGCAAGTGCACCTAGCTATGAGCGCCTCTATTATTTACTATTAATATAATGACATAGTATATATATAATAAAAGGATGATTTCGAAAGTTTATATTAATTTATTGAAAATGTAAAATCCATGATCAAGAAGCAAGAGAGACCCGATTTTCTTACTTACCTTAATTATATCATAAAATTAAGTTACAGGCCCTGACATGATATTGTGCGCTAATATGCAATTAAATGTTTCAGCACCCAAGACAACTGACCCCCGGGAGTCTCGCGGTATCCAGCCGTGGTGCGCTGGCCCAGGGTCAGACCACCTCGGGAGGATGTAACGCAAGCTATCCGCGTCTCAAAAGAGTTCGGATAAATTACTCTATAAAGTGCTGTAACGGTTACAGAGGCGTAGATATAATTAATGTATTAGGATTTATTTTTCAATGGATAATAATTTATAATTGCAATCAAGTTTCTATCAAATTGTATGCAGTATAGTTTATGTTCAAAGTTATGCATGTATGCTAAAATAGACCTTATCCACCGAGAAAATTCTGTGTCTATATCAAATAACAAGTCACGATCAAACTTTCAAATACCTTCTTATACTTAACTATACTTATACTTACTTCACAATTTATTTACGTACATTTCTTAACTTCTTTATTTTTAACACAAGCCTACTACTCAAGGAGATACCAATATCATGAATACAATAACTGCTACAGTGATAGATACTGTGTTCTTCTTCTTCTTCTTATCGTTTGGTTAGTGGCCAACCTGGTGACAGAGTTATTTTGATCGCTCATATTTAGGCCTCTGTCGTGATCTAACGACTGATAACAGTGGATTAATTCTAAAATTAAAATTTTATTTTATTATCATTTTATTTTATTGAGTATTTCTGTAATTAATTTGTTCTATTTATTATTTTATTTTATGTAAGCAATATTTTTGCAATGAGTTTTGTCACTTGAGAATAAATTATTTTGAATTTGATATCTACGCCTCTGATAGAGTGATAATAACAAATGAACATTCTAGTAACTAAGTATCGACGCGCGACGCTTACGTAGCCATCTTCTTATTGTAGTGCCGCCATTTTTATGTATAAGTGCGCTCGGACCAAGTGCTCTTTTACTTAGGACCTAGGTCGTATATAAGTGTACTCCGAATATCTTACCCTGCGATAAAGCCAGTTTGATTTACGCCAACTTTTATGCAAACAGTTTAAAATTGCCAACTGAAAATTTCACAAATTTCCTTTTTTTCTAGTGTGTGTGAATTAGTTAACAATAATGAAATATTACCAAATTGTATTCCCAAATCTCTTTGCATGTTGACTCTAGTCAGCTGCCGAAATTCATGTATCTATGTACGTTCCAAACACCCTTCAATTATTATTTTTAGAGTGATCACGGTCCGGGCGAACTAATACCTACTTGCTGCTTAATTCCACATCAATATAGTGGCCATGTTCATCTTATATTCAGGGACCAGAATAGATTTATTTATTGAAAAAACCAAAATTTCACAATTTTCTTAAGTATAACTAATAATATATGTATCTCAATTATATGTGTGTATGGAGTCAGTTAAGTACTTAAAAAAATATTTTTTAATTTTATTGTAGCGCTTTCTAAATGATTGTCAGGATAAAAACATCACAATGTAATAGACAAAATGAAGCGGTCCCTGATTATAAGATACATTTATGTGTATAATTATATATATGTATGTATTATAATCAACATAGGTATAAAAGAACGACAAATGGAAGATATCAAAGTGTAAATCATCGACACAGTAATTCTTTGACAGGGTACAAAATATAAATACTAAACGAGAGTAAAGTCTGAACCGTCTCTGTTGGTGTTGTGGTGGTCATCAACTGCCCTTGCAGGACACCGGTTCGATATATGTACCTAATTTGTTTTCTATATTATACTGTGAAGAAATTTGTCACCTAACAATTATAATTAACTGAAATTACTACTAAAACCTACTTTGTTTGCGTGGTCCAAAAATGGCCACGACATATTAAAAATTATAATTATACTACGAGACATTTTAGGTCACAAAGTACAACTTAATAAAACTAAAACCAAACCAAAAAATTTTACAGTTTTAATACAAAATTATACTGTGACGATGATAAATGGGCGAGCTTGCTAGGAAATAGGTATTTATATAATATATATTATTATTATATAACTAACTAGGTCTATCTACAGACAAAACATTTATTTATAATTCATATGGGTGATTCGAAAACATGATATATAGGTAAACATTGTATGATTGTGTGAACATTATGTGATATTAACTTATATATATTTCGATGTTTTATATAAATATATGTATATATGCTGAGGAGAACTGAGGTATATTTAAGAAACGACCAGAGCTATGTTAACGGGACTACGAGATTGTATACGATACATTTTATTATCATGTCATGCATAAGTATCTACATTTATTTTGTTGAGATGCATACAAACCTACTATGAGTAGGTACAAAAGTAAAAAAGAATATATATAGCTACGATATTATAAACTTACATATACATAGATAAGCAAATCATAAAAACTATATTTTGATTTCTTTACATTGTAACGATGCCTTCCTTTAAAAACCGACCTTAGCTTTGTTAATGGAATCTGAGACATATTAATTATAATTAGATAGCATTAAGCAAATAGATTAGGAGATTCATATATTTATGTACCGTATGTATACTACAGATATTTATATATACCTGTATAATGCAACCATTTTACTACTCAAAGTCATCCTAAAGAGTGAATACTATCTACATAAAGTTTTAGTCTTCGACTCCGAATTTCCAGATTATTTTTTTAACAAAATATACTTATTTATTAACTTTTTAAAATATAAAAAAAAGTATAATATATATGTATATTAGTATCCAAAGAAAATAAATTTAGCCAAGCTAATATACCTAAAAGGAGAATTTTAATAAAATCATTTAAGGAAAATAAAACAGGTAGTAAAATATATAACATAAAACAATATTTTCATAGAGATATATACTTAACATATATATTATTATCAGGATGACAGAGCTATCCTTTGTGTTCCCTTTTATTTGTTAAATCGCGTTATTCCGATAACCATACTTATAGTACTTGTACTATTAAGTATTCTGTGCTTATAGGGCAAATCTTATTCTATTAGTCTGAGGGCAAAACCTAATACCAAATTTGATTTTAATCCTTAGAGCTGTTTCATATTATCATAAATCTATTAGATTGTTAATAATATGTGTTAATGACATACCAAAACAAAAACACAAAAAAAATATATAATATCTATTTTAGTTATATCAGTTTCTTAAATTATTAAATGTCCTAGGTATTAGAAAAAAAAAAAAGAAAAAAACAATGGAAAAAAGGTAGATATTCATTGTGTAGTTTTGTCGTTAGGAATTAAATGTTTTACTTATTAGATATGTAGTTGTTTAGTAGTTTTGACTCGTAAATCATTCTCATATGGAAATAGTTTAGTGTAGACAGATATTTGTATCTGTAGACGAATAACACAATATTTTTAATTTATAATTAACGCCAAAATACTTCTAGTCACAGATAACAAACTGATTGCTTGTTTACTTAACGAATAGATATAGGGTAATAGCTGTAGGAATAAGTATAAGAGTAGATAGGTATCTACATTATTATTTAAATATATTATTATTCTATAGGTATACATTTATCTTCTGGTTATTTTGTGTAATGCGCACTGAGCTGGTAAACAATTAATTATATTTATTAAATCGCTTTTATGTATTGCGAAGTTCCTATATAGTTTATAATTTGTCCATGTGCTGCTACATTTCGTTTTACACGCAATAGAGTTGGACTTTGTTTGTATAATCTTCAATAAATACCTATCTATACAGTGCATATCGTGTAATGCATAATTACTAGTTAGTTAGTTAGTAACATACGAGTATAATAATTATAAATCATTTTAGAATATGTTATTAGTTGTATTTAAGAGCTAATTTTACGCATAATATTATACTTATTGATTTATCTACTAATCTGCAAAACAAACGCAAATTATACACATCAATATATATATACTTACTTACTTCTAATAAAAACCATCAGTGTCATATTTATAGTAGCATACCTAGTATTTTATTATAACGTTATAAGATATTAGTAAGTAATTATTTGTGTAGTTACTTGTAGTAGTTATTTAGCCATGTAAGATAATTATTCTGTAATGCCGCTTTTCCACTTGGAATATCTCTGATCTCGTAACATTCCTGCGCTTAAGTAGTAGCATAAGTAATAGGTACCACTGGCATTGGCTTTCCATTCATATAATTATTAACAAATTACAATCAAGTATGCAACAAGTGAAAATGCGGTTTATGTACTTAGGTAGTAATTAGTTAGGTACCTACCTACTTCCTTTATAACATCAATCAAAAACCGCGTAAGCCTGGCTGGGGAAGGAGCTCTCACCTCCACCTTACAGAAAACCACAGCCAACTAACAACTCACGTTGGTGCAGTTGTGGTACTGTGCGTGAGTATACGCGTGCGAAGCTCATTAATCTAAAATAACGTTTTCCATAACACAAATCTGTTTTTCGCATCAGTGACAAATAACATGTTAACCATGTCTATGCTTTTATTCTCTGTCTGAGCTTGTGAAAATAAGGATAATAGGTTGGTGTTGTAAAGTGAGTAGGTAGATAATAATAATATTTTATCACCATGTATCAAATTTAACAGAATGTATACTTAAATAACAAACGTTTGCTGATACCGTTTAGCTTCGTAGCTTAAACCCAGGTTTTAGTGATTGCTTATGTATTACACCATCTTGCTATAAATGTGAACAGTATTATTTATTAATAAATGAATATCTACTCATATACGCATTATTTTATTTTACCTATTATAGTAGGGGAAAGTGGGGGAAATACGAACTCCTAAGGGAAAACTATTTGACTGCCTCGGTGGTCCAGTGGCTGCAGTATGCGCCTGCTGTGCACGATGTTGTGGGTTCGATTCCCACACAGGCTAAAACTTTGTGTGACCCACAAAGAATTGTTCTGAGTCTGGGTGTAATTTGTGTCCGTTAATTGTATGTTTGTAAAGTCCCCCGCGACACAGAGCTTGTTCTCTAGTGCGGGAGTTGTCTTTTAAAAAACAATAAACAAAACAAAACAATTTGACTGCCTCGGTGGTCCAGTGGCTGCAGTATGCGCCTGCTGTGCACGATGTTGTGGGTTCGATTCCCACACAGGCTAAAACTTTGTGTGACCCACAAAGAATTGTTCTGAGTCTGGGTGTAATTTGTGTCCGTTAATTGTATGTTTGTAAAGTCCCCCGCGACACAGAGCTTGTTCTCTAGTGCGGGAGTTGTCTTTTAAAAAACAATAAACAAAACAAAACAATTTACTAAATTCACATTTATATTTTTTTAATAAATTGCAACGTTATGAAAGGAAAACAAAATACTAAAAGTTTTGTTTAATAATGACGGTAAGTAAAATAAGAATATCTCTTTCTAACATATTAAAACCATTGAATTCGGCATTACCCCGCGTTCGCGTTTCCCGCACTCTCCCCTAGGAGTGAGTATAGGAATATAATAGATATTTTACTTTTACCAAAAGAATTAGCAGTAGGTACCAAACTATCTACCTCTCTACGGCTATATATATATATTTTTTTTGTTTTAAAAAAGACAACTCCCGCACTAGAGAGCAAGCTCTGTGTCGCGGGGGACTTTACAAACATACAATTAACGGACACAAATTACACCCAGACTCAGAACAATTCTTTGTGGGTCACACAACATTTTGTCCTGTGTGGGAATCGAACCCACAACCACGTGCACAGCAGGCGCATACTGCGGCCACTGGACCACCGAGGCAGTCAAAATGTATTAATAGAAATAAATTATATTAAATTTATTCTTACATTGTCTAAAAATATAGCTTAATTATGTAGTGTCACTTAAAATATAAAAAAAGCTGAGCAGAGGTCACATAAATACCTATTAGTATTAATGAAAAATACCAGTAGGTACAGTCCAGAGGCGAAGGCAATCGATTGTCGATGGATGGCGCTGCATAAGTTTAGGCTCGAAACTTATTTTATTACAATACTAGCTGTTGCCCGCGGTTCCGCCCGCGTGGATGTTGGTTATCGCTGCAAAAAGTAGCCTATGTGTTATTCCAGACCATAATCTATCTGTGTGCCAAATTTCATCCAGATCCGTTCAGTAGTTTTTACGTGAAAGAGTAACAAACATCCATCCATCCATCCATTCTTACAAACTTTCACATTTATAATATTAGGAAGGATGTTTTTGGTTGTATCTTGAATATGAAAATTCCTACATTCATTAGGGAACAGAATCTGCATCTCGGGGATTTTGACAGCACGGTTAGTTGGTTACCTCGCCATTTACCACTGCACAGCGTGTTGTGGGTTCGATCCCCACACAACCATTTATGGATAACCATTTAATTCAACTGTATTTTTGTAAAGTCCACACGACACAGGATTTTTTTCTTAGATCTAAAAAATATTTAATTTTATTCTTTTGTCTAGAGGTATGAGAATGCTTCACCGTTCTTCTATCTCAGCCAAAGGTCATCCATTGCTGGGTATAGGACTCCCCCAAGGATTTCCACAACATCTGATTCTGAGCTGAGCTTATCGACCACTGTTTATTTTAATCCAGAGATTTTGACTTCTAAGAGACAAAATTCCTTAACTAAAATATTTTAAGAATTTACTGTGACACTTTATTTATTCATAGACCATTTTATTCTTGCGTAGGATATAATATTCTTTTGAATAATATATTGTAATTATTCTACAGAATAAATAGATAAACATTCTATGACTGGTCGAGCGCCAACTTTACTGCTCGTACTTAGTATACATTTAATTTGATTTTTAAAATAGGTAGATAGATCTAACGCATTTTTACAACTTTCAAGTACCAAATTTTAATTAGTTTTGTATTTAACTATTAGTGAAATTTAAGCCATAAACCAAGAAGGTCTAAACATTATAGTGTACTTGTTTAAATAGAGGTCAATTTGTAGGTACAACGGAGTTAGAAGATAGAGGTTAACTAAATTTTGTTTGATGCCGCCAATGGCTTGGCTGGCTGCCCCTATTTCTGACAGCGTCAATGACTGATGATATCAGTCAGATTTAAAACAACAAGACATTGTTTATTTTCTTTCAGAAAGGAATAAATGATTTACAAAAACAATAGTCTGTATTCGGTTGTGTGATTTACTTACGTAGCTTATTCCAAAATCACAAGAAAGTAGAATCTATGTTTTAATAATCTAAGGTTTTAGTAAGCTATGGATCGATGCCAGCAGGCAGAATCACAAAACCTTGTTCTTGCATTTGAAATTCGGATGTAATTAGAGTGTGCAAATCATTTTAGTATACTGTAAATCATGCGACACTCAAAAATATGTGATATTTACTGTAAGAGTAGGTGATTCTATTGTATTTTGACACTTACTACAGGCTATTACTGCATAACAAAAGGTAAGTATATCTTTATGCTGTCACGAAACATTTAAATGATATAAAAGGTATGGTTAACTGAAAACAATTGCCGGTAGAATGGTTTGTATCCTCACTCCTTAACACTTTCATTGCCAAGAAAGCCGTTACGACGTACGCCGTTATCCAATTGGTTTAAGAAATGTATCGACTATTACTATTTTGCGAACGAACAATAGGACTCGGTAGCCGAGTGCTAGGCACGAGGACAGCTAATTAATAACTATCTATAGATGGACTCGGTAGCCGGGTTCTCGGCGTATAGCATATCAAAGAACCCGGGAGCTTTCTTGGCACTAAAATTGATAAGGCATTGCACCTGTATAGCTTGAAGTATGTTGTAAATATTTTATTACTGGTGAGTCGATGGAGTCCTTTGGCAAAGATTTTTAGTTCATTTAGGAAATCCAGGTGTTGATACATTGTTGCTTAGGATAAGTAGATCGTACATACATAATCATATCTGAATTAATTGTACAACATGTTATTATGCAAAGAGCCACTGAATGTATTCATCATCATCATCATCTCAACCCATAAACGTCCCACTGCTGGGCACGGGTCTCCTCCATAAATTTGGAGGGATATTAGCCTACTATATCACGCTGGCCAGACAGGTTGGTATAGGGTTTTATTTCGAGATTTCCCTCTCTTGCAGTGGATATTGTCTGCCTTACCTCCTTAGTCGACTGAATGTATTAAAATAATGTAATGGTATAAAATTGAGATGATTTATTATCTAAGGCAAAAGTCTTACACTGCTGTACATAGGATTTCCACAGCTTTTGGTCTTGCCTACCTTTGGAGCTTCGGTCAACAGGACTTTGTAGGAGGCCTGCTCATTCTGCATTGTATGGTTATTTCAAACAAATAATTGCATTGTTATTAAGAGGTGCTGGTGAAGTAGGATATGTAACTAAACTTGTGCGCAAGAGGTGCGAGTTTGATCCCGGTGGCAGAACCAACGTGAAAACTGTGTGCAAAACTGTTAGTATAACTTGCGTGTTGCCAACCCATTTTTTTCACTAGGGCTTTATGATGGGAGTACCCCTGGGAAAGGAATACGTTTCTTTCAAAACGCATTCCTAAATAAGCGCTGGAGACCTGTACTCACACACAGAAACACAACTACACCGCTGTGTGTATTTATTTGGCTGTGTGTCTTCTGTAAGGCACTTCCCCAGTCGGGCTTCCTCGCTAGTATGGTGCCTTACCTCTCTTAGTATGGTGCCCTACCTCTCTTAATAATAAAGATATTATTATTAATTAAAAAAAAAAGGAAGGCGAGGCCTTTGCCCTGCAGTGTGACAGTATAGGCTAATAATAATTATTATTATTAATTTGATCAGTAAGTAATGTTTCTCTTTAAACATACTCACTGACATTGGCCACCAGCAAGGATTGCCACAACATTAGGTTGTTGCCACAGTCCATTGGCTGCCCGTAACCTTCACCGGCTTCTCGGCACACCATGTTGGAGGCCAGCAGGTCTTACAGTAAGTACTATTTATATATTATGTTGTTTTACAATTGATATTGGTAAATGATTATGATAATATATATAATCTGGTTGCCATACAAAATACACTTTTATATATAGATGTTGAAGAATGATTTCACAAGAAATTTATTCATCTACTAGTGGACCTGGCAGACGTCGTCCTGCCGGAAAAAGCTGAAATACCGACAGCAGCGCCACCTACCGGGTCCAATTGTGAATCTAAACCATCCAGGGCCCTACCCGAACACACACACAAAATTTCATCAAAATCGGTCCACCCGTCTAGGAGGAGTTCAGTCACATACACACGCACACAAGAAATATATATATTAAGATACACATGACGTCATCATATATATCTGCTGATGACATTTGAAAGTCATGCTACAAATATTACAGTAGTACCAATCATTTTCCAAACATTCTGTTGTAAATGATGAATTTGACTGCCTTGGTGGTCCAATGGCCACGGTATGCGCTTGCTGTGCTTATATATGCACAGCTGGCGCATACTGTGTTTATGTATAGATGAATAAAGGTTGTGGGTTCGATTGCCACACAGGAAAAAAAAGAGTTTTCTGAATCTGGGTGTAATTTGTGTACCCCACGACACAGAACTTGTTCGCTAGAGTGGGAGTTGTCTAAAAAAGACTATATTATATGTATGTATTATTGTCTGTTAGTCTATCCATCCTATTGATAAAGTTATTATTGTTTTTATTATCCTCCATCTTGCACCTTGGCACTCCACATGCAAAGTTGTGAAAATATTTGAGGTCTGGGCTCAGTACCAATACCCAGTCTGGACTACTGTACCTAATGATAGAGACAGAGTCTGGACCTCAGACTAACTGAGGTCTAGACCTAAAATTTTGCCATACAGTATGTCTGACCTACTGTTTAAGCTATAGTTTTATTAGCTAATATATTGGCGTTGGATTATACTGGTAGAACAAGTGACATAGGCAGGCGTCCTATTAAAAAAAAAACTATATAACTATGTTCAAGTACTGGAATAGTAAGTTCATATTAGAGAGTTAAATAAAACAATGTTTTGCAGTTAGTTAACATTTTAATTAGATACCTAATACCATTATATTTATTCAAATATCACCATTGAAAGATAGATTAATTTTTAGATCTAATACCTTAGAGGCTTTTATTTTTGAAAAATAAAAAAATTCCAAATGAGCACATTAAATTTGTGAGATATAATATATTACTTGATTACCTACCTTGATTACCTACATAGAGTTCAGTTGTGCTTAGTAACTGCGCAACAGCTTTTAAGCCATCAAATAATTATAAATATCTAAACATTGTGAGTTAATTTAAATTTAGCCCACGTTTAATGAGATTCAACTTTAGTTGCTGGTGAATAATATTCAATAAACAATTTTTTTTTTAACTTCGGTAGGTAGGTACATAATTATGTGTGAAAGGAATATATCTATCGTTATGATTTTATAAAATGAATAACAATATTATGGTTTAGTGAAGTCCTTAATATTATTTACATGAATTGGTTACATGATAGTATAGAACAGGTACAAACACGTAAGAAGAGTTGACATCAGTGTTTCCACAATGAAGGGAAATTCCTCTTTGGAGAGGAAATTAGGGTCCAAATAGGAAGAAAAAGGGGAAAGAGGTGATAAGGGGAAATCGAGGGCTAATATAGGGTAAAGCCCAACCCAAAAAAAACCTCGCGATATCGCGGGAAGTTTTTGCCGTACCGTAGGAAACAGCTACTTAGATACATACAGTGGCGACACCAATACAGGTTTTATATATTTCTGGTCAGCCTATATCATCATCATCTCAACCCATAAACGTCCCACTGCTGGGCACGGGTCTCCGCCATACATTTGGAGGAGTCCCGCATTTCTATATAGGTAAATAAGAATATATACGGAAGTTTGATTTATCCTTTTTCATGCTTAGTCTATTTTTTTTGGATTCACTTGCAGTTGCATTGCGCTATTTCAAACTGTTTGCCAATGTCACTTATTTCAGATATTTTTTTTTTTTTTTTGTTTACGTTTCCAAAAATATTTTTTTTGTTTTTTTATTTACATTACCGACATTCTAGTAAATAACTGTGTATAATAGATTTATTATAGACTAGCGGCCATCACCCACCCCGGCTTAAATATACTACAGAATTTACTGTCTGTTTGTCCTTGCATTTTAAATCTGTAATATTTTCGAAAATATTCATTTAAATTACATGCTGTAAAGGGCCATCATTGCCCATCATATTGATCTATATTAAATGCACAATGTACTTAATTGCATAATAAGGATTAATGCTGTATCTATTGTTTAAAATCGCTTCGTATAAATAAGCCATTATTCCTCGTAAAAAATAAAGGATAAAAAATGTTTATTGTGGGTTATCCCTAAGAGATAGCCGTATACCTACTATGGCTGACTTTTTTGTAGAGCCTTTTAAGGTGTACAATACAATACATGTAGTAGGTATATTATTTTAATCTATCGTATTATATATACGGTTACGGTACGTTATTGTCATTATTTGTTGTCATTTTTCTTCTTTTTTGTTGGCAATTAAAAAACAGAGAGGAAGAAAAAGTTCTGAGTAGGGGAAATCTCAATGGAGGAAAGGAAATTACTTAAGTGGAAACACTGAGTAACATTAGACATCAATATGATGTGAATGTCACATCATTGAATAGGTGTATACCTTACATGATGAAATCTACTTATCGGCTTCACCAGCCTGAGCAATCAGATCAGTAATGTTCTTCTCCAGCTCGTCCACCCTGGTGCTCATCTCGTCGATACGATTTATAATCTGATCGGATAGGGTTTGGAAATTATCTTGCATGTTCTGCAGTAGTGCCTGTACGTACTGCGTCACTTCTTGCATGGATTGTGGCTGGTAAGTTGTCTCGTTTTCGGCGTCAGATACATCAGTGTTGGTGGTTTCATTTTCATCGGTCATGGTAATGATGCCTGTACTTATAAGGATCAACAAGTAGATTAGCATAGATGTTCCAATCACGTTTATATTGTAAGCTGTTGGCTGAGATTGACACAAATATAATAAATGCGACGCACTTAGATAGCCGACGGTGAGTAATGACGTCGCGAAATCGCAACTGCCGGGACAATTAGGGTGCGAAAACGGTACCTACGCATGCGCCCTTGACCCTTTTGTTGGTAAAACCATCCCTCTAGCAGGGGAACGAAACTATGTTGTGACAGCACTTCTAGATGGCGCTACGCCAAAATGTTTCTAGTTACTAGATGTTATTTTGTGAAACTTTTACTATAGATTAGTAGGTATCTAATAAGTAATATTTATTAACAATAATAACTCAAGCATACTTTGTTCAAAGTCGGTAGGGGTGAGGAACTATGGTAGGTTTCTTCTCGTCCAATTCGCTAACAGGGGGTAGCCCCCGAGTAAGCCAATTGGACGAGAAAAATCTGCAAGAAACTCACGCCAGACTCAGACTAAAATAATAAGACTATTCGGATTATTCTTATTCTTTTAGTCTGAGTCGCCAGAGTAGGTACCTACCTATAACATTTAAAATTTGGTATGAGTTACAATATCTATTTGTGTACGAAATGAGATGGAAATCAATACCTATACAGAATGAAATCCTTCATAAGTACCTACCTACACAACAGTTTAGGTATACACTAGTAATAACTTCTTAAAAAAATATTAGATTTTATTCTTTGATAAATTTTATGATATTGATGTATGATTAGCAATAGGACTTTAACGACCAATTAATATTGTTTAAATCAAATCATTTTATTTGCACGAAAAGTAGTAGGTACAGCGTATGGTCACAGATTACGAAATAGTTACTACGTGTATGGTGTTGTTATTAGTAGTACCTGTACCTGGATGACCGAAAAACGAAAAAAGAAAGTTTTTATTTTTTGTGGCTTATATAGGTATACAAATCCAGTTTAATAGTAACTATGGGAATTTAGTCATATCATAGCGGTGGTGGCCGAGTGGGAAAGTAACCGACTTGCACGCAAGAGATGCGAGTTCGATCCAAGTACCAATGTGAATTTACTTTGTGGAGTTTATATGTTCTAATCAAATGATTCACCATCTGCTAACGGTGAAGTAAAACAACGTGAGGAAACCCGCATTATCTTAGAATACATTCTAAAGACATGTCTGATTCACCAACCCGCATTAGGCCAGCGTGTGTGTATTAAGGCCTAAACCCTCTCTCTCTCTCTCTCTCATCTATCAAAGAGGAGAGGAGACCCGTGGTCAGCAGTGGGACTTATATGGGTTGCTATTATATAGGAATTTTCCTTTAATTTGGCCGTGTGGTGATGGACTAAGAATACAAATGTCACCCACCACCCCTTTCCATCACGAGGGTGTCGTAAGAGTCGACTAAGGGAGTAAGTCAGGCAGACTCCACTGCTAGAGAGGGAAACTCGAAACAAAACCCTATACCAATCCGTCTGGCCAGCGTGGTATAGTAGCTAATATCCCTCCAAATGTATGGAGGAGACCCGTGCCCAGCAGGGGACGTTTATGGGTTGAGATGATGATGAATAGGAATTTCAAATAAAATATAGCTGTGCATGTCCAAAATGTATATTTAAAAAATCTTAACATAACATTTAAATGCGCTATAGGACATTGATAGGTAACAACTATGTTTTGGTTTTCGTTCGATTCTATTGGCTGCAACCTAACATGTGATTTAATTTTATAGGAAAACTAGCTGACCCAGCAAACGTTGTTTTGCTACTAAAATAGTAATGTCGCTATTCAAAAATAAAGGTTGATCGTAGAGGGGTGAAATATAAGGGGTTGTTTGTATTTTTTTAATGCTGAATCATAAAAAAATAAATACAAAAAAAATTGTCAGAAAAAAAAATAGGTTTAGACCACCCTTAAAATTTAAGGGGACGAAAAAATCGGTCGAGCACAGTGACACGAGAATTTTACATATAAGATGTTTATTTGTGTGTTTGGTTGCATATCCCCCGTCGATCTACCTCTATTTATCAATATTATTCTGTTATACTACTACTAAATATTATAACCAAAGGTTTATCGATATCCTTATTCGCATAATTACAATATTTGCAGCTAAAATCGTTCATTAAGTTAGTACTTCATATATACATAATTATATAGTAACATTGCTATTGTCATGTCAAGCATTTGTCTAAGTACATATCTCACTATAACACACTACCATTACATTTATCAGATATTTGATATAAAACGCTGTCAAATGTCAAGCCGATTATAATGTGGTGTTGCTATTTAACTTTAGAAAGAATTATAAAAGTACTCCACGAACAAGCTCTGTGTCGCGGGGGACTTTACAAACATACAATACTAGTGGGACACACAAAGTTTTGTCCTGTGTGAGAATCGAACCCACAACCTCGTGCACAGCAGGCGCATACTGCGCCCACTGGACCACCGAGGCTGTCAAGTTCACATTATAAATGTATCGGCAAGCTTTGCACCTAATATTCACACCGATAATTACAAACTAATACAATTTCGTGAATCAAATTAATGAATTAGGAGAAGTAGGGCACCGTACTAGCGAGCAAGCCCGACTGGAGAAGGACCTCCTTACAGAAGACCACAGCCAAATAACTACACGCAGCGGTGTAGAGTGCAAATTTTGTTTGATAAAGAGTGTAAATTTTATGAGTGTGCTCATTTTGTGTTCGGTGGTGACAGCAAACAATCCTGTACTTATATATATTAAACGGTGGACTTAATTATTTTGTCATTTTACGATTAATTAATAAATAATGTAGGTAGTTCGTGATGGTTGCTGTACCAAAATGAGTCAAACAAATTCATACAAAATTAATAAATCAAAGACCAATTTTCAAGAATCAAACTCGTAAGTAAAACATTAGTGTAAATACCTATAGATACATCTACATATATAATAAGTAATGTCGTAGCTCACTTATAATATTATTGTCTAATTGAAATAACCCTGTAGCAAAAATACTTAACATAATATATATATATATATTATAATATACGTATAAAAATAATATTAAATTGTGCAAAATGTGAGTAGATACAGAACAGAAATATATATAAGTATGTTAATTTTTATAAGTACAGTACTTGCTATACAGGTTATTTACCTACATAACTGCCTCCGTGGCTCAGTGGTCGATGTGTGAGACTGCTGATCACTAGGTCCCGGGTTCGATTCCCGGGTCGGGCCAAAAATCGATATTGGGTTTTTCTGTTAAGAAATTCACAATAGATGCCCGGAGTTTGGAAATTGGCGGTGTTTACACCCCCGTGCCTCGGAAAGCAGGTAAAGCCGTTGGTCCTACGCCTGATCTCTCTCCGGTCGTGTCGGATTTGCCGTCCCATCGGACTATGAGAGTGAGGGAATAAAGAGTGCACTTGTGTTTGCGCACACACTTGTGCACTATAATATCTCCCGCGCAGATGGCAAGTCTCCGTTGAGATTAGCCGCCGTGACCGAAATTCGGTTAGGAGGACATTATTATTATTTACCTACAATGGTCAGCTTCTAGGAAACTTTTAACCAAAGGTTAGTGTCCTATTTGTATATTATTATCAACACACAGCCAAAACTACTAAATCTAGGAAGCTGACATTTAAAAATGTTACCCCTAAACGGGTGATAAATAGTTAAAAGTTGAACTGCACCCCGGACGGTTCTTACATATGCGCAATAGCCTCTATACTATAACTACATAATATACATACATACTGTATTTAAAAAGAATACATTTATGTACGTTATGTATAAATAACGTGTATGTATAATTAAAAATGTAAAACAGTACATTTCTACCTCTTTGAAAACGAGGATATTTATCATTTTAAATCTAACTAGACTTTGGGAAACTGGGCTAATAAAAAGACAAAGTTCCCTAACATCCTAGTTATATAGGTTATACAACATATATAAATAGTTAATCTACTCACATGCTTGATTACATATTACTAACTATTAATATAATATATAATAATTGTTTTTATCTAGTATAAAACATTGATTTTCTAAAGTATTTTAACATTGTCGAATACTATAGTTATATAAATACAAACGATTACATTAAATATACCATTTACAGATGTGATACTTCATTTACAGAAGTGATATTTCAATTACAGAAATAATATTTCATTTACAGAAGTTATATGTCAATTACAGAAATTATATTTCATTTACAGAAGTGATATTACAATTACAGAAGTGATATTTTAGACAAAAATGATCTCAACATCAGCGACAGTGCAAATATTGCATTAAATAAACAAAGACATATTATATATATATATATATGCACATTGTTGACGCTGCGCTTTAGGGCCGTCTCAGCCAGCTAATATATAAAAGTACATGTTACCAGTAATCTGTATAATCCGGTATTTAACACAATACCTAGACAATAATGGCGACTCGGATAGATTAAATATATACTCGAATAGACTGCTTCGTAGGTATTTTCTGTAACCATCCTAAAATGCTGATAAGCACATGTCTTTCCCTTTCCCTAGTCAGCGAATTGGCCGTAGGAAAAAAGTATGCTGGCATAAGTTCATAAGTATCATGTATTTGATCTAAATGAATAAATGAGTTTGACTTTGACTTTTCTGCTTTCCTCGTCTTTTGAAAACATTACCGCTTGCGTATTCGCAAAGTATAAATACCTGAATTATGGTGATTGCTGGTAACATATTTGTATACTTTAAAATGAATATTTAAAGTAATAATTTGCTATAAAATAAAGACGTACTGCGAGTCAACTAAGAAAAGGACCTCAATTTTTTTTTATTAAAAAATTCAATTTTCGCACTAGAGAACAAGCTCTGTGTCGCTGGGGACTTTACAAACATACAATTAACGGACACAAATTACACCAAGACTCTGAACAACTCTTTGTGGGTCACACAAAGCTTTGTCCTGTGTGGGAATTGAAGCCACAACCTCGTGCACAGCAAGCGCATACTTCAGCCACTGGACCACCGAGGCAGACATTGAAAACAACTTGATACTAGTTAGACTACGATTACGGTAAATCAATACATCATTATTAATATAAATGCTACATTGATTATATCGATTCTGTTTACAATAGTAATATTGAACATTCGATATAAGAAATAGTGGTATGTGCCTGTGTGTACTGTACCAGTACTACCATAGTACTGCATGTACTATAGTGGGGCTAAATTATTAGTATAGGATAACAATAAATTCAAAATTTTATATTATAGAATATTATAGACCTGTAAGTAATAAATTGAATGTTTTTTTTTGTTTGTATACATCTTACAGAAAACCACAGCCAAATAACTACACACAGCGTTGTAGTTGTGTTCCTGTGTGTGAGTACAGGTCTCCAGCGCTCATTTAGGTATGCGTTTTGAAAGAACGTATTCCTTTCCCAGCGATACTTTCATATTAAAGCCTTGGTGTAAAAAATGGGTTGGCGATACGCAAGTGAAACCTCTGGTATCTGGTAACTGCTTAACAACAGGCGGGCCGTATGCTTGTTTGCCACCCAAGTAGTATAAAAACAATCGTGAAGTAGTAGTCCTACTCTTACTTGACTCACACACACACACAATCGATGCAATGTGACGACAAAACATTTGGTCATACAACAATACATATTTAAATAATATTAAAACAAATAACACTTAAAAAGTACATTGGAAATGAATAGAAGTATTAATAATTAATAAATTGTCTTTTTTTAGAATAGCAATTATATTTAAAAAAATAAATTCAGTACCATTAAGCACTCGTCATCTATAGTTAGGCCTCGTATTTATGGTAAACATTTGTTTTGCAACATAGTTGCATAAACATGTTGCCGAGTTGCTGTCAACATATAACTGGCAACACTTGTGTTGCAGAGTTGACGCCCGTTTAAAACATCAGTTTATAAACAGATGTTGACGTGTGTGGACGTGTTCGCGTATAAACATGGCGGTATTGTGGAGCAACGATAAAATTATGCAATTACAGAGAACAAAACAACACTACTTCCTTGGGCAACATTTTGCTTGTGTAGATAAACCCATATTGTTTGAAACAATGTTTTTCCAGCAACATTCTCGCCGCTCATCAACAACGTTGATCAACCTTTGCTAAACAAATGTTTTTCTGTTTTAATACGAGGCTTTACATTACATATAACACACATAAACACAATAAGTAGTACATATAAGAGGCTGTTTAATTGACCGCTAACACTCGAGTCGTGGGTTCGAGTCCCACACGGTACAAATATTTGTGTGACCCACATATAGTTATTCCGAATCCGAATCAAAGATCTGCCGCAATTTGCACCAGTGGCGTTTATTTGACAGCCTCGGTGGTCCAGTGGCCGCAGTATGCGCCTGCTGTGCACGAGGTTGTGGGTTCGATTCCCACACAGGACAAAACTTTGTGTGGCCCCACAAAGAGTTGTCCTGAGTCTGGGTGTAATTTGGGTCCGTTAATTGTATGTTTGCGACACAGAGCTTGTTCTCTAGTGCGGGAGTTGTCTTTTCAAAAACAAACAAGAACTTTACAACTTGCCGTACTGAAGTCAGTTTTTTTTGTTAAAATTATATTGTCTAAGATGACGCACTCTTAACATTTTATCTTAAAGAGTTTGCTTAGTGGACAAAATGCTTAACTAAATTTTTATTTTATTTTATTGCGTTACTTTATTTATCCATAGACCAGGATAGATCTCAATATTCTACGAGTGGTCGAGGATCTGATCGTAGCTATATTGTAGACCTCACCTAAGAAAACAAAGGTTCACTATTTTTTTAAACATGTATTATCATAGTGTTATAATCGCTTTATGTAAATAGCATTTAAAAACCTCGTTGTTAAGAAACAAACAAAGAACCTATTTTTTTTAATTAATTGAGTAAGAATCGAATCCACAATATGACGCAGTTTTAAAAGTGGTCAAATAGCCAAGGTGACCATTTTTAACTATGTTCACGATAAATTTATATTTTACTAGCGGCCTGCCCCGACTTTCTTTTTCTTTACATAAGAACCTTCGCCTGACAATACCAAACACAACAAAATAAGAATGACTGAAATCGGTCCAGCCGTTCACGCGTGATGCCGTGACCAAGGGAAATAGGGATTCATTTTTATATATTAAGATTATTAGAGTAAATCAATCAAATCTTAAATAACCTTTGTATCGGAAGCTGATGGGATTTAGGTATAATATTTCGGGACAACTCACACACCGCCACCTGATCCCAAACTAGGCAGAGCCTGTACTATGGTAACCAGACAACTGATAAACATACTTATATATTTCTAAATACATACATATTATAGATAAATTACACCCAGACACAGAAAAAACATTAATACTCATCACACAAAGATTTGTCCTGGGTGGGAATCGAACGCACGACTACCGGCGTAGCAGTCGGAGTCACTTACCACACAAGTCACCCATTGTGCAAATAACGGGAACAAATCTGTCTGAATCCTTGCTAATCATAAATGTGAAAGTTTGTGAGTCCATATGGATGTTTGTCACTCTTTCACGTAAAAACTACTAAACGGATCTGGATGAAATTTGGCACAGAGATAGATTATGGTCTGGAATAACACATAGGCTACTTTTTCCAGCGATAACCAACATCCACGCGGGCCGGAGCCGCGGGCAACAGCCAGTACAAAATATATGCATCACAAATGTTGTACCGTGTAAGACTCGAACCCGCGATACGCTGCTTATAATTTTAATGTTGATCACCCGATTATAAATTGAAATTTATCATTATATATAATATTTCTAAATATTAAACATACCAAGTACATATTAGTACCATAAAGCGCATTTACACGATGCAAATATGCAAGCAAACAAAGATGGCGTGAGACAAAACTTACATCGTAATATAATTAAATTATAATCTCAAATAAAAATACAATTATATATATAATATATCCAATAATGAAATCAGCCAATATTCAATGTATAGGCTTCGTAAAATATTTGCAACCCATGTGGGATTTACAGCAATGAATTCAGTTCCACCCAGTACAGCGATATTTTTTCTAGACTTGTCGGCTAACTAGACGTGAGTAAATTGGCTGACATCGTCAATAGCAACCTATATATGTCCCACTGCTGGGCACGGGTCTCCTCTCCTCTATCAAGTGAGAGAGAGTGTTTAGGGCTTAATTCACACACGCTGGCCTGATGCGAGTTGGTGAATCAGACATGTCTTTAGAATTACTTCTAAGACATGTGGGTTTCCTCACGATGTTTTCCTTCACCGTCATTTGATTAGTACAATTAAACTCCACAAAGTGAAATTCACATCGGTACTGCCCGGGATCGAACTTGCACCTCTTGCGTGTTTTATATAAGTTAAGTTTAGCTGTTGTTATAGGGTATTTTTAGACATTTGAGTAATATGAATATACAGATTTCTGTTCCCACATCGGTCGTGAATATCATTTAAGTTATACCTGTCTCTATGCATCTATATGTAAATCTACAAATCAAAAATAACTAATTTATATAATATGTATATATATATATATTACTAAACAAAATTTTAGTAATGGTATACATAATAAATAAACATAAAAATAAATAATAGAAGTAGTAGGTGAGTTATTACCCGACTGTCAAAGGGTTATTTTGTATTATGCTACATTGTACGATTTTCTATTGGCATCATTTTTCCGCTAGACGCTTCGGGGGGCTCCTACTTTTATTGTAGAACATATCAAGGAATAAACCTGAAAAGAAAAAGAGAACAGATATTAATTAGGTTATATACAGAAGAGAATTTATGGAAAAATCTGAGGTAAGCCATTGTGCAGCAGTGGATAAGCATAGATTAAAATACATGATTTTAAAGAACGATCTCCTTGAAAATAATCTCGATATTTTGGGAGAGGTTTTTTAAATAACATGTAAATTACGGACACAAAAAATATCCAGGTTCTGATCAATCAATTGTGGATAATACAAATTTGTTGCCGGGGATCGAACCCACAACATTCAGCAGTGAAAAATGGAGAGCTGCACATTCATATACATATTATATTCTACTTTCCAACAAACCATCCAGGAACTGACTCAAGCACACACACGAAATTTTATTAGAATCGGCTCATCATTTTAGAAGCAGTTTAGTGATATACACACATAATTATGTCACTGCACTCCATCTACACACACTACACATACAAAATGTATTTGAGTCAGTCTTTGGATTGTTTATATATATATTTTTTTTTATACTACCAAGGTGGCAAACAAGCATACGGCCCGTCTGATGGTAAGCAATTACCGTAGCCTATGGACGCTTACAACACCAGGGGTGACGTTCACGCGTTGCCGACCCTTTAAAAACCTTATAGCTCCTATCTTGAAGAACCCCATGCTATAGTCTCTTGGGAAAACCTGGGCAGGGAGCTCATTCCACAGCCTAATCGTACGTGGTAAGAAATTCCTCTGGAATCTCTCGGTACGGCATGTTTGAGGTGCAAGGATGTGAAGATGAACTCCCTGTCGGTGGCGAGAGGTGCGTTGATAAATATTCACACCATACAAATTTTGTTATGTGCCAGATCTTTTCTACTAGGCGAATAAAGAGTTATTTTTACCAAGTATATTTTGTCAGACAATTTATAAAAATAAAGATGGTAAAAATTAAAATTATTATCACAGAATTAGTTATTATGTTGTTACAATCAACTGGTGGCCACACAAAGAGCATACATGCGTTTATTACGTATCATTAGCTTATTATTTTATGACCACGAAACAATGACCTTGGAGCCATATTGGACAGTAGCACGTCAGTCAACCCGTGACCACGGTCGCTGCAATTCGACCAAAACGTCGGGTAACAAAAAGGTATGAAAATCTTTAAAATATTACGCGATTTAGACTCGTTATCCATTATAATAATAATAATCTTTATTTGCATAAAACATGGTATTTATGATGTTACAGTGAATAATTATGTTCAATCATGTTTTGCTGTTTAGCATGCAAAAATTACTAGCTAGGTAAGTACTTAGTTAACATTTTTTCTTTAAAATTTTCTTAATAGTATATAAGTTATTTTCGTTGAGCCACTTACACAATTTCACTTGAAATAACCTTAGATTAGTGATTTTAGTTCGTTACGTATCTCATTATATAGTAATAATATGTGCACAAATCTTGAAAGTTCAAAATAATTTAGAAGCAGGTGGTACGAAGAAGATAATTGTGAGACACACACACTCCAAAATAAGGGACTATGACTAGTTATGAAAAGAAAAGCACAATAAGCAAATCTATTTATCACTTTTTTATAATAAATGTATAATTATTTAACAATGATAAAATGAAACTAGTCCTGCTAAACTTGCATCGTGTAACTGAGCCTTAACTTGCCTTGCAAAACTTGCATCGTTTCTATGGCGCTTTACGTACTATGTGCAATAAATATTGATCACTACTATAATTATCGTCTTTAATATATTGTTAGAAATAATGAAGTCTGGAGGCGGTGCCTAGCATCGCGCCATCGTGATGTAAGCGATCACACGATCGGTGCGGCGAGCGACGGCGCATGCGGCGGCGGACAGCGGCGCTGAGGTATTCACATGGTGATATTCGGACGTAACGGACGTATGAGTGGCTTACTTTCTTTTTAAAAATATAATTCCGCTTCTGGTTTATAATACTATATCATTTTCTTTTTAATAATTGTGTGTATAAAACTAATTATACGAGTGGGCAACATAATGCCAGTTGCAATAAGAATAATATTGTCTAATCTAACGACAATTTATTTCTAAACTAGCGTGCTGCCCCGACTTCGTCCGGGTTAAACTATTTTCAGCGTAACTTTCTTTTTTTTACATAAGAACCTCCTCCTGACAATAACAAACACAACAAAAAAAAATTACTGAAATCGGTCCAGCCGTTCATGTGTGATGCCGTGACCAAGGGAAATAGGGATTCATTTTTATATTTAAAGATTATTCTATTTTTATGAGCCTTCTTTGAAATATCACTTTATAATTTTGTACATAGGGTGTATTTTGAATGATATCACTGATTTTGATAACAAATGGAGCTCTTGTCAGTGCTAAATTTGTCCAAACTGAAAGAGCATTAAAACGCTAAAAGAGCGGGCATTGCGCGCCAGTCTTTGTTTACACGACCGACGGACGACACAGATACAATGCCGTACTGCATCGCAAAAACATGTAAAAATGTCAATGGTCCAGTGGTGACTGCCTCGGTGGTCCAGTGATCGCAGTATGCGCCTGCTGTGCACGAGGTTGAGGGTTCGATTCCCACACAAGACAAAACTTTTTGTGGCCCACAAAGAATTGTTCTGAGTCTGGGTATAATTTGTGTCCGTTAATTGTATGTTTGTAAAGTCCCCCGCGACACAGAGCTTGTTCTCTAGTGTGGGAGTTGACTTTTTTCAAAGAAAAGAAAAAAAAAAGAACTACTCGACAAAATGTTAAAAAAGATTTCCAGTAGTAAACTTTAGTTTTTTTGTTTTCTATACTACTAAGAAGGCAAACAAGCATACGGCCCACCTGATGGTAAGCAATTACCGCAGCCTATGGTCGCTTACAACACCAAAGGTATCTCTCGCGCGTTGCCGACCCTTTAGAATCCTCATAACTCCTTTCTTAAAAACCCCACGCTATAACCTCTCAGGAAAACCTTGCCAAAGAGCTATTCCACAACCTAATCTTACGTGGGAGGACACAGCACATTATTATTTTACCTGAAAACTAATATTTTATAATAATATTTTACCAACATTCGGTCAAAAAACCAAAATATATCTGTCTTTTTCTAATTCTTTACGGGCGCAATGTTTAGAAAGAGACTAAATAACAAGCTCTGTGTCGCGGGGAACTTTACAAATATCAATTAACGAACACAAATTACACCTAGACTCAGAACAACTCTTTGTGGATCACACAACGGAACCTCACGCACAGCAGGCGCATACTGCGGCCACTGGACCACCAAGATAATCACCAAGTTCAAGGTTGAAGTGCATAGCTGATAAATAAGAGCTAGCAAATGTCTTGTTGCATTAATTTAATTTAATATTAAAACTATATGGGTAGTTGTTTTATTGCTATATATAAACCTTTGTTTGTATAGTTTCATTCGGAACATTATTGTCGTGAATTTTGTTTCAGACCTGCCTCCGTGGCTCAGTGGTCGATGTGTGAGACTGCTGATCACGAGGTCCCGCGTTCGATTCCCGGGTCGGGCCAAAAATCGATATTGGGTTTTTCTGTTAAGAAATTCACAATAGATGCCCGGAGTTGGTGGTGTTTACACCCCCGTGCCACGTAAAGCCGTTGGTCCTACGCTTGATCTAAGGTGTCTAGAACCCAGTTAGATTGTCCTAAGTGTTTGTGGCAATGTGGTCCTATTTATGTCAACAGTGAATATTTGCAAGAAATTTATTGTAACTTGTGGTTTTTAAGATGTGGTCCTAAATAAATCTCTCTCCGGTCGTGTCGGATTTGCCGTCCCATCGGACTATGAGAGTGAGATAATAAAGATTGCACTTGTGTTTGCGCACACACTTGTGCACTATAATATCTCCCACGCAAATGGCAAGTCTCTCTTGAGATTAGCCGCCGTGACCGAAATTCGGTTAGGATGACATTATTAAGTCAATGAATGATACCTATGTATATGAGCGCTGATGTGTTCAGTCGATTTGGTTGATTGTTATTGTATTTGGTACTGACTCATTCGAAAATAAATTAAATTATACTAGAACTGCTTACCATCAGGCGGAACGTAACTTATAAATTTTTGTCTTTAAAGCCTTTAGAAAGGCTTTATTTCTTTAATTTATATCTCTAATGTAAAATATTGTAACTAATAATCGACTGCCTCGGTGGTCCAGTGGCCGCAGTATGCGCCTGCTGTGTACGTGGTTGTGGGTTCGATTCCCACACAGGACAAAACTTTGTGTGACCCACAAAGACTTGTTCTGAGTCTAGGTGTAATTTGTATTTGTTAATTGTATGTTTGTAAAGTTCCCCGCGACACAGAGCTTGTTCTCTAGTGCGGGAGTTGTCTTTTAAAAAAGAAAAAGAAAAAAAAAAGAAGAAAAATATATATATATATAGGTCCTACCATAGTCAGCGAATTGGCCGTAGGAAAAAAAATCTGGCATTTGTATTTATGACGTTCATAAGTATCATGTATTTGATCTAAATGAGTTTTACTTTGACTATTGACGTTTTCTCATCATTAATAATTTAAGTTTGCGATTAAAATAGAATATTACTATTGCAACTCAATATTCCTTAGTTACCTCTATTACCTTGTTACCACAAATATATTAATTCATATTAAATTGTAAATGTTATACACTGGCGATTAAAAAGAGTAGCCCAGAGTTTGGTGTTAATATATCTCGAAGCCCTATTAGTCAATAAATAGACTGTAAGAAAAAAATATTGATATTTGTAAAGTTTGCAAACAACAATACGAAATTAAAAAAAAACGTTAGTCAGCTAGATAAAATCACTTTCGTACGATGAAACCGAGGCTTTGTTGGCTGTAATACATTAACTATAAATAAATAATTAAGGTTAATTTCAAAAACACACACATACACACACACACATCCACACACTCACGTTTATTTGTAAGAGATTTTTTGTTATCTTAAGCTAAGCAAATTTATGATATGGAAGAGCGGAATCCTCTAACACAGGCATTAATTGCTTTGCCTAAAACAGGACTCCAAGCACTAATTTTAAATGTACTTTTATAAAAACAATAAATACATTATTATTATATTATTATTATAATATACGCCTCTATATACGCTTCTATAATTTGTTTTTTTATGACGTTAATAAATATCGTGAATATATAGAATTATATGAATGGATGAGTTTCGACTTATGTTAGATGTTACTCGGAACCAAATAACATATTAATAGTATTAAAGCACTAGTTATCTTTAATAAAGTCAAAGTCAAACTCATTTATTCATTTAGATCAAATACATGATACTTATGAACGTCATTAAAACAAATTTCACCATACTTTTTTCCTACGGCCAATTCGCTGACTAGGGTAGGGCCTCGAGAAGAATTGGCAAGGAACTCGGGCCACTTTTTTTAATCGCCAGATAGAGAATAAATTATTATCTTATGTAATGTAAATAATAAAAGTAAT
Source organism: Trisateles emortualis (assembly GCA_947095525.1). Taxonomy (NCBI): domain Eukaryota; kingdom Metazoa; phylum Arthropoda; class Insecta; order Lepidoptera; family Erebidae; genus Trisateles; species Trisateles emortualis. The sequence goes on from OX352729.1 coordinate 34,722,309, forward strand.
AATTTTATATTCATATTATACATGTGTTTATAGTAAGGCACTAATATTTATTGATATTTTACTTAGCATTATAACTTAGTGACACCGATAAATATTAATATATTAAAGAATCTTTGCTGCCTATATACAATTCACTATAATATCTAAGTACCTATGTTTTCAGTACGATAATGATCAGTATTAAAACAAGCAATACCTGAGAACACTAGGACAGCTCCTAGCCATTGTCTAGGCAACAGCACGTTGCCGAATATGATGACAGATGTCAGCACTGTGAAGAACTTTCTGGTCGTAGTCACCACTGAACACGGGAGTGGACCGAAGTCTGCCACCTGGAATATACATTTTAGAAAATAAGTTTTAATATGGTCATATTTAATATTTTTAGCATTTTTGCTATGCAATCAGCTCAAATATACTTAAATATTAAAGCAATGTGGAAAAAGACGAGCCCGGAGCAGGACTCGAAACTGCGCCTCTCGGGTTCCAGCCCGATGATGATTTAAGTTCATTAAGAACTGAGTCCTGTCTGCCACCACTGCGACTGCGACGACGACTCAAATCACATTCAGCTTAATAGGTACACAAATAAAAAACATCTCTTTTTAGAAAAAAAGTCTATGTCCAGTAGTAACCACAATTCAGCTAACATAATAATAATTATTATTAACATAATAAAAGTAAACTAAAATTCCCCGTACAAAGCTTTTTTTTCCAATATAAATCAGACATTTCAAATCTAACTGTTCACAAAAAAATCTGTTATCATAAAACTACAGCCCTAGTATACTATAGTCCCTTAACGAATGGATCGTTAAGGGACTATAGAATACTACTCCATAATCTTCACTAAAACTATTATCCTTAGAACGACCAATGTAAATGTAAGCGCAGAATTACATTATATTGAAACCCATATAATCCCACTGCCACGCACGGATCTCTTAACTTCTGTCAAAAGAACTAAAATTGTACATTTAATTCAGTGACTTATCTGGTTACGTCACCATTAACCACTGCGCGACATACATATTATGGACTAGGGGTCGCCCGAGACTTCGTCCGCGTGGTAATTTGGAACGTATATTTTTTTCCCGATTTTGCAACATATCTCACTACTGCTCCGCTCCTATTTATCATAGCGTGATGTTATATAGCCTATAACCTTCCTGGATAAATGCACTATTCAACAAAAAAAAGATTTTTTCTAATCGAACCTACACTTTCTAAGATTAGCGCGTTCAACCAAACAAACTCTTTAGCTTTATTATATTAGTATAGATTAAAATCAACATGCAGAACGATTACGTGTACACGATACTACATAGTAAAGAAAATCGTGTTAAGTATACAAACAGCAGTGATGGCCGAGTGGGAAAAGTAAGACTTGCACGCAAGAGGTGCGAGTTCGATGACGGATGACAGTACCAATGTTAATTTCACTTTGTGGAGTTTATATGTACTAATCAAATGACTCACCATCAGCGGTGAAAGAAAACATCGTGAAGAAATCCACATGTTTTAGAAGTAATTCTAAAGACATGTTCATTAACCTGCATTAGGCCAGCGTGTGTGAATTAAGGGCTCTCTCTCTCTTGATAGAGGAGAGGAGACCCGTGCCCAACAATAGGACATATATGGGTTGTTATTATTAAAGAAAAGGATAATAAACACAGATAGGACACCATGCTAGTTAGCAAACCCGACTAAAAACGTCACAGTCAAATAACTACACACAACGATGTAATTCTACTACTGTGAGTAAAGATTTCCAATACCCATTAATGATTAAGGGATGCGTTTCTTTCCTATCCCAGAGAATTTCAATCATAAAACCCCGGTGTTGATTATTTTGGGTCAGCAACACGCAAGTGACACTTCTGGTATTGCAAGCGTCGGGTACTGTAACTGCTTATCATAAGGCGGGCCGTTTGCTTGTTTGACATCTAAGTAGTATAAAAATGAAGTAATAATACAATTGCTGCAATATATGTCCCACTGCTGGGCATGGGTCTCTTTTTCTCTATCAAGAGAGAGAGTGTTTAGGCACACGCTAGACACACGCTGGCCTTATGCGAGTTGGTGAGTCAGACATGTCTTTAGAATTTCCTCTAAGACATGTGGGTTTCCTCACGATGTTTTTCTTCACCGCTGCGTGAATACACAGTAATCATCTTAATGACTGGTAAAATCATAATCTATAAACAGATAAGTTAATTTAACAAAATATGCGATAGTTAACTAATTCTATTATCATTACATATCAAAGATAACTTGAGTTATAAGTTTATAAGGCGATTAATAATATATTTTATAAGACTAGCACAGCCGGAATGTCTCTTTTTTTTATATATATACTACCAAGGAGGCAAACAAGCATACGGCCCGCCTGATGGAAAGCAGTTACCTATCGTAGCCTATCGACGCTTGCAACACCTGGGGTATCACTCGCGCGTTGCCGACCCTTTAGAAACCATATACCTCCTTTCTTGAAGAATCTCTTTGAATTTCTCTGTCTCTTTGAATTCATATTATTAATTCTGCTTGTGCTGTGTGTGTGTGACTGCCTTGGTGGTCCAGTAGGTGTAGTATGCGCCTGCTGTGCACGAGGTTTTTCGATTCCCGCACAGGGACAAAACTTTGTGTGACCCACAAAGAGTTGTTCTGAGTCTGGGTGTAATTTGTGTTCGTTAATTGTATGTTTGTAAAGTCCCCCGCAACACAGAGCTTGTTCTCTAGTGCGGGAGTTATCAAAAAGAAAAAAAAAAAGCCCAGAATTCCATACAATGTTAGTTACATTGTATGGAATTCTGGGCTTTCTGTTTTTTTTTTGTCCCAAACACATACTGTTTTTTCAAATTATGATTATCTCAGATCGATCTGTAAGAATGATACTGACAACCGTTCTGAATTCCGGATCGGAATATTAAGATCATGATTTCATAACGCGCGTAATTCCATACATTTGAATAGAGCGGCAGCACAGATACTGAAATCAGATTATGAATTACTAGGGGTCACCTGCGACTTCGTCCGCGTAATTTTTAATATTTTCCCCGATTTTGCAACATATCTCACTACTGCTCTGCTCCCATTGATCATAAGCCTTCCTGGATAAATGCACTATTCAACATTAATAGATTTCTTTTTAATCGAACCAGTACTTTCTGAGATAAACAAACAAACTCTTCAGCTTTATAATATTAGTAAAGATTTTAGTTTGACAGTATTAATTCCTCTTCCATAGAGATGTTTGCATGTGCTGTGGAACATGAGAGTACTGATAAATCTGAATTTTTAAGAAATGTGTGAGGCAAGTCGCCGGAATTAATAATATGAATTCAGATTATGAATTTAGAGAGACATTCCGGCTGTGTAAGCCCAGCCTAACTGATGGCCGCGCCTCTGCTCGCGTAGATGTATGTTATCGCGGTAAAAATACCCAATGTCCTATCTTTAAAATCCCCAATCTCCCCAGAATACTATCTATCACCAAATATTAGATTGCATAACGATCCGTTTAGCCGTTTAATCGACGACGGTAACAAACAAACAGTTACTTACGCATTCATAATCATCATCATCATCTCAACCCATAAACGTCCCACTGCTGGGCACGGGCCCCCTCCATACATTTTGAGGAATATTAGCTTACTATACCACGCTGGCTAGACGGTTTGGTATAAGATTTGATTCAAATTTTCCCTCTCTTGTAGTGGATATTGTCTGACTTACTCCCTTGGTCGACACTTACGACACCCTTGCAATGGAACGGGGTTTAACTATCTAGTTTGGCTGGGTGGATGTTTGTTATACAATCAAGCCAGAAATTCGGAACAGAGATCAATTAAAGTCAGGTTTACACAAAGGGCTTATAATGCACTCAGGGTGTACAATAACATTTTCAGGGCACTGGTGTGGCTTCCCCGATACTGTAGTGCCTCAGGCATGTTTGCAGATGCTCACAAAAAAAAAGTCATCAAGACTTTTTCACAATAATGAGGAAAAAGACATTGTCTGTAGTACAAGGTATGCGGGGGAGCCAAAACAGTATCCTGAAAATGATTGTGGGCAGGCTGGATTCGGCTGTGTTTGGTCGCTTCATTGACCTTCATGTGAAAGGTGTGGGTCAATGATTTAATGGATAAACATAGTCTATAAGTATTTTGTTACTAACAATAATATGGATTGTAATTATCTGTAACTAGGGGTCGCTCGCTACTTCGTCCGCGTGATAATTTGCAATCCCCGATTTTGCAACATCTCACTACTGCTCCGCTCCTATTGATCATAGCGTGATGTTATATAGCCTTCCTGGATATTAATAATAATAATAAAATCTGTTTATTGCAGTTAAATAGTGATAATAATAAAAACTTAACTCTTAAAATGCACTGTTCAACAAAAAAAGTATTTTTCTAATTGAACCAGTACTTTTTGAGATTAGCGCGTTCAACCAAACAAACAAACTTTATAATATTAGTATAGATTAAAAATAATTTGAATTTGAAAAAGTCTGGAATTGCATATTATTATCCCTATATGTCCCTTTCCATGGGATAGATTTGGTTTTATTTTAGTAGGCGGAGCCGCGGGGCAACAGCTAGTATTCAATACCATAAACAGAAGGGCATCTGGATGAAACGCGCTTTCATAGACATTATAGATATTATACTACTAATATTATAAATGTGAAAGTTTGTGAGTATGGATGGATAGATGTATGTTTGTTACTCTTTCACGAAATAACTACTGAACGGATCTGAATAAAATTTGGCATACAGATAGATTATAGGCTGGAATAGCACATAGGCTACTTTTTATCGCGATAACCGACATCTACGCAGTCGAAGCCGCGGGCAACAGCTAGTAGATTTATAATAGACAAAAAATGACATTCATACGTTCAAGAAAAATATAGAAACCGTTCGTTCTTATAAAAAAAAAATTAAATATATACTTTTAAATAGTTCTGCTCAAACACGTATTTTAATGAGACCTTCTCGACTCCTGATCAGCCATCAGCCTCATACAGCTAGTAGTAAAATACACTTACCATAAAGAATATGAACACTTGTCCGAGTGCACCGACAAAAGCGAAAGCGACCAGGTACACGATGATCTCGGGGTACAACGACATGAAACTGATGAACTTGAATATTTCACCGCTGAGTACCACGCCTATACAGCACCCGATCGATGACCTGCAATCAAATTGTGTAAACTTATCTATATGGATAGAACTATGTCCAGCAGTGGACATCTGTAGACAGATAATACTGGCTAGCCTGTTGGCCCTGACTGCTAAGGAGGTACCTCAAACAATTCATTCAACGATACATACGAATCTTTGTTCTTTGTTTGTAGTTAAACGCCTACGAAATGGCTCGACCGATTCTCATGAAATTTTGTGTGCATATTTGATAGGTCTGAGACTCAGACAACATCTATTTTTCAACACCCTAAATGTTAAGAGTAGACCACACCATTTTATTTTTTTTTATGATACAACATTAAAAATTACATACAACCCTAAACTTTCAACCCTCTACGATCAACCCTGATATTACTATTTTAGTAGCAAAACAACGTTTGCTGGGACAGCTAGTTTATCTATAATATGTATTAGAAATATATAGAAGACCACAGCTAAATAACTACACACAGCAGTGTAGTTGTGTTCCTGTGTATGAGTACAGGTCTCCAGCGCTCATTTAGGTATGCGTTTTGAAAGAAACGTATTCCTATCCCAAAGACACTCCTATCTTAAAACTCTGGTGTAAAGACATGGGTTGACAACACGCAAGTAATACCTCTGGTATTGCAAGCGTCCATGGGCTACGGTACCTGCTAAACATCAGGCGGACCGCATGGTTGTTTGCCACCCAAGTAGTATAAAAAAAGTAATTTTACATTAATGAAGGCTCGCTTACATCTTTCAAAATGTATGAGATATGATGACAAATATCTAAGACAACGACAAATCATACATTAAAATTAATTAAAATCAGCTTCTATCCATACAAAACCGCTGGCACAGACCGCGTCTTCCTCGCGATCCTACAGTGAGTAGAATCAGCAGTCACAGAGAGAAATCCTACGGATCATTTTTTTTAAGACAACTCCCACACTAGAGAACAACTTTTTTGGACTTTAAAAACATATTATTAACGGACAAAAATTACACCCAGACTTAGAACAACTCTTTGCGGGTCACACAAAGTTTTGTCCTGTGTGGAAATCGAACCCACAACCTTGTGCACAGCAGGCGCATACTGCCGCCACTGGACCACCAAGGCAGTCAAATTAGCTTACCTCCTTCCTGCTCAAGACGTTGGAAAGGCTATGCGACAGAGAGCCTAGAAACGAGGTACTGAATAGCATGCCACTGCACGCTAACCAACAAGCCTACAGCTCAGGTTAAATCCACTGAATCTGTTCTACATTTTGTTCTCAACTGAATTGACGAAGCCATACAACGAAGAAGCTTTCGACAAAACCAAGTTCTCCAGCGACGGGGCTCTTTACCAACATGTTAAGTCAACGTATTGTTCACTTAGATGACGACAAGCACTCGGCCCTGATCGCGAGAAGGTGCAAGGGGAAGTCCTATTGATGTTCAATATTTGTCAAAGACCAGTGAGGAGCCGGGATTTTCTCAGAAGACCTGAACGTAACCATAGCTATACCACTATACTGCCCTGGTTACAAGGAACCACGTAAGTGCAAGACAAGTATCGAAGCAAAACATGCCTTAAATCTGATAAGTTATATGTGTTTTTACCGTAGCCTTTATCACGCTACGTCGTTCTTTCTTAGCAGGGCAGTATACCATCACCCACAACACTGTCTCCCAGGCATAGGGTATGGGGATTTTTCTGGCAGCTGAGGCAATTATATTTCCATGGATAAAGGACCAGTCTATCAGATATCAAAGCGGTCCGTGTGGTGACGGACTAAGAATACAAATGTCACCACCCCTTTCCATCCAGAGGGTGTCGTAAGAGTTGACTAAGGGAGTAAGTCAGGCAGACAGTATCTACTGCAAGAGAGGGAAATCTCGAAATAAATCCCATATACCAACCTGTCTGGCCAGCGTGGTATAGTAGGTTAATATCCCTCCAAGTGTTTGGAGGAGACCCGTGCCCAGCAGTGGAACGTTTTTGGGTTGCGATGATGATGATGATCATTAGACTGCCACACAGTCAACTTAGGGCTGGTCTACGAGTGTCAGCAAACAATGGATCAAAGAACACAGCGGCTTCCGAAGCAGCGATACTGCGGAAGAACTCGCCAGAAGAGGATCAGATATGGACATGATATGCCCGCGGATCCAATTAGTGGCGCTGCCCTTCGGACACCTAAGAACCAACACAGCAACCTCCAGATCAGCCACAGGAAATGCAATCAGACAAAAAAGTACTTCCTCAGTTGAATCACCGTTCTGAGACTCACATAGCAGCAGTGCTGCATGGCACTGCTGCCATCACGGGTCACGGTTCCCTCAATTCATCATCATCATCATCTCAACCCATAAACGTCCCACTGCTGGGCACGGGTCTCCTCCATACATTTGGAGGGATATTAGCCTACTATACCACGCTGGCCAGACGGGTTGGTATAGGATTTTGTTTCGAGTTTCTTCTAAGCCTGCATGAGGGAAGACGAGACGCCGGCGCAAATGTTGCTGCACTGCCCGGAAGAAGCAGGAATTAGCACCTGGACAGCCCAGGTTCCTCACGAGATGCTGTTGCCAACGTCAGGCGTCTGCTGGACTTCTTCAAAGAACTGGGATGGATAAAATGATCCCCTTGTCACCCACCCCTACGCTATATAAGCGTCAACAAAAATAATGACTTTCGAACTAGAGTGGTTTGAATCTCGGAGACAAAGTACACCTACACTAGAAACACAGATAAAAGGCCGTATGCTTTTTTGCCACCTTGGTAGTATATTTAAAAAAAAAAACAATCTCGGGTTTTTTTGTCACTCACGGAAATCGAACCCACAGCGTATAAACCACAGGCATGCTACCTACAATACTACATGTTTCATTATACAACTCAGGTGACAAACAAACATATGGCCAACCTGATAGTAAGCAGTAACCGTGGCATATAAACATTTTGCAGTACTTTAGGAATCACTTGAGCGAGACCGACTTAAAAGTCGAATCGAGTTTTATGTTAAACTAGCCCTAGGATACTAATAACTCACACACATCAATATAAGGGGGAGTCCTTTCCCAGCTGGGATTGCTCGCTAATGTAGTACCTTAATTTTGTTAATTTTTAAAAAAAGGCAACTCCCTCACTAGAGAACAAGCTCTGCTCGCTAATGTGGTACCTTAATTTTGTTAATTTATAAAAATAGGCAACTCCCTCACTAGAGGACAAGCTCTGTGTCGCGGGGGACTTTACAAACATACAATTAACGACCAAAAATTACACCCAGACCCAGAACAACCCTTTATGGGTCACACAAAGTTTTGTCCTGTGTGGCAATCGAACCCAGGCAGGCGCATACTGCGGCCACTGGACTACCAAGGCAGTCAAAGCCTTACCTCTAACCATTACTTAAAGAATGTCAATATAATGTAACCATTCAGACGTTTAGCTTCAGTTATTTTAACTATGCATTAATTCTTTTATTAATTTTAAATAGTAGTAAAATATTTGCCTACAAAAATTTTGGCTACAGCAACCAGTCTTAACAGAGACTAGCCAGCAAAACGGGACATATAGTGCACAAGTGTGGGCGCAAACCTAAAAAAAATACTTTTAAAAAAATCCGTCGTGTGACGGATTAAGAATACAAATGTCACCACCACGTTCCATCCCGAGGGTGTCGTAAGAGTCGACTAAAGGAGTAAGTCAGGCAGACAATATCCACTGCAAGAGAGGGAAAACTTGAAACAAAACCCTATACCAACCCGTCTGGCCAGCGGAGGGATACTAGCCTACTACACAATAGTAGGCTAGTATCCCACCAAATGTATGGAGGAGACCCGTACCCAGCAGTGGGACGTTTATGGGTTGAGATGTTGTGCGCAAACACAGCTGCAATCGCTATTCTCTTAAGTTTCATAGGGCGATAGCTCGGCTATGTTTCAATGCTATTTCTTTCTTTCTTTCCTTGTGAGTCCAACCAGACAGAAAAACTCAATAATACTTTGCCTAGTCCACAAAAGAAACACTAAACCCCACAATCTGGCAACATATTTTGCCAGTTTTTTTAATACTACCTGGGTGGCAAAAACGATCAGCCTGATGTTAAGCAGTTACCGTAGCAAATGGACGCTTGCAATACCAGAGGTATTACTTGTGTGTTGCCAGCCCATTTTCTCACACCAGGTCTTTATAATGGGAGTATTAGATAGAAATACGTTTATTTCAAAATGCATCCCTAAATGAGCGCTGGAGCCCTGTACTCACACACAGGAACACACATACACCGCTGTGTGTAGTTATTTGGCTGAGGCCTTCTGTAAGGTTTTGGTCCTTCCTCAGTCGGGCTTGCTCACTAGTATGGTGCCCTACCTCCCATAAATTATTAAGAATTTTAATAAATAACATAAACTACTAATTCGAGCTCCTGTTTGACAAATTTGAATCGATGTAACAATGTGAGAGGAATAAACTTTCTACTACGCAGAAAATATATAAGCAACTAGAACTTTCTTTTTTACCCTTACTAATATTATAAATGTGAAAGTTTGTGAGTATTGATGGATGGATGTTTGTAACTCTTTCACGTAAAAACTACTGAAACGGATCTGGATGAAATTTGGCACAGAAATAGATTAAGGTTTGGAATCACACATAGGCTACTTTTTACAGCGATAACCGACATCCACGCGGGCTGAGCCACGGGCAACAGCTAGTACTTAAATAAACGTATAAAACAGTGATATGAACACAAGGTGGATTAGCTATAACCCATAACTGCTAATAGATGATGAAGTTACACTAACTGTATCGTATTAAAAACTCAGTCACACATAAAATCGCTTATGCAATCACACAAGTCGCTGTTATCGCTGAGCAATTTCGCTCGATTGCAAAAATAGGAAAATTTAATTTCAAAATTTCGCAATAAAGAATACTATAGATGGCATAGTAACAGTTTAATATATGTTTTAGTATAGTAAATGTAAATTACGCAGTAAATATATAAGCGACTAGAACTTAATGTTTCCTTTCCTATCCTACTAATATTATAAACGCGAAAGTTTATAAGTATGGATGGATGGATGTTTGTTACTCTTTCACGTAAAAACTAACTAAAATGGATCTGGATGAAATTTGGCACAGAGATAGATTATGGTCTAGAATAACACATACGTAGGCTACTTTTTACAGCGATAACCGACATCCACGCGGGCGGAGCCACGGGCAACAGCTAGTACACAACAGCTAGTAAATGTATAACATACCACATATTAGTATTCAGCATCATAGAGTAGGCAGATGGCGACGATTCACTTTTAATACGCTCCTGAAACGTAATACAAAATATAAATTAATAATTTTTAGAGGTGGTGGCTCAGTAGACAAGTATACGACTTGTAATGTTTAAGGAGTGAGTTTGATCCCCACCGGTAATACCATAGTGCATTCACCAAGAACGTGTTCAGACATATTTTATCAGCGGACCACAATTTTCAACATGAACCTTTATATTTTTTAAGAGAGATTAAGCACTAGTGAGTAAGCCTAACTGGGGAAAGACCTCCACCTTACAGAAGAGCACAGCTAAATAACTACACACAGCGGTGTAGTTTTGTTTCTGTGTGTGATTACAGGTCTTCAGCGCTCACTTACAAATCTTATGCCAGGATCTTATCTTATGATCACCCAAGTGATACGTCTAGTATTGTAAGCATCCATGGGCTATAGTTACTGCTTAACATCAGGCGGGCTGTATGCTTGTTTGCCACCCAAGTATGTAGTATAAAAAAAATCTCCGGACTGGTACTAGAGACCTGTACTCAGGAAGGAACACAACTACACCGCTGTTTGTAGTTATTTGGCTGTGGTCTTCTGTAAGGTGAAGGTCCTTCCCCAATCGGGCTTGCTCGCTACTATGGTGCGCTACCTCTCTTAATATTACAGAATTATAACCAATATTAGAGAAATAGGCTTGTTGTAATAGGCTTAAGAATACAAATGTCACCACCCTCTTCTATCCCGAGGGTGTCGTAAGAGTCGACTAAGGGAGTAAGTCTAGCAGACAATATCCACCGGAAGAGAGGGAAAACTCGAAATAAAACCCTATTCCAACCCGTCTGGCCAGCGTGGTATAGTAGGCTAATATCCCTTCAAATGATTGTAGGAGACTTGTTCCCAGCAGTGGGACGTTTATGGGTTGAGATGATGATGATGATAATGAGGCTTGTTGTATTTACATATCTGTGTCTAAAAGAGTATGAATCTATTGTATGTACGATTATTAATTGTTACATAAAAAGTGTTATGAATAGTCAAAACCTGGTGCGAGTTTGTAGCATCATAATATCCAAACCGATAGTTGGATTTCTATGTGGTGTTCTTCTTTTGTTTTGGAGCTCATTTCATCTAGAATAGTTTTAACTCAATTTGAAAATGTGAGAATATCTCCAGAGCTAGGTGGCATTAGAACTTATGTTGACTTGCCCCTCGTAACAATATAAAAATAATATATAATGAAGCAACTTGCACCCAACTATACTCATATTATAAAGTTAAAGGGATTGTTTGAACGGACTCATCTAAGAAAAGTATTGCATCTATTAAAATCTACATAAATTACTTTTTACTACTACAGCTTGCATATGTCATCATCATCTCAACCCATAAACGTCCTTTGCTGGGCTCGGGTCTCCTCCATAAATGTGGAGGGATATTAGCCTACTATACCACGTTGGCCAGACGGGTTGGTATAGGGTTTTGTTTCGAGATTTCCCTCTCTTGCAGTGGATATTGTCTGCCTGACTTACTCCCTTAGTCGACTCTTACGACACCCTCGGGAATTCGGGATGGAAAGGGGTGGTGACATTGTATTCTTAATCCGTCACCACACGGACAGCATATGTAAATCCAACTAATATTATAAATGTGAAAGTATAAATGTTTGTAAATCTTTCACACTAGAATAAAAACTACTGAACGGATCTGGCACAGAGATAGATTTTAGGCTCGAATAGCACATAGGCTATTTTTTTGACATCTATGCGGGCAGAGCCGCGGGCAGTTAGTGTAAAATAATGCAAAATGAATTACCTGTACTGCACCAGTCAGCCCATCCATAACCAGAGACAATATAAGCAACAGTTCACCGACTCCAAAACCCTGTGATTCCTCAAACTTTTTGCTTGCTTGATCCTTATACATGAACATCACCACACCAAGAACTATTAGCAGAACAAATAGATACTTCTTCATTGGGTATGACTTGTGTCCAATAAGCACTCCAAGTATCATTACGGGAATGGGCTTCGCAGCTTTGCCGACCACCTGGAATGTCAACATTGTCTTATATTAGTATGAATAACAGTAATGTTAAAGATTTCCTATGTAATATATAGCCTATAACCATCCAATCCAATTGAATTATCAAATACATAAATAATTTTTGAAATCTGACTGTAATTCCAGAGCGCTTAGCTCTTCTAACAAAGTCTTCAGTTTAATAATTATACATAAATTTATTACAGGAGACTAATTTCCTTGCCTATTATTATCATCAGTAGTTCTTAAGAGACCTGGTAAAATACTTACTACTGACAGCACATACAACTGTTGAAACAGGCTGGTTAAACGGAGAGAAAATAGAAATCCACGTCTAACCATAAAGAACATCTCTGAAATCTTACAGCATGCCTGATTCATCAACCCATATTAGGACAGCGTGTGGATAAAGGACTGGACCCTCTACGTCTCTCAATAGAGAAGGGTCTCGTGCCTGGCAGTAGTAGTATCCATCTCAGACGTATGACGTCAGGTCAGGATATAGGTCTACATATATATTATGTATATTTAATATAATAATAATAGCAACCCATATATGTTCCACTGCTGGGCACGGGTGTCCACTCCTATATCAAGGGAGAAAGAGGGTTTAGGCCTTAATTCACACGCTGGCCTAATGCAAGTTGCTGAATCAGATATGTATTTAGAATTTCTTCTTAGACATGTGGGTTTCCTCGCGATGTTTTCTTTCACTGTTAGCAGATGGTGAATCATTTGATTAGTACATATAAACTCTACAAAGTTAAATTCACATAGGTACTGCCACCCGGGATCAAACTCACACTTCTTGCCACAGCCACGTGTTGCTATAATTATTATATTGTTGTGTCTTAGCCATGGTCAAATAGATAATTCACTGACTCAATATTGTTATTAAAGCGATATCTATAAAATTATTTTTATCAAACATACACTGAGAGATATGATCTGTTTGACAATTATCATCTTGAATAGCATAAGTTTACAGATTGCCAACATGTTCACTATGCTACAGCTGTCCTAACTGTTTTAAATATCAGTATTCTTGCTAATAGGTTCAGAAGTCATTGTGAACCTATAACATTTATTTAGCTGGCTACAAATGAAGCATGTCTTGTTTGCAAAAAATTACCTGTGTAGGATAGTTAATCCATTGCAAGGCCATGTTAGAACAGACCATGGCCAGCAGGTATGTCATCGCTGATGAAAAGTAATACACTTTTCTTGTTGTATCCACTTCTGTTTTCATTGATAGCTGAAATTTAAGAACGAAATTTACTATTAATAATTATAATGGCGTTAGATGCTTCTTTATCAATGATATACTAAGAAATTTAGGTAAAGAATAACATAAAATGGAAAGGGAATGCATAAAAAGATCTTAAAGACAGAACAAGATAGGTTTTACTCTTTAACCTATAAATATATTTTAATCTATCAATATATATAGTTGCCTACAGAGTTTTTAAATATAATAATAATAATAATAGCAACCCATATATATGTCCCACTGCTGGGCACGGGTCTCCTCTCCTCTATCAAGAGAGAGAGAGGGTTTAGGCCTTAATTCACACATGCTGGCCTAATGCGGGTTGGTGAATCAGACATGTCTTTAGAATTTCTTCTAAGACATGTGGGTTTCCTCACGATGTTTTCCTTCACCGTTAGCAGATGGCGAATCATTTGATTAGTACATATAAATTCCACAAAGTGAAATTCACATTGGTACTGCCCGGGATCGAACTCGCACCTCTTGCATGCAAGTCGGTTACTTTCCCACTCGGCCACCACCGCTTTTTAAATACTATACTAATAATAGGGAAATCACTTGTGTAATATTGTACTGGAAGCATAAGATATAGTATACGCTTGATTTCTAACCTCTTAAACAATTTATTGTATGTCATTATAAAATGAACTGCCAGCAAGATTAAGGATGAGTGTATCCTCAAAAACACAACTCATACTTCTATTTTGTTATTTAAACATATATAAATACAATCAATATTGTAATATTAGCTGACTATCATAATAATATGTAAAACATACAATCAATGCACGGACAAAGGACACTGAAATTTGTTATTTAGGTTTATTTTGTAATATAAGAGAACATAACATAATTTTGAGGTTTAAAAAGTAACCTGGATGAAGTCAAGGCGAGAAACTACTATTTTATATCATTAAACTGCATGCATTGTCTGAATAGTCATAGATTTTGACCAATAAGGTTACAACATAGTGACAAGTTTATGATGCACACACATACACTGCACAGAGGAAACTGATTTTTGTTGTATTGTTGTACCACCTATTGTGTTATTATTTTTGTTTCTTTTTGTTGTGTAATGCTTTTTGTAGGGCCATCCCACTGAAAACCAGCGCTGTGGCATAAGGCTTTTTTTTTATTATGCTTCAGCAAGTAGCTGAGTGGGGTGGCTTATTGTTGGTAAATTTGTTTGTATTTATTTTAATTAAGTGCTTTGTTTTTTAAGTAAGTTTATCAACAATAAATATTTTCTTTTTTTCTTACAATAGTACCAAATTTATATTTTTTTTTATTTCACTTAGGTATGGCGCCCACGAACAACTTTGTCTCTGCAACTTATTTGTCTCAACACATCAAGTCTATGGGTTAGTATGAAAAGTCTCCTGGCTGTCGTGTCATACTAGCCCATACACTTGATGTGATGAGACAAATAAGTTGCAGAGACACCTTAGGTGGCAAACAAGCATGCCTCTGATGTTGCAGTTCCTGTAGCCTATGGATGCAACACTAGAGGTCAATCACTAACATGTTGTCGTAATAAAGTTAAACTCCAGGGTTCTATGATGGAGTTACTCATGTATTTGGCAAAACAATTTTCATGTTTTGTTAAAAACGCTTCCCTAAATAAGGTCTAGAAACATGTATTCACACACGGGAACAAAAGTACATGCCTGTGTGTGTGTTATTTGGATGTGGTCTTTTACCTTTAAAATTGAATGTCTGTGCTTCATTTCTCTGTGACTTTTTTCACTGTGTGCACTTTCCTACACATTTTTGGTAAAATATCTATTTATTATAAGTGAAATTAAACTGATGAATGAAAATGGGATCATTTGGCTTTTTATATTTACTAGGCCAAATGATTTTAAACTCTGACCTTAACTTAAGAGAATGACCTTCATTGAAACTAAAATAATCAAATATATTATATATATTATTACCTAAACAATATCTTCATTTTAAATAAACATCTGGATGACAGAGCTTTCCTTGGTTAATAACATTTTCTAAAAATGTAACCTAGATTGATTGATTAATCGTCCCGAAACCCCTGCATACTAAATTTCATGCAAATCGTAGGAGCCGTTTCCGAGATTCAGATTACCTATATATATTTATACAAGAATTGCTTGTTTAAAGGTATTAGATAGATATAGCTGTGCTGTGCTCAGGTTGTTAAAGTCCCTGACACACTTTTGGTCTCATTTTCCATAAAACACTTATCAATATGTTAACGCAGACACATGGATAAATACAATTTATTCCTCCCTTTGATAGAACACTAAAAGTACAGATAGGCAACTTATATAGGCCTGAACTGAAGTGCCTTAACTTTTACATACCCCGATACTCCCACCATCGTACACAGATAAAAGCCTGTATTTTCCCACGGCAAGGCAAACGCCTACTTTACTTCCACTTCTCTGTCTAGGGCACAACCCTTTTACCCAAGTATTATTTTATTTTTGGGACTAAGAAAAATTACAAAAATACTCACCATCAAAATTTGAACGAATATATAGTTGAACACGCACTGGATTAGAACTAGCGACAAGGCGCAAGTGAATTTATCATTTTCACCATATTTCCCTCTTGTTATTTTTTCTTGTAACATACCAAACACGAAATAACACACAAATATTGCGCCTGCATATATTACAAATCGAAACTCACTAGCGACTTTTGCCATCTTGGTAAAATAAAATTATATTACCTCAAAGTCAGCAAAACTTTTATTAAAATTTTAATTTACTATGTTATCACTGTATAGAATCTAAAATGGATAAGAGCAACATTTAAGTGATTAACTTATATGCCTAACTCTGACCTAATTGTATATTAAATATTCGTTATAAAATTGATTGCACAGAAATATCACAAAAGCTTCGATAATTAAATATTATCGCTTTTTTTACTAAAGCAGTCGCTTTTCGTTGCCACTATTTAATTGCGGATTTCACTGATTTGCTGACTAAATTTGATACAGTGGTTTTGCTCTTTCATATTTAGGTAATTAGAAAGAGAAAGGTATCCAAACAGTCATTCGTCCACGTGTTATGACATGGCTTGACTTGACGGCGTGACAACAAGCTCGTAAAACGTTTAGTATGTGCGTAGAATAAGCAAGCATACCAACTAAAATATTTATGAACCGAGAGCAGGACATTAAATTTTAAATTGCAATCCGTAAATAACTTTACCCTTAATAGTTAGGCCACAGCCCTTAACAATATTATAATTCTATTTTACTGCCATCTTGTTTATTCAAGTTATACTATTAAGATAAGTTGATGTTTTCAAAATGTAGATGGCATTTGCTACTTTAAATACGGTGTATGGTACAATGTACAATCAAATTGATAGACAGAAGTTTTACTCCGACGACATTTATTAATAAATGCCTTCTAAGAACCACATTAGTAGGTATTAGTACATCGGCGTGTCAGAAACCATAATTTTGTAATTTTATATTTTATTGTATGTAAAGTACTTTTTATAATATTTTAAAGTATTTAACCCTAAATAAATAAAAGTAGAAATTAATCACATAAATAAAAACCGAAAAAAGATTCCGAAATCCAATAAAGTTCGTTAGGCATAGAACTTTTAATAGGTACCTATATTGTCCGATGTGTAGCCTGCAGTTTATAATATTGTTTTTATTTTTGTTACTGCTGCAGCTGATTGATCGATTGAAAGTGACTTATAAGCGAAAAACTGCTGCGTGTACCTATGTACCATTTGGTTGGACGACTATACTTGTGTCAGCGCTGCAAGTAAACTTCAATTTATACTCTTATGATGATGTTTGATATAGGCTACTTTTTATCGCGATAACCGACATCCACGCGGGCGGAGCCGTTGGCAACAGCTAGTAGTTCTATTACGGCAAAGTAGAAGATAGGAACATCTGCATTTTCACGAAAATACTTTTTTAATAATACCTACAAGTCTTTATTTAAATGACGTACATAAGTATTTTAAATTTCAAAATACTTAATGAATAAAATCAAGCTCGTAAGACGGTAAACCAATCCTTACTCCTTACTGTCATCGGTATAACAAAACGGATGGAGCTACTACTTCCCAAAAAATAAAGCACGTAGGTAAATAAACACAATCAATCAATCAACACCCGATTTTTAAAAAACCATTGCAGTAAAAGCGGCCTTTTATTACTTTTTATGCGTCCTACTCCGAAGTATCGGAGAAAAAAAACGAAAAAAAAACAGGAAAAGTAAACAGAGCCATCCGTCACTTAAATAACGCATTTTGCTAGCAAAATGCGTTATTTAAGTGACGGATGGCACGCTAGCGTGTACCGGTACAGCGAGCAAGTGCGCTAAGTAATGGTGAAATACAGGAAATTCGGTAAAATACATGTTTCAAATAATATGATTTGATGATCAGCCATGTGTATTCTATTGATACTTCCAAGACAAGTACGTGGGTTGCCCAATGTCACAAATAATAAATACACAAGAACTGCTAGTTTTTATCTCTTCAACGAAACAAGATAGCCATGTCGTGTTGGGTGTTTTGGATTTATCTTGACGAGAACTATTTTCTTAGATGGGTGTTCAGGAAGTGATAATGAAGTCGAAAGGTGGTCATGGCAACTCTTCAACGAAACAAGATAGCCGTGTCGTGCTTGGGTCTTTTGGATTTATTTTCACGAGTACTATATTCATAGGTGGGTGTTCAGAACGTGATGGTGAAGTTGCAAGGTGGCTACGGCAACTCTTCAACGAAACAAGATATCGGTGTCGTGTTTGGGTGTTTTGACGGACCGTATGCTTGTTTGTCAAAACAAGCATACGGTCCGTCTGATGTTAAGCAGATGGACTTGACTTTGACTTTGATTGGCTGACCAACTTTTTACACCTAGGCTTTAAGATGGAGTATCCATGTGGTGACGTATTAGGAATACAAATGTCACCACGCCGTTCCATCCCGAGGGTGTCGTAAGAATCGACTAAGGGAGTAAGTCAGGCAGACAATATACACTACAAGAGAGGGAAAACTCGAAACAAAATCCAATACCAACCCGTCAGGCCAGCGTAGGCCAGGTAGGCTTATATCCCTTCAAATGGTTGAGTGAGATGATGATGATCCCTGATATAGGAAATCGTTTCTTTCAAAACGCATTCCTATAAATGAGCGCTGTAGACCTTTAATCACCTACAGGAACTCAACTACATCGCTGTCTGAAGTTATTGGATTGTGGTCTTCTGTAAGTTGGAGGTACTTCACTAGTCGCGTTTGTCCGCTAGTAGGTACAGTGCCCTACCTCTCTTAATATTTATAAAGGCTCCATGCTGTGGCGGATTAACTCAAAAAGGGGCACGCATTACCTTATTTTTACCTGAATAAAACATACTTCACCATTTTGCAAATAAAATACATAGCTCATTATAAATTAAGTAACTATAACATACCTACATTGTTTATTTGCGATATATGACAATAGTTATAATATAGTAGGTATGTATATAACCATTGGAGAGGTTCTGATGAGGAGCTAGCCTAGGGCACTGTGAATCTATAATCCACTCCTGGCTACAGGTAAAATTAATATGCCGTTACGGCAAACACACGTTAATATTCTACCTATGTTATTAAATAGACCTTCGATCAATTAATATTCCATTGCAAAAGTTAAGCATATTAATATGTCATTATAACCCCGATATTTGCAACCATAAATTAATTGTAAATTCATTAAACCAATTCAGATGAAAATATCTCAAATTGAGATACTTTCATGTGAATTGGTTTATTTATTTGAGATTCTCGATAAAATAACTTTTGCCGTTAATGTCACAAACACAATGGCAAAAATATCTGCAGTATTTAAAAAAATATTCTTTATGAGTTTAATAGGTAATTACGTGAAATGCTTGAAGGCCTGTTCACAATGGGCAAGTAACCATGTCAGGGGTCAAAAATATGATAGGTACTGTAGAGGTTTACTGGTGGTCACTAGCTGGCCGCATACCAATAGTGAAACCTTTAACGTGTTATAAAAGTAAATCATAATTATATTTGAATTCAGGGAGATTGGAAAAAAGGTGAATGATTTGAAGGTGGTCATGGGCAGACAGGTTCGGGCTTCGGTGAAGCTAAGTTGTGTTTATAATTAGGGAAAAGTAAAATAAACAAATAATATATTTATCCAGTGTTATTTATTTACCAAACTAAACAAGAAGCCTCCGTCTAGTCAAACCCTGCTTCGACCATCTGGAGTCTACGCCCGTGGAACGTGCTTGAAGGGGGAGAAGCTGCTGACGACGGCGAGGACGTTATAGTACCTAAGTATTTAAGGCGCTGATAAAAGCAATATAGCCTAACTTAAAAAATGTTTTAACAAAATCTGTTTCATTTATCACAATAAAAATTACTTCACAATATTTACAATGATATAGGTATAATAGTTGTCTCCGAAATATATTTTATTTAAAATAACATAAGTAGGTAAATAAAAATAATGCCAAAGTCACTCCTTAAAATATAATTATAATAATAATAGCCTCCTTTTCGTATTCGTTCCTTTCCTATAACTACTTATTTACTTAACTACCTGACATAAGTCTGAAATGTAGCTACCTATATTTAATATGCATTGACGTAGGTATTTGTATTAAAACACTATAGCTACTCTTCTTAAAACGTGTTTCTGTGAAGCCTTAAATAAATAAATTAAATAGACGTAAGACGTAAGACACTAGAAAGCCGACCCGAGCATTCAGTAGAGTCACTCTTAAGTAGTAACTATTTAGTAATCTGTGGCCACGCGCACATTTTGTATGTAATTAACTTACTGCGTAGGTATAATGTATTGTGGCGATACTTTTAGTCAATTCTATTTGTTTAAGTCACTCGAAACACGATACTTTGGAGACATAGTAAAATGAATTTGATACTTACCTATGTCTGTTTGTATTTTTATCGGTCTGGAATCTATATTTTAAACTCATTAAATTGTAAAATAAATAGGCGATTTAGGTAGGTATGTCTATAGTACGATTCACATAAATTCCTTTTTGACACATTTGACAATCACTGAGAACGTAACTCTCCTCTCATGTTTCATTTGAATTAACAAAATAAACAGTTTTGTTTATTTTAATATTTGACCAGTAAAACACATTTTTTATGAAACCTAATTAATCCAAACTAATAAACTAAAAAAAAATCACAAACACGATCAACGTATTTTTCAAGTAATCCTGTTTAAAATAATTAAAAGTTATTTCAATAAAGAAATAACTAAATCGCGCGTTTATGTACTGTACTATGGTATATTTTGTACTTCTAAACATAAGGACTTGACTCAAAGAAGTAATAATTTCATATTATCGTATTATAATCAGTAACTCACTTGCGAAGTGAAAAGACTTGTGTACCCACTCATTCACGATCAGCCGATCTTTCACGATCCGCTATTTTAATTATTTGTACAGTACGAATGCAGAAGTTGTATTAGTTACCTGTTTACAATTTAATCGATGGTGTGTTGAGTTTTTATTATATTTATATTTTCTCTTGTGAAAGCAAAAACAATATATTTATTATCATTATTACAGTGTACGCGCCTACTAAAATATTCACTGCAAAACATCAGAATGTTACATTTTAATTGTTTTGAGGTTAATCAATAGGTTAATAACTACTCTGTTTGAAAAAGTACTTTAAAATGTTAATTTCCTAATAAAAGAACATAGAAAAAAATACACGTGCAAAATAAATACGCTTTTGTTGCCATAAAATAAAGTACATTAAAAATGTAAACTTCTATAATCCCGCGAACACGCTGTCCACCATGTTCTGCCGTATTTATAAAAAGTAAAAAAACTCTATGAACAACAAAAAAAAAAAATTTTTATTTGTTTATTTGAATTATTTGTTCGTACTTCGTGTTTATTGTAAGAATAATGAATTACATTCGCTGTCAATTTGTACAAGTACTAGCAGTAAAACTCCAGAATCATCGGCACTTTGATAAACAACTGGTTTATCAAAGTGCCGATGATATTGAAATGAGGGAAGTGTTTTCGCTAAAAGAGATCCTAAATCATTGTCAAGTAAAAATATGTTATTGTATCTATGTGACAACTTCAATGTTATTAAAACACTTTATTATCTTATCATAATATCTTGCCTTTGCATGACAAAAAATACACTAAATACAAAATGATCTGTTAAACGTGATCTGCAAATGCTAGTGATTTGTCTTCGGAATTTAAGATTTTATTTTTCATTTGACTTATTTCATGACTTAAAATCATAATATTTATGTTTGTTTCTACATACATTTTCATTTATATAGAGTTTCATAAGTTATTGTTTACTACCGAACACCGAACCCACATATACCTAATTCACTTTTTTGTCTTATATAAAATTTCATTTCATTTCATTTAATTTTTTTATTCGTCTAACTTTTGCTGTGCAAGCGGTACCTACACTAAGCGAAGAATTAATGAAATACAACAAAATTAAATCTTTTGAAGAAGATTGAGGTTTTATTTGAAATAAAACTTCCGTACCTACTAAAAATTTTGGCGACCGTGACAGAAACATTTGCAATTTCGAAGACAAAGAATTTCCGTAAGAAAAACGCAGACGAAGACGACTAAGCCAGCAGAGAACGCGCCGCGCTCAGCCTTAACACCTCGTCGACATTCTCCGTCAGCCCAACGAAACTTTGTTTGAGATTTCAAGTTATCCGCAATTACAAGCAGCTCAAGCGCGCTTATACCGCAGCAGAAACCAGCAAATATTACTCAGTTAAGTGCCTTTCCTACAACCTAAACATTTTCACAAACGTAATCTCATCATCAACGGTGCTACCTACTGTTTTACGTAGGTACCTACTTATTTTGTGTTACTAAGTTCACAAATATCTATTTAAATTGCAAATAAAAATAATATTAATTCTATTATGAATGATATTAATTCATTATATAGCTAAGTACCTAATTACAATATTTCTACCTCCTCAATTTTTATATAAACAAATCTCGTTAAATCTTAGAAAATTGAACATAATAGGTTTGTAAATATTACTAAAACATACTATATTGCTTCTCCTCACCCCATTATTATTTATTCGTTCAAAGTAAGTCCTTTTACCTCAGTCATTCCATACTATCTTTCTATCAAAACAATGGCTATGACAGCCATTGTTTTAAATAATTATCCCAGGGTTGTACGTCGTTAAGTAGCCATGCCTTAAGTAGCCATGCCCGTGCTCTCGCCCGTGTGTTGCGTTGGATATTTAGTACTTCTGCAACAAGATAATGTGCCTCCACTGAATTGGCGCTTGGGACGAGTCTACCGTCTATTTCCCGGCCCCGATGGCATATCACGTGTTGCAGACATAGACACCACTAGTGGCCGTCATCGAAGAACTCTTACAAAAATCTGCCCCTTGCCTACAACCGACTATACTGAAGATTGAGTTGAAAGAAGTCTTTCAACCGGGGAATGTACGCGCCTACTTAAATATTCACCGCAAAACATCAGAATGTTCCATTGCGTTTAATTGTTTTGAGGTGAATCAATTGTACTCACTTTTTTGTCTTATATAAAAATCTTTTTTTTATAAGCGAAGAATTAATGAAAAACATAAAAATTAAATATTTTGAAGAAGATTAAGGTTCTATTTGAAATTATAAACCGGCAGTTTCTGACAAAATTAATTAAGTATCTTTAATTAGCAAACCAATTTTTACTAGCTTGCTCTCTCCACTTTGACGTTGGCAGAATCATCGGTATAACAAAACGAATGGAGCCATAATACAAAAAAAAGGTCAGAAAAATATTTTTTAGTCCACAGCATTGTAAGTTCGCAAATCGCAACTCTGTCACCAGCAGTTTGAGAAGAATTTCAGAGGACAAATCTTTGATAACATTGTTACAGAACTTCTTTTAGTATGTAAATTTTATTAAGTAGTACCTATAGAATTTAATTAATATTGAAAACACGCAGTTAAGATAAATTATTCTTTAAATTGGTGTACCTAAGTATAAACCTTTGCTAAGGCAATGAGGCATCCCATCTAAGAGTTAAGCTTTAACCAAACTTGATCGTTGGACTTAGGTGTTAGTCCTCGTGAAACTTACTAAGTTCTTGTGGAACTTGGAAAGTTAAAGTTAGGTTTCTCTGTACAACACAATAGAATTGTCGCCATCTAGTGTCATTAGTGTCAAGTAGCTGTAGATTACAAGAACAGAGCATGACATTTTTTTCAATTATAAAAGAAAAGTTTAAACTCACAGAGCCATCTGTTGTTTTACTAGAGAACTGTAAGTTCAGCTGTCAAAATCAAAACTTCAAACTTGAAACTAAGAACATCAAAACTTTTTGTTTATTTCATATCAAGCTGACAAAAAAATTCTAATACATTTCATTTATGTATAATTATTTTATAATAACAGTGGTATGTAACAGTCTTTATTTTCCATATTTTTTCTGGATTTTACAATTTTATATTACAATATAAATAACTTACTAACTAAGAAGGATGATTATATCACAATATTCTTGTAGGTAACTATTATTATCTAGGTATTATAAAAGTTATTTTATTATCTTTTTCTATACGTTGTTTCTAACATAATAAATAACGTAGAACGAAATGCACCGAAGCAAATTATGTATTAACAGTAAAAGCGACTCTATTATGTTGTGCAAAGGCTTACTCTACAAATACGAGTTACGGCCTTCGATATAACAAAAAATGCCTAAGCTATGATGCAGATTAAACGTATAAGGTTATTTTATAATGTTAGCAATCATTTTTTACCTCCGACGGACAATTTCCGGTCCAGAGTCAAACTATAATAATGATTCGACTTATATTTGGTCATTTGAATTATAAATTGTGTACCAAGTTACTATAAAACACAGTTTCGCAGATAAATCTAAGTTTACAAAGTTTTGTCAAAGTTGTGATTTTATTGTGTTTGGTGTTATTTGACGATTATTTTATTAAATTAGTGTTATTTAGTTCGGTTAAGTGCTGTAAACAGTGATAGTAACAAGTTAAACATAAAGTTACGCCAAGTTGTGTTGTGTTATTGAATGACACAATTTGCGGCAAATTCAAGTGGTTCTTACAGGAATATTATTTTGTACCATGACTCATGATCCGGATAACAATGGTTTCTGTTGTTTTATTATGAACTTGTGCTTCAACACTTAAACAGAATTTGCGTTATGTGTTAAAGTATTACAAAGTGATATATTTCCAAGGAATTCGTTTTAGAAGTAAGTTCTAAACTTTTACTTATATATCTACTAGATTACTATTTATATAAATAGGTGTATATTGTTTATAACATTATATTCTGCAATTTATAATAGGTACATAACTTACTAATTAGTTGAGTAACAATCTATGTTATGTGACGTATTTATTTAGCACCGTGTAATGAGGTCCCTACTTTAAGAAGCGTCTAGGTAGGTAGGTATAGGAGTTATTCGCTTGTATATTTATACTTAATTATAATTAAAAGTTAAATATAATTAAGTATTGGTCTTCTAAAGTTGTAAAACAGTTTACGTATTTAATGTGCCTAGTTTATGCAATAGTGGCACAACAAATATAGAAATATAAATAATAAAAATGCGTTATCAGTTGCTTAACTATTATCGTTATCAGTATCGGTAAGGTTAGCGTGTGCTTGCGCGATGCATCACGGATGGAGAGCGAGGGGGCGAGGGTCTGCTGCCGCCCGCGAACTCTAAACTTTTTCATACAAAATTTTTGAATTAATTATAGATACTAACCTACTTACCTTTTATACTTACTTTACTTAGTTATAATAATAGTTAGATACCTACTTACATTCCTGCCTTCCACCTAAAATCTATCTTTTGGTAAGTAGGTGCCTACCCAGGCATCTTAAACTCGTATAAACAGACGATTGAACTTGGTTCGGTACCTGTACTATTAAGTATTCTGTGGTTCGGGCCGAACCACGGACATGGTGCGCTCCGAACCATTATAATTATTATAATGATATTAATAATAATAATGTCCGGCGGACCGTGCACCAGACGAGCGAATAGGCGCGTCCACACAGAGCGAGCAGCCTCGCGAGGCATTTGCCGCTAGTGTTGGGCCTAGTCGGTCACCAGTGTCACCACTGAGAGCGCTCAATTTAGTTCATAATCCAATAGCGAACTAGTTCGTTCTATTAGTTCATTAGTTCTTTTTTTTTTAAATAATTTATTAAATATATTTATTATTATTGCAAGTTCTGTTTATTTTTATTTAAAAAGTACAAAGTATTACATGAAAATTTCACACGTCTATTTATATAACATAAGATTTTTTATTTAAATAAAAATGAAAAAAATAAAATAATTTATATTAATAATTAGTCACTCGCTCCTAGTATAATGCGGAATTATATTAGAATAATTAAAAAGTATGAATTTTTACAATTGGCTTTGACAGTTGTTAATGTCTGGCCATGTTTGTGTATCTTATGACGCTACATTGAACAAATCATTGGGCATCTCTGTTTTAATAAATTGATATTTATTACGAAAATAATCTGAGTTATAATAACTATAACATTTTGATTGATGTGCCGAGTTTTAAAATGCAAAAACTTTGGAATAAGAACCTAAATAAATAGTTTTGTTGCCCATATTAACGTCACATTTCAAACTTGACGTAAATTGACGTGGTCGACTGTTTTCGCGCTACATTCATGTCTGGTAAAGCGGTTAAGAAAAGAACTAAAAGCGAGATCATCGACGAACTAGTTCCCATAGTTCACCTGAAGGAGCGCTCTTTCGACCTAGGTCGTTCGCGAACTACCCAAGCCTATTTGCCGCGCGAACCAGCTCGGTTAGTGTGGACGTGCCCCGGCCGAGGCAAGCGCGCGCTCTGCCGCGGGCGAGCCATCGAGTGTCGGCTTTTTGATTTGCTCAAAGGCGCCTCAGTCGTTTGCCGCGTATTTTGTGTCGTGCCTCGCTCTTGCTCCTTGCGAATTATGAAAATGGCTCGGGCTTGCCGCGGGCGCGGCCGCCTCGCGATGATTCCGGGGCTGCCGCGCTCGTTATAAAATGCTATTCAATTTTTTATAGGCGCTAATATTCAACAATGCCTTAATTTAAATAATAAATAGTAATCAGGAAAGCAGCACAGAAAAGAAAACACTCCACCGCATCTGTCTGTTCACGATAACCTCAATTAAACTACCAAATAGATTTTCATACGATTTTCACCAGTAGACGGCGCGGCGTGATTCATCCTTAGATACCTACTAATATTATAAATGTGAAAGTTTGTGAATATGGATGGATGGATGTTTGTTACTCTTTCACGTAAAAACTACTAAACGGATCTGGATGAAATTTGGCACAGAGATCTCTGTGCCAAATTTCATCCAGATCCGTTAGTAAAGTAGCCTATGTGTTATTCCAGACCATAATAGGTATATAGATATATAGATATACCTATTATGGTCTGGAATAACACATAGGCTACTTTTTACTGCGATAACCGACACCCGCGTGGGCGGAGCCGCAGGCAACAGCTAGTTAATTATAGTGTGAGTGTGAATTAGCTGAAATATTACGATGACAGTTAGAAGTAGTCGGAAAATAACGAAAATGGTTCAATTGCTAATATTATAATATATCCGAACCAAGCACCGAAACTTCAACTTTTTTTTTATCCTACTTGGGTAGCAAACAAGCATACGACCCACCTGATGTTAAGCAGTTTACTGTAGCCTAGACCACAGATTACTAAATAGTTAGGTACTAGTGATTGTCTATCGATATCGACCCGATTCATATTCACACCTATTTTGTATGTTTTTGCCTTATAATACATATGTATTATTATACCTACTTAGTTAAAACCTACTAGGTACCTACCTACTTAGGTATCAAACCACAAACCAATTGCGTGACAAAGTTCCGATAAGTTAGACACGAATTGACACTATCATTATTCATATTATTAGCAAAATCGCATATTCTAAGGTCGACTGGTTTGTAAGTAGGTAAATACATTAAATTTGATTAACAGACTAGCCCAGCAAAACATTGAGTCATCATAGTACCTACCTATTTCTCAAATGTTATGACTACAAACTTCGGAATTTTAGCTTCTGACTTCATGCGTCCTCCACTGTGCTTGAGCTCAGGAGTGGTCTCGAGCTGCGACCGTCGCCCTCCCTCGTTCAACTCGTCTAGCGTAGGTAGTAGTAGGTACTTACCCTAAAGCTAGAATATACCTTATACCTAGATATACAAACATAAAAGCCAAGAGCCAGCAACGTATTTACTTTTGTCATTTCATAAGTCATGAAAATTCACAAAATAACTTTTTTATACCTGCAGAATAGAGATGCGCTGAATATTCGTTTTATATTCGGTATTCGGCGTATTCGGCAGAATTTGAGGTATTCGTATTCGGCCGAATCATTCGAATTGAATTGAAATGCCGAATGTATTCGGTATTTAATGGATCATTTTAATCAGCCTTTAGGGCAAAATAAATTAAAGGAATCCCATATTCAAACAATTATATTTATTAGAAATCGTTCATTGTAAAGTACTCAAACAAAGCAATATAATTAAACACGGGTAATCAAATACAGCACTAATAGTTACCTACATCAAGTATCGAAAAAGAACTGTAATTTTTACTAGCAAATTACCTACAATAGGATAGGTTTATAATGAATGATTGATTGATGAATTGTTTTCTCAATTATGGCACTAATAATTTAAACATAGATAAATCAGGAATATTTGTAATTAAAATTTAATATTTATAATCAAGCAGTGGTAGATTATGATGCAAGAAGAGCAAGCTTTCCGCTGTATCTGGCAAAAGCCTATTTCGTTTCTCTCGAAATCAAAATCTCGTCCTAAATCTATGATCCAATAATGTCGCTAAGCAATAACTTTTATCTTCTTGTAGTCCTTTAAAACGTATTTCAACTTAATCTTGCAGCTTTTTTGCGCCATCCATTATGTTTGACATAAATGTAAGATTTCAGGATTTGGCATAGCGTGTATAAACATCCATCCATCCATACTTACAAACCTTCACGTTTATAATATTAGTAGGATTTAAAAGTAAGTATGGACGAAGCCGCGAGTTTAAACTAGTATATTACATTATTATATTGTCAATTGTGTGCCTGTCTACCTCGTATTCAAGCCACGTCGCCCGTGGTCTCTAGTGACACCTTTTGTATTCAGTTACTTCAGGCTCAGTACCTTTTGTGTTAGTGTAGATGCCTATCTAGGTACTGTGCATCAATGAAAAGGAACACCTTTCAAGAGAGGTTTGGCTCCATACTACTTAGCAAGCCCGACTGGGGAAGTACCTACACCTTACAGAAGACCACAGCCAAATACAGTATATAGCGTATTGCTATATTCGTTTTGAGGAGTAAAATAAGACGATGATTTTTGCTTGTAATCGACTGGTCTTTATTCTTAATCTTAATCTATTTATATTAAAACATAACAATGGAAAATACAATTATGTGTTGGAAGGGATTAAACGATGAACGTGAGTAATGTGCAGTGACAGCACTTTGCCATATTAATGTATTTACACGTTCACACGTTTTACAATATTAGTTATGGCTGTTGCCATAGATACTCCCTCCTTAAAAAAATATTTACGATTAAACTTATTACCCTACACCACGTTGGTTTCTCGTATCACACGCATAAATCTCTTCTCGATTTTTGTTCCGATCGCTCGGAACAACATGTAGACACTGATGATGCATATTATTATTATCACTGCGATAATCGTTATTGTGATCCAACCTCGTATGCTCTGTAGGTCCTCAGCGAGCCTAGAGTGTATCTGCAGTAACTCTTCCGGAATGGCTGGCGCGTTGTTTTGCACCATGTTGACTTGTTCTTTCTCATGAGTACTTGTGTTGGATCCCATGTTGCGTGTGAAAACTTTTTGTCGTGAGTGGTGATTGTAGATCGTTTGTATAGCTTTATATATCATAGCTGGAATCGAACCGTTGGGCGTGAGATTCGCCCTGCACGTGTTTTTTTATTTGCTAGATTATCTTGCGTTTCTACAACTATCTTCTTATCTACTGATGTGCGATTTCTTATCTCCTTATCGTTTATTACGAAGGCGGGTTTTATCCTGTCGATAGATACGGTACTGTGTCTTCCGTTTATCAATATCGTGAATAATTTATCGCTCCGTCTAATTACGAGATAAGGTCCGTCGTATGGCGGCGTCAAGCTCGGCCGCAATCTATCGCATCGTAAGAATACGTGCGTGCATTCTGCTAATTTTGGATGTACAAATATTTTGTCATTTGTGCGCTCTCTCTGTGGCACGGAAGTTATTCGTTCGATGTTTTTCTTCAACTCTTCTACCATTTCAGTGTAGGTTGTTAGGCTTCTTGTCTCGAAAAATGCTCCAGGTAACGTTATTGTTGTTCCATATACTAGTTCGGCTGCCGAAAATCCAGTATCCTGCCGTAAGCTGGTACGGATACCGAGTAATATTGTGGCTAGTTCCTTTGTCCAGTTTGTAGTGTTCCCTCTTGCCATTAATGCTGCTTTCATAGTTCTGTGTAATCGTTCGACTTTCGAGTTTGACTGTGGGTGATACGGAGTTGT
Source organism: Trisateles emortualis (assembly GCA_947095525.1). Classification (NCBI taxonomy): domain Eukaryota; kingdom Metazoa; phylum Arthropoda; class Insecta; order Lepidoptera; family Erebidae; genus Trisateles; species Trisateles emortualis. The sequence continues at coordinate 34,752,718 of OX352729.1, forward strand.
CCGTATTTTATTTATTCCCATGAGTTTTGCCAAACTTCTGAATATTCTTGATTCGAATTGAGCTCCCTGATCTGAAGTTATGTATTCAGGACATCCGAATCGGGTTATCCACCCTTCGTATATCACTCTTGCAATTGACTCTGCAGTGATGTCTGACGCTGCGAAAGCTTCTGGCCATGACGTACATCGGTCAATCATTGTTATGATGTATCGTTTATTCTGGGATGTTGTGAGGGGTCCGACAATGTCGACGTGTAGATGAGAGAATCTTTCTGCTGGCATGAATTTTCCAAGTGGTGATTTGGTGTGCCGATGTATTTTTGAACGTTGACACTGTAAACATGCTTCAGTCATCTTGTTGATGTCCGTGTTCATGTTTTCCCAAATGTAGTTCGCTGCAATTAACTTCCTCGTAGTGTTTTTTCCGGGATGGCTTATATTGTGGAAACTCTCGAAAATGTCTCTTCTGAATTTAAGGGGAAGAAATGGTCGTTGTTTCCTGGTTGATAAGTCGCAGAATATCTTGATTCCTTTCTCGTGAAAATGTACCGTTTCGAACCGTAATGATTTATTTGATTTCAATCGTTCGAGTTCGTCATTGTTTTGTTGACAATTTGCTACCTCCTTCCAGTCTATATTGGATGGTAATGATATCGTTTCAACAACTCGAGACAAGGCGTCTGCAACTGTGTTTTCCTTGCCGCTAATATGTGTTATATTAGTGCTGAATTGCGATATGTAGTCCAGGTATCGAATCCGCCTCGGTGTGTCATTCAATGATGGCTTCTTATCGAATGCCTGAATCAATGGCTTATGATCCGTGTAGACGGTGAATTCTCGGCCCTCGATGAGTCTTCTAAAATGTTTAATTGCCATGTAAATTCCCAGTAACTCTCTGTCGTAAGTAGAGTATTTCGTTTGAGCTTCGCTTAGTACTTTTGAAAAGAAAGCTATCGGTTCCCACTTTCCTTTTTGTCGTTGCTGTAGGACGGCGCCTACGCATTTTAAGCTTGCGTCAGTCATCATTGCTAGTTGGGTTTGGCTGTCTGGGCAGGCTATTGACGTTATTTGTCGTATATCCTGTTTGCAGCGCTCGAAAGCGTGGTCCGCTTCTTTATTCCACTGAATGATTGTTTTATCATTTTTCTTCGAATTTCTCAAGTATCTATTTAGAGGCGCTTGATGCTTCGCTGCGTACGGTATGCTGCTTCGGTAGAAGTTTAACATGCCTAAGAAACGACGTAGTTCTTTCACTGTATTTGGTTTCGGATATTCGTTAATTGCTTGAACTTTTTCCGTTGTAGGCGTCAATCCTTGGCTCGTTATATGATAACCAAGAAAATCAATCTCCGATTTTGCAAATTCACACTTGTTTGTGTTAATTGTAATGCCGTTTTCTTGCAGGCGTTTGAATATTTCTTCTAAGTGTTTGTAGTGGACGTCGGTTTCTGAGTCAGCAATTAAAATGTCATCAACGAAAACATATACGTAGTCTAAATCTCTAAATATAGAGTCCATCCACTTTTGAAATGACTGTCCGGCGTTCTTAAAACCGAACGGAAGTCTTGTAAATTCGAAAAGTCCGAACGGCGTTATTATCGCTGTTTTCTCTGGTTCAGCGACAGCAATCGAATAGAATGCTTTCTTTATATCGATTTTACTGAAAATGGTTTTTCCGCTTGCGATATACGTAAAATCTAACAGTCGTGGCAATGGGTATCTATCCGGTACGGTAATTTTGTTGAGTGCGCGGTAGTCACCGCATGCTCTCCATTCGCCATTTTTCTTCTTGACCATATGAAGTGGGGATGCCCACTCACTGCTTGAGGGTCTGCAAATTCCCATATGCATCATCTCCTTGAACTCTTGCTTTGCGATTTTGTATTTGTCTGGAGGAAGAGGACGTGCCCGTGTAGCAACTGGGAACCCTTTTGTTATAATCTCATGCTTAACATTGTGTTTCGGAGGGTTCTTCATCGATCCAGGCTTTGTAATATCTTCATACTTTTCTAACAAGCACCTGATCGAATCTGGTAAGTTCGAGTTAATTGTTCGTATTGATGAAATATTTGCTACTATTATTCGTGCAGGCGTTTCTAATCCCGTTTCTTTGTCGATCAATTTTCGTCCGTGTATATCCACTAACAGCTGGAAATGCTCGAGGAAATCGGCTCCTAGAATCGGCATTTTCACGTCGGCGATGGTAAAACACCATTTGAATTCTCTACGGAGTCCGAAATTCAGTGTTAGCGTGCGTTCTCCATATGTGTTAATTGGGGTTCCGTTGGCGGCGTATACTTGGTATTTGCATGCGTCGCTATCATGTTCCGTGCGATTTAAAACGGAAATGTTTGCACCGGTGTCGACTAAAAATCTATAACTACTGTTTAAGTCGGTTATAGTTAGACGGTTAGCGGGGTGCATAGCACAGAGATCCGTCGCTTTCTGTGCTATTAGTAGTTTTCCGACATCGCATTCGTATTTTTCTTCCATGTACACGGCTGCCGGCATTTTATTGCATTTTGCTTGAATTTGTTATGATAATAACAAATGCCATTCTGCGGCTTTCGATAGTGCGACATTGACCGTGAGCGTGAATCATTACGTGACCGGAAACTGCTGCGTTGTCGCGTTCGAGACAGACGATTGTTGCGAAGCTCGTTTATTTCAATTTGCATCGCTGCAATTTGTGACGTCAGGTTTGTTATTAAACTGATGTCAGCTGTCGACGATATGGCGCTCGTTCGTGTATACGTTAGATTCTCGTGAATTTTGTCGGCTATTTCGCTCAGTTTTTCCAATGTCAAGTCTTCGGATACTGCAATGATAGATGTAATGGTGGCTGGGAGTTGTCGGAACCACAGGAGACGTATCGTATCGTCGTTCATCTTCCCGCTGCCTGCTTCCCGCATTTTTCGTAATAGCTGGGAAGGTTTCTGGTCACCGAGGTCCATCTCTGATAATAGCTTTTGAAATTTTCTGTGCTCGCTCTCCTCGTAACAGCTTATAAGGCGATCTTTAATAGCCGTATATTTTTGCTCGTCTGGAGGATGTGTCAGGATGTCGCTTACTTGATGGATCACCTCCTTTGGCAATTTGGCAATTACCATGTTGTACTTATATTCCTCTCCTTGTTTCTGGGGAGCCATGATTGCTTCGAACTGCGCGAACCACAATCTTGGTGAGTCAGTCCAAAATTGAGGCAGTTTCTCGGTAACTGATATCGCTGCAATACTATCAGTGCTGGCGTCGCCTTTCGCTGGAGTCGCTGGTGGAGCCATGGTGTCTTGTTTGTTTTCTATCACTTTCTAGATTTGATGCTGAAAACCAATTTGGGTTCCGGTCGTCCCGGTATTATATCAGCACTAGAGAAGCGGTAGCCAGTCGGGGTCACCAATTATAGCGTATTGCTATATTCGTTTTGAGGAGTAAAATAAGACGATGATTTTTGCTTGTAATCGACTGGTCTTTATTCTTAATCTTAATCTATTTATATTAAAACATAACAATGGAAAATACAATTATGTGTTGGAAGGGATTAAACGATGAACGTGAGTAATGTGCAGTGACAGCACTTTGCCATATTAATGTATTTACACGTTCACACGTTTTACAATATTAGTTATGGCTGTTGCCATACAGTACACTACACACAGCGGTGTAGTTGTGTTCCTGTGTGTGAGTACAGATTTTCAACGTTCATTTACGGATGCGTTTTGAAATAAACGTTTCCCAGGGATTGTAACACGCAAGTGATACCTCTGGTATTGCAAGCGCTGAAGGCGGGCCGTATGCTTGTTTCCCACCTAAGTAGTATATAAAAATATTCTCTTCGTTGGGTCTTTTTTAGAAAAAGAATTTTATCATATTTAACTTTTTGTCAAACTTTGATTTAATTCGAATCACAATTTATTCTACCTTATTACTAGTATTATTGCGGATATTACATCAGTTTTATGGCTGCCCAATGTCACATTACTAGCACAATTAAGTTATTATGTCGACCGCAAATTAGCGACCCAGTTTCCATGTTTATTGATATAACTCACATTGGAGCTAACCAAAACCTAACCGTTGAAATTATAGCCAATTATTAATGTTTTTGTTTTTGTTAAACATATAATTTACACGTTTCCGTGTGGTGACGGATTAAGAATTTAAATGTCACCACCCCTTTCCATCCCGTGGTTGTCGTAAGAGTCGACTAAGGGAGTAAATCTAGCAGACAATATCCAGGAAAAACTGGAAACAAAACCCTATACCAATCCGTCTGGCCAGCGTGGTATAGTAGGCTAATATCCCTCCAAGTGTATGGAGGAGACCTGTGCACAGCAGTAGGACGTTTATGGGTTGATATGATGATAAATTACAGGCACAAGATGAAAGAAAATGATTGAATCAATCTCTAACCAATAGGCTTGTTAAATAATCAAGAGGCTAGGGTATTCAATCGATAGGTTTTAATATAGTCGTCTATCATTTTCATTGATATTTATCTTCTAATGTCAAACTTCGCAGTACTCAAGCTATGTTAAACAGACTATATTGTGTGCCACACAAATTAATAATTTTGCCGTGTGGGAATTGAATTTAAATAACCCTTGATGAGGTCTCACCCAAAGGGTTGCGTATTTATACCCCTATGACGGGGTAAAGTACTCACGTACACACAAGAATCGTTAGGAGTTGTTTAAACAAACTCTTATTACTTTAAGATCTTATTAGATATCTTATCTCTTAAAAAGACAACTCCCGCACTAGAGAACAAGCTATGTGTTGCGGGGGACTTTACAAACATACAAATAACGGACACAAATTACACCCAGACTCAGAACAACTTTTGTCCCTGTGTGGGAATCGAACCCACAACCTCGTGCACAGCAATCAAAATGCTACCATATGCTTCCATAGTGGTTTATGTTTAATAACGCAACCAATGCAAAAGTGCGTCCTTTTGACCCAAATTGCCTAAGGACTTTAGACTTTACTTGTTAGATCTAACCCGACCTGTTAGATCTTTTGTTTAGTTAACAGCCCAAAAATAAATATTGATTTATTTTAATTGATATAGGGGACTTAACACAAGTCAAGTCAAACTCATTTATTCATTTAGATCAAATACATGATACTTATGAACGTTATAAAAACAAAAGCCAGCATACATTTTTCCTACAGCCAATTCGCTGACTATGGTAGGGCCTCGAGAAGAATTGGCAAGAAACTCGGGTCACTCTTTTTAATCGCCAGAAAAACTACTGAATACATTTTATTTATATAAAAATATATGTGCTTGTGAATTCGTTCGCGTGGTTCAGGGATTAAAGCATACAGTTGCCGAGAGTTGTTAGTTTTACACGCGACAGGTATAAAGCCGATCGTACAAAAAGCAGCTTGTACTAAGCTAACTACATATATCTACACCAGCAACACTAAGTCTGGCCCGGAGCGTTGTAAGTTGTTTATACTAAAATCTAAACGGTAAATTGTTTAAAATTCGAGAACCCGGGATATAAAAATAAGTACAAGCTGTTGCCCGCGGCTCCGACCGCGTGGATGTCGGTTATCGCTGTAAAGTAGCCTATGTGTTATTCCAGACCATAATCTATCACTGTGCCAAATTTCATCTAGATCCGTTTAGTAGTTTTTACGTGAAAGAGTAACAAACATCCATCCATACTTACAAACTTTGACGTTTATATAATATTAGTAGGATATGTAAAACCGTTAACGAAGTTTTAGCTAAATCGATCGCAGTGCGTTTCTTGAATAGCACGTGTTATTAAAGTTACCATTACTTATTCATCTGTGGAATATAACAAAGAATACTTAATAGTCGGGAAGGTTGCCACAATACATAAGTGAAAAACAGTATTATATTATCGGTTAAGCAGTTGCTAAGTTTATCGCGAACAAACGCAAGGATAAACAGACATACCGGCAAAAAATCTAAAAATAGATTTTGGCCTTGGTAACATAAATACGACAGAAATATTAAATGGAATGCTCAGACTTGGTTACGATTTTAGAATAAATCAGAATAGATAGTATAATATGTATACACGTCATTATTATTTGTATATTTATTGAACAGTTTTAAGTGCTTACTGAGAGGCCTATATAACGTGGAAAGCACCCCTTTTTACTGTGTTATTTGGAAAAAACCCTTTTTTTAAAATCGTTTCTTGAAATACTGCATAGGTAAGCACAGGTACAGGTACCTACTTCGAGTAACACAGTGTTCTCGTAAATAATAGATTCATTATAAATTTTTGTTAGTTTGTTAGTCAGCATCTCTGTTTGATACATCACTCGCAAGTCGCAGTTCAATACCATTATAATAAATTATGTAGATGTAAAGATATTTATTTATTTATATTTCAGTTGTTCACTACACTCACAGTTAGCAACCCATATATGTCCCACTGCTGGGCACGGGTCTTCTCTCCTCTATCAAGAGAGGGTGTAGGCCTTAATTTACACACGCTGACCTAATGCGGGTTGGTGAATCAGACATATTGTCTTTAGAATTACTTCTAAGACATGTGGTTTTCCTCACGATGTTTTCCTTGCCCGTTAGCAGATGGCGAATCATTTGATTAGAAAATATAAACTCCACAAAGTGAAATTTACATTGGTATTGCCACCCGGGATCGAACTCGCACCTCCGCTTATCGTTTATAATATTTTAGTTTATCTAAAGCCCGATTTATTTCAAAAGCAAAGATTTAGTGATAGGTACTATATAAAACTATGTTATTTCCTCCGGATAACTGGATGCTTATACAAAGTAATCAATAATTTCCCTTGGGAAATACTTCGCAAACATGGAACTAGCTTATTAGACTTCTCAGACTAAGATTAACCTACTAAGATGTTTATTTATATACCTACGTATGTATATCTAAGGATATTTATACTAATATTATAAAGCTGAAGAGTTTATTTGTTTGTTTATTTGGTTGAACGCGCTAATCTCAGTAAGTACCGGTTCGATCCAGGAAGGCTATAGACTATATAACATCACGCTATGATTAAAAAATCGTGGAGTAGTAGTGAGATATGTTGCAAAATCGGTGAAACGTACGTTCCAAATTACCACGCAGACCTAGTACCTTATAAATGTGCGTCTCAATATTTTAAGAGAATCGAACCTATCATAGAATGGTCTAATAAACATGTGTGCTAAAAAACGAAATATTTATGGACTTTCGTCTACCGAAGCGTCATTTTGTCAGGTATTATCTGAGGTAGGTATATATCGCATCCTTAGTAAAAAACTGGCGTAACTTGATAGTGTCACTAGGCAATTTTGAACCTAAGCTATTAAGAATAAGATGCCAATTGCAAAATCAAACACGCTTCAACTTAAGTATTTTTTCTACTGTGGGTGCGATATCTCAGGTACTTTACCATAAATAAATTATAGCCTGCGCTGGCTTTAATTTATTTATAGTAACATGAAAATGGTTCTTTTTTATTGAAAAATATTTATATTTATAGAAATAGTTAATAGCTCAATATTTATGTTTCATAAATTGCAAATAAATAAATAAATCCTTAGTTTTTGTTGTTCTTGTCGTGAAAGGCTCTATAAACGGGGCTCAGGGGACGTAGTAAGCCCACTTTGCTGCTAAGGACTTAGTCGGTTGGAACGAGACTTATCGTTCTATGTGTTTTCATACCTATTGCAAGATGACATTTATTTATACCTAACTGGCTGTTAAACAAGTAGCATATGGATGCTGTTAACACCCATCACTTAACTGCGTGCGCTGCCGATCCTCTAAATATCGTTTGACTCTTAACTGACTTCAAAAAAGAGAGGAGGTTATCATTTTTCATTATTTCCAGTTTGGTTGGTTTATTAAAAGAAAGTTTTGATGATGAGATCTATGAGGAATTGAGGGAACTCCTCAACTACATACTAAATCAAACATTTGAAATCAGAAAGTGTAATTTAGTATTTATAAAGTGAAACTGATGAAGAAGAAAAACATTGGTAGCTCATCCCACAACATAATTGTACGTGATTTTTATTATGATACCTACCTACCTACTACTACTTCAGTCACTATATTGAAGCTGAAACTGAATTATTTAAAGTAGGAATTTCTATCAATGTAAAACAGAAACTTTTTTAGATAAATAAATTTATTGAATCTTCAATTTACATAAGTCGTTTCTTATTAGATTTTCCCGAAGCCGCAAGTTTGCTCTACAGTATCTAATTCGAAAATAGCCCGTATTATTCCGTCTACCGTCATGCCAGTCGGTCAAATAACCAATTTTATTAAATTAGATCTGAATTTAGACCGATAACCGTTGGAATAGACGAGTTATTGAGTGGATACCGCAATTCGGCAAACTTAGTGTAGGACGCCCTCAGGCGACTCGACGGTTGAGCGGCGATCTTCGCATGGTGGCTGGGAGTAGCTGAATACGAGAAGCTGGGGACCGTTGGACTGCGACAGGCTGATGATATTATTATAAAAAAATATTATGCTTACCATCAGGCGAGCCGTATGCTTTTTTGCCACCCTAATAGTATAAAAAAAAGATGATAGATTGTTAGTCCTAACTGCCGATTAATCGGCCAAAACTAATAAGTCTACGAAGCTGAAATATTTAACACTAGTTGTTGCCCCCGGCTCTGTGCCCGCGTGGATGTCGATTATCGTTGTAAAAAGTTGCCTATATGTTATTCCAGACCATAATCTATTTCTGTGCCAAATTTCATCCAGACCTGTTCAGTAGCTTTTACGTGAAAGAGTAACAAACATTCATCCATCCATACTTATAAACTTTCGCGTTTATAATATTAGCTAGTAGGATAGTAGAATAGCTGAATTTTCACACATGCCTACTACCTGATCTGGGTCCTCAGCTTTCAAGAGAAGAGACTTGAATGTTATAACTAAATTAATACTGAGTTATACCCATTTCTCTTTCATGTGTCCTTCCCCAGTCGGGCTCGCCCTGCCTCTCTTTATGTGATGTTAACATTCGGGCTGTCGTACACGAGACGAGACGAGCCACGAAGGTAAGTAGGTATACGGCGAGAGTGTAAATATGCCAACCTTGACCAGTGTATCGCTTACCAGAATTTTAATATCTTGCGTTGAATCGAGTCCTTACCTTGTAATGTACTCGCAACTGTAAAATGTATACGATTAACCTATTTATTTATTCATTTAGGCTCACAATATATATTACAAGCAATACAGAAATGTAACAATCTAACAATATCGACTATGAACTAGCTTTGAACGTAAATTTTGTGCGCTCAGCAAACTTAGTACCTATTCATGACTGAGATAAAGATTTAACAATTAAGTAGTAAAACACAATGCACTTAATAAACCTTATTATTTACGGTCAAAACTGAAATTGAGATGGAGGATACCTATTGCATATTGTATCTTCTTGTTGCTACCTATTGCATATTGTATTTGCCTTTGGTTATAGCCTTGGCACCGACTTCAATCTGTAATCGAGTTATTTTTCACTTCTTTGTCAGTTTTATTTTTCGTCTAAAAGCTTTTTACAAGCTTTTATTTAGCTTGCAATGTTTGTTAGTTGGTTTCTTCAAATCTTCTAAGCTAGATTTAAAGGACTTCCCTGTGTTTAATTAAGTTGAAATTTACAATGCAATAATAATTATGGTACCATGAAGCTGGTCTCATGATACAGTCGGAAGGTGGCCATAGGAACTGTTCAACGAAACAATATAGTCGTGTTGTGTTTGGGTTTTTTGGATTTATCTAGATGGGTACTATGTATATTTCTAGGTAGATAATAAAGATGTGATGATGAAGTCGAAAGGTAGACTCTTCAACAAAACAAGATAGCCGCGTTGTATTCGGATTGATTTGATTTATTTTGACGGGTTTACTTCTTGATGGAGTTCAGTGTGTGATGAAGATGTTCAAAGGTAGCCATAAGAACTTCTTATTGGAAAAGACAGCCGCGTCGTGTTTGGGCTCTTCTACATTATATTATCTTTATTTCTTTTAAATATTTAATACATAAACACCCATAAATTATAAAAATACACTACAACAGCTTGTTGCTAAAATATCATAGTACCACACATATTTGCGTTGATAGTTGATACCATAACCATTTTGGATATGAAATCGGAATGCATTTGTTTGTTACGCGATACGTCAAGTGGTTTAGTCAAAGCGAAATTCAATTTTCATGTCCCGTCGGGAATTTAACGAAACATTCAGCAACATACAGATAGACAATTACTGGCCGTTTTTCATCTGTTGTTTGCGGGAACAAAAACAAGTTTAGCATTTATCTATTGTTCTCGTATCGCTCGTACGTGTTATTATTTATCAATCTTTGAGCTATTGTAGGCCTTTATTAAAGGGATTGTATGTTAATAGTGGCCCTACTTTTGGGGGCAATTATTTTGGTTTAACTTGTATGGGGGGGGGGGGGGGGGGCGACTATTCTTTTCGTTACGGGATAAATATAAAAGTTTTACCAATATAAAGTAATTAACCGTGAAAATAATTGACTGAAACTACAATAACCAGGCGATACTACAAGCATAAATAAAAATATTTTAAAAAATAGAAAAAAAAATAAACCGACTTCAAAAAGCTAAAATTAACTGAATACAGATTGAGTCGGTGCTCGATTCATCCTGTCACCTAATATTAAGCTTGGCATCGACTTAAATCTATAATAATCAATTATTTTTAGCTTTTTGAGATCGGTTAAATAATTTTTCATTTTTTTTAAATTTTTCTATTTTTTGTGATAGGTAATATAAAAGTAAACTTGACTTGTGCCTTTGACTTTCAAATAAAAAAATAATTTTGAGAATCGGTTCACAAATAGGGGAGATATCGGTGAACATACATAAAAATAAATACATACAGTCCGAACATAATAACCTTCTCCGTTTTTGAAGAATTTACATCTTTCTGTTTTTGTTTTTATATTCTACAACACGTTTAACTAACAGTCTCACAAATTTGTCGGTGTCTTATCTATATAGGAACAACACTGCACACACGTCTAAATTTATATTGCTCTTTTTTATTGTTAAATATAAGTATGTAGTATGTGAGGTGGAGGCCTGGTGACCTGTAACACATATTTTCATTACCTAATGGCACAAGCGATCCAAGATCCATTTAAACATAATAGCATAAGAAATTGTTTATTCATACAACTATGTAGGTACTTGGTCTGTGGTGATACTCGTAAATAAACAAATTATTTATATTATTATTCAATACACTTTACTCTCAAATAATAATTTCAACGCCCGCATATACATATAAACGAAATGTGTGCACTCTATTCTACGATTTGTGTGAGTACACATTGGGTATAAGTTCCTTGGAGTAGGCAGGTATGTGACATTATAGTATACTAGCTGTGTGTTATTCCAGACCATAATCTAACTCTGTGCCAAATTTCATCCAGATCCGTTCAGTAATTTTTACATAGAGGATGGCTACTGTGTCGTATGGCGTTCGAACATAAATATCAATGAAAATTATAGACGATTAAATTTAAACTGGTTTATCGATTGAATACTCTAGGCGCTTGATCATTCAATTAGATAATTGGTAAAAGACTGATTCAATCATTTGCTTTCATCTTTATCGTAAAATGTTAAATGTCACGCTATGAGAAATGAGGCCAGAATCCTCTCATTCGCTTTATAGAGTAGAGGAGACCCGTGCAGGACATTACATTATTATTATAATGAGAAAATCTCTTTAAGTCCTGCACGCTTAAAATTTTAGAAGATCACTAACTCCAGGGTTAAGTTTCTCTATCATCCTACTAATATTATAAACGCGAAAGTTTATAAGTATGGATGGATGGATGTTTGTTTCTCTTTCACGTAAAAACTACTGAACGGACCTGTATGAAGTTTATACACAGAGATAGATTATAATCTGGAATAGCATATAGGCAACTTTTTATCACGATAACGACATCAACGCGGGCGAAGCCGCGGGCAACAACTAGTAGTTTATGAAAACCGGAGTATCTGTCGGCGACTATAAGGGTTTTACCTTGTTTAATATAAGTAGTATATCTATGGCCTTTATACTGTACATACTTATAAAACCTACCTACATAAATTGTGTAATATAGGTAGGTACTTCTCTCGCCTAAGTGATGACTAGTTTGTCATCATGACGGCACTACACAAACAATGCGTGTCCTTGTTTTCGTCACTCAAATTTTTACCAAGAATGGAGAAGCGCTTAGAAGCTTTACCACAGAAATAGGAGCTTTACTTACGATTACCTTATGTTGCTTTATATGCCTGAGACTCTGCTAACAGTAGGTAACCTAAGTATTTACCATTGGAGAGATTATATAGGTACGTAACTAAATTTCGTCCAATATTGGCGCCGACAACTTATAATAATAGCAACCCATATATGTCCCACTGCTGGGCACTGAAGCGGGTTGGTGAATCAGACATATCTTTAGAATTTCTTCTAAGTCATGTGAGTTTCCTCACGATGTTTTCCTTCACCGTTAGCAGATGGCGAATCATTTGATTAGTAAATAGCACAAAGTGAAATTCATATTGGTACTGCCACCCGGGAACGAATTCGCACCTCTTGCGTGCAAGTCGGTTACTTTACCAGTCGGCCACCACCGCTATTTTCCATCGCCGACAACTTGCTCCTATACAATATAAATGCTAGTATTTATTTATGTCTATTTTCGCTCCAAATATATTATAAACTGGGGGTCGCCCACGACTTTTACTAATTTGGAACGTATATTTTTTTCCCGATTTTGCAACATATCTCACTACTGCTCCGCTCCTATTGATCATAGCGTGATGTTATATAGCCTATATTAACAAAAAAAATTTTTTTTTATTCAAACCAGTACTTTCAGAGATTAGCGCGTTCTACCAAACAACCTCTTCAGCTTTATAATATTAGTATAGATATCTACCTGCTGTCAATTTAAATATTTATAACGAACAGACGAAATTTTACGCCAAGCTGTAACATATAGGTAGTTCGGCAACGGGTCGGCGTTACATGCAGCCAACAGTTACTTTGATATTTGATAAACCAGATAACCTTACTTACACAACGACGTAGTAATCTACCACGCCTTGCTGACAGATAAAGCTGTCCACAGTATCGTTATCAGTACATCTATACTTATATTATAAAGCTGAAGAGTTTGTTTGGTTGAACGCGCTAATCTCAGAAAGTACTGGTTCGATTACAAAAAATCTTTTTTTGTTGAATAGTGCATTTATCCAGGTAGGCTATAGTCTATATAACATCACGCTATGATCAATAGGAGCGGAGCAGTAGTGAGATATGTTGCAAAATCGGGGGAAATATTCCAAATTACCACGTAGACGAAGTTGCGGGCGACCCCTAGTCATGAATATTATATAACACATAAGTACTACATAGGTAAAACTACGGCTAACGACATGAATGCAAAAAAGATGGAAATAATTCGTGTAGCAGCTGAAATTCTCAACTTAAGAGAGGTAGGGCACCATACTAGCGAGCAAACCCGACTGGGGAAGGACCTTACAGAAGACCATAGCCAAATAACTACACACAGCGGTGTAATTGTGTTCCTGTGTGTGAGTACAGGTCTCCAGCGCTCATTTAGGGATGCGTTTTGAAAGATACGTATTCCTACCTATCCCAGGGATACTCCCATCATGAGGCCCTGGTGTAAAAGTATGGGTTGACAAAGCGCTTAACTTAACTGCTTAACATCAGGCGGGCCGTGTGCTTGTTTGCCACATAAGTAATATTAAAAAAAATGTGCCGACAGAAGTGAAAACACTAGGCAAAACAGTTGTTATAAATTTCATAGCAATAAATGTTTTTTTTATTTATCTAGACGCGTTCGCGGTCTGATATATGTACATACATATCGTCCCATTAGTAGAATAATGTTTTATCATCACATACGACAAAAATGATATTATAGTAAATTCGTTATCACAATGATGTAAGCTATCGATTCATATATTTTTTATAATTTTTTAACCAATATTTTAAAAGTTATAACGTTCGAATAAAGTTTCTTCCGCGCTGAGTACGTAGAATAATGTCGCTCGATCACATAACACAATGTTCTCCGTCCTGCTCTGGCGCACACGGCTCCGTACGATGCGACGCTTCGTTACATGGCACATTGTTCAGCGTAGTGGTCGCGAGTGGTGTTTGTGGCAATGGATACCGATATTGGCGATCAAAATGGTAAGAAATCGTTTATTTTTTGTTATTATTAGTAACAATTGATGAAATACTTTACTTACTTGAACTCTACCACAAATACACAAAGAATTAAACGGATAAATTCGTCGTAAGAAAATTATCCCCGTTATGGAATATACGTATATTATACCTTTTTTATGTTATCCTCACTTCTTACGACAGCCATTTGTTTTATAGAAAATAGTTTATTTAGTTGTCTGTTAATTACATTATTTTGGATCAATTACACGAAATTTTTGTAATTTCCCATAAAGACATTATTTATAATCACATAAAACATTATTCTATGAAGTTGTAGAACCTTTTTTAATTTAAGTGTAACCCGAATAAATAGTTTACTGATAATCTTTATAACATAATAGTATACAATAAAGCTTGTCTTAATTGTTTCTCAAATTTTGTGGTTTCTTGTGCAAATAGTGCATTTTACTACACATAATTGTATTTTATTTTCGTCGGCATGTACACATAAAACATTATACTACCAAATTATTTTTTAAAATGAGTGTCACAAGTGCAAATGATACGTTTTTCTGCTAATTAGTTTATTATAAAACATTATTCGAAATCTAAAAGTGCTATAAAATGATTAAATATTGTTTAAATTAGGCACAGCTATTTTTAATAATAAATTTTCGACTAAATGTACAGTTTAGACAAAATGAGTAAATTCTAATTTCATTTAAAAAAAACTGTAGGTGATTGAATTTCTAGTAGGTACACTAGCTGTTGCCGGGGCTCCGCCCGCGTAAGGTTACAATAAATAGCCTATGTGATATTGGACAACTTGGGCTACCTATATTTTAAATTTCACCAAAATCGGATCAGTAGTTACAAACACACACACACACATATGCACATGCACACTTACTTTCGCATTTATACTATTAGTAGTTTATAGTACGAGTACATTTATATACTTAAATTTCCAGGTCCAAAGAAAAATGATGTACAAGTCTTTTGGGATTACGACAACTCATCAAACGATGTTCCTGATCTATCTACTCGTCATGATGACGTACCAGCGGAACAAGCTATTACTACGGAATAAGCTAACCTATCACACAAAGTGGTGTAGTGATTTTTGCCCGATACATTCAGAATATTCGATTGAATCTGACACGAGCTGTGACAAAATATTCCTTAGCAGTCGACCGGAAAAGCGCCGCCTCTAATACGTACATACCAGGAAAAGATATTGATATAATATCGGCAGAAAGTTTCGGATGAAACTGCAAGCTATCGAAGAACATCCTTTACAAGAAGATTCTGATCCGCCCAATTCCGTGCCACAACAGACTCTTGTCCAACTCAGTCCGATACTGAGAGTACTGTAGTGGCATCACCCGCTCCATTAGATCGAAATCAATCATTTTATGGTGCAGACAACTCTGTTTCTGATATCACACCACGCCAATCAACAAAATGTTAGATAATTGGGCCGATACAAAAAGAAAAGTACAAAAAAACCTTGGATGTGTGATAGTGCAAAACAAATGGGTCCGGCCGGCATGTTCCTGTAAATTTAAGTGCTTCATAAAAAATATGTAGTTACGTACAGCGGTTAGATATATTCAAAACGTTTTCGAAAAAGAACAGATGTTTAAACCGGGATACACCTAATAAGTTGTTTACCTGGGACATATAGTCCAGTTAGATAGGTCCAACTTCGAGAAAGAGGTCACTCGTCGAATCCGAATCGGCTGGGCAGCGTTTGAGAAGCTACTATCTTCTCATCCCAAATACCGCAGTGTCTCAAGACGAAAGTCTTTGACCAGTGTGTGTTGCCAGTGATTACATACGGATCTGAGACGTTGATCGGTCGTTCACTTTGGGCCTCGTGCGAAGGCTCAAAGTCACCCAACGAGCAATGGAGAGAGCTATGCTTGGAGTTTCCCTGCGAGATCGAATCAGAAATGAGGAGATCCGTAGGAGAACCAAAGTAACCGACATAGCTCGAAGAAATGCCTCCATTAAATGGCAATGGGCCGGGCACATAGCTCGCAGAACTGATGACCGTTGGGGCAGAAAGGTTCTAGAGTGGCGACCACGAACTAGAAGACGAAGCGTGGGCAGGCTTCCAACAAGGTGAACCGACGACCTGGTAAAGGTTGCGGGCAACCGATGGACAAGGTCGGCTCAGGATCGAGAGTTTTATAGTTTTATATTTAAAAATAATAATTAAAATAAATATTGTTGAGAGTATGAGACTTTTTAAAGTGATAAGGCTAGTACACAATGAAAATAAATATTATGTTAAGATTATTAAACTTTTTTTTAAATTGTTTATTAGTACATTATTTTGTATGTTTTAAGTTACTGTTTTATTTGTTCGATTTTATACTGATTTTATTAAAGTTGTAAAATCGTCAGCGTTTTTTATTTCGTTTCTTATTTATATAAGGTACCTATAATCAAATAAAATAATGTGTAGAGAGCATTCCATACGTGTTAAATTACACGTCGTTACTAAAATAATAAGGTATAAAAGCAGAGACAATTACCTAAATTAAATACAAGACCTTCACGTAAAACATTGAAATAATTGTAAAATTCCATTAAATATTGTTTCATATGCAGATATAACGTGATTATTTTCGTCAAATAACGATCCATGTGATCTTAAGACAACTCTTCCGCTGTTTTCGTTGGCAGTACAACGTTGTATATGCACATGCGACACACTATCTATGCACAGGCATAGTTTTTAGAATAAATAATGATAACAACATGATCTGTATTGATTTATTTTCACACTGTAAAAATATTAAATGGCTACTGTCTTTCATAAAGGAGTTATAAGCAAATATGTGCGCGCAAAACTTCAAATCGCTCTACTGAAAAGTTAACATTTTGCAGATGAAACATTATTCTACTAATGGGACGATATATCGCCTCTTTGCTTTAATAACGTGACAGTCAAAAAAATAATTTTCGGATAGGTATGTCAAGCTGCGTCTCGTAGCGGTGGTGTAAAAATATACGTATACGTACCGTGCTAAAATAAGTTTTCAGTTCAAAACTCTAGTATCTGTGTTTTAATAGAGCTGTCCATTTGAAAAAGCATAAACTTATCTGTTTTAGATATTGCAATGACAAGACAATAAAGTAAAACGTTCCTGAAACAGACAGCGAACATAAAAACTATAAACAATGACGGCTTTTACGTAGTGAGCGCCACCCACCACACTATGCGATAGCACAATGACAATGAAACGCGAAATAACATCATTCCAATTCCAACACGAATACATGAATATTTGATTACATAAATACGTTGACAGTTTACAAATTGCATTTACTTTTATCTGTCGTTCATTCTATGATATTTATTATTGTTTGTACATAATTTACATTAAATTGAAGCCATTGATTGATTCATATTTGCTTAATAAGCTACATATTGATTACTGACTCATCATGCAAGTATTCATTGAAAACCATCGGTTCGTGGATAGTACGTACTCAATAGCCATTTATAACCTAGGGAATAATTTTATACATGAATGAAAATGGATGGAAATGAAATGGTATTTTCACTATGAAATACCATTTAGGGCTTGTCCACAACACCACGTCGCGATGTCGTCAACGCGGCACGTTGACGTGACGTGTAAATTAACGTTACTGTGTCGTCTCCTTATCGTTTGGTTAGTGGCCAACCTGGTGACAGAGTTATTTAGATCGCCCATATTAAGGCCTCTGGCGTGATCTAACGACTGATAACAGTCGGGACCGACTTTTAACGTGCCCGCCGGAACACGGAGACGCTCAGATGAAATAGTACTACGCGGTCACCCACCTATAGGGTTACCGCGCCCTTGGTAGCTTAACACGCTGATCGTTTACCGAACAGCGAGTGCACCTAGCTTTGAGCGCTTCTGTATTAAACTATGTCGTAAGAATACACGTCGCAATGACGCAACAATCTTTCAATTATGAATAGTAATGAAGGTGATTTTAACAGAAAATACAACGTTGCCACACCGTGCATTAGCACGTCACGTCAACGTGCCGCGTCGCGACACCGCAACGTTCCACGTTGACGACATCGTGACGTGGTGTTGTGGACACACCCTTATTTATGATTGTGGGAAAATGAAGCCTGTCAACACGTTGTGGGGTGGTAAATGGCTAGGGGTTCACTGCGTCAGGTCAGCGTTAGTCACAACATAATTATAATACAGCTGTATACCCGTAGTTTTACCCTCGTTATATTTAGTTTTCGTCCTGTGTTACTTTTATTATTACTGCCATGCTTCTATAATTTTTTTGTATGTCTCGGTGGTCCAGTGGCCGTAGTATGCGTCTGCTGTGCATGAGGTTGTGGGTTCGATTTCCACACAGGAAAAAAAATTGTGTGACCCAGAAAGAGTTGTTCTGAGTCTGATTGTTGTTTGTAAAGGCATAGAGCTTGTTCTCTAGTGCGGGAGTTGTCTTTAGGCACTAGGGACCAAGTCCTGTGTTGCGAGGGACTTTACAAACATACAATTCACAGCCACAAATTAAGCTCAGTCTCAGAACAAACATTTATGCAACACACAATGTTTTGTTCCGCGTGGGAATCAAACCCACGTCCTCCACCGTAGCAATCTCGTATATAAACCACTAGAGCAGCAGGCCAGTCTAAATATATAAAACCCTCCTCAAGAATTGGGCTATCGAGTGTAGAAAGTTTTTTTCAAACCCGATTGGCAGTTCCAAAGATTACCGTGTTCATACAAACAAACTCTGTCTCTTTATAATATTAGTATAGATATACATATGTAGACTAGGGGTCGCCCGCGACTTCGTCCGCATGGTAATTTGGAATATTTTCCCAAATTTTGCAACATATCTCACTACTGCTACGCACCTATTGATCATAGCGTGATGTTTTATAGCCTATAGTTTTCTTAGATAAATGCCCTATTCAACAAAAGATTTTTTCTAATCGAACCAGTACTTTCTGAAATTAGCGCCTTCAACCAAACAAACTCATCAGCTTTATAATATAAGTATAGATTATACTGCAGCTATGTGGTTTGTCTGAACGTTCGTTATCGCCATGCCACACCATGTGGCATTCCCTCCGTTATACAACGAATGGGAAATTGCGCACCCCTTTTACCCTAGTACTTTTGAGTTTTAAGCTTATTTTGAATCCTATCTGCATTTGGCAGCTCAACCAAGTCGATAAACCTATTTTAATGCCATTGTTTCAATTTGAGAGAGGCAGTCTCTTTCAGAGTTCCTAATAATTTAGATTCTTTTTATATTGTTAAGCCTTTTATTCGTATTTGTTTTCATTTGATAGTAAGTAAGTTTTGTATGTATACTGTTTTGTGAACGTACTCTAATAAAATAATCTATCAAACGTAAACGGAAAATACAAGAAGCTGGAAAATATTATAAAACATCCATAAAAAGTACATGTAATGACTTTATTTCCAGTTGGCAACACAATTACGTATGTGGAACACTGGGATCAATTTAAAAATCTATGAAATAGTTGCAATATGTTGTGCTATAATAAGTTGCCGTATATAAGGGCAAGTAAAATGTAGTTTTGACAGCATAAACTGTTTTTTTCGGCCGTAAAATTAAACCGTCATCAGTTACTGGTAAATAATATATAGGTAATATGACAACCTATTTGTTCGATCATTTCCTCGTCTGCCAAGATATCTAAATAAATAAATAATTCCTATAGGAAGGCAAAATGGGCATACTGTGTACCTACTATAATAGGCACAGATGTGTATAATATGCAAACTTCATGCTGTTTAAATTTACCTACCGTATAATAATAATATTTTCGAGACAACTGACACATCGATATCAGATCAGCCTGTACTATCGTAACCAGACAACTGATAAACATACTTTATGTATGTATATACTAGCTGTTGCCCGCGGTTCAGCCCGCGTGGATGTCGGTTATCGCTGCAAAAAGTAGCCTATGTGTTATTCCAGACCATAATCTATCTCTGTGCCAAATTTCATCCAGATCCGTTCAGTAGTTTTTACGTGAAAGAGTAACAAACATCCATCCATCCATACTCACAAACTTTCACATTTATAATATTAGTAAGGATTATAGATAAATTACATCCAGACACAGAACAAACATTCGCGCTCAAAAAACCATAAAAACATTTATTTCCTAAGAGATTTATACATCAATTAGTAATTAAAATTAAAGTAACCTAACTTACTTACAAACAATCAGATATTGTATTTAAAGGTAAATAAAATATCTGATTGAGGTCGTGCTCATAATAAGTTGCTATAATAACTATATATAACAAGTTGCAGTGATATACTTGAGCGTCTGCAATCTATCTAACGAGTTTCTGTTTCAGTGATGAGTTATGACCGAACCTAATGGAAAGCTTAATGAGAAAAAAGCTGCCTTTTAACGATAAACCTGTACTGTAGTCTCGACCAGGAGTATAACGGCAGCTGCGGTAATTGTTCAATAACAAAAAAAGGAGGTAACGACTGGGTGGGAGCGGGAGGAACCAACCTCTTCTGGTGGTGTGAGGTGCAGTTTCTCGCTACAAAAATCTGTTCCGAATATATAGCTATAGCGTAGTTCGTTAATACCCGTGTAGCCTTTAAGTGATAAAGCGCACATGAATATATTATTAGTTTTCATAGCAGAATATACAAACTTCCCAAGGGAGGTGACGGTACAAACAAAGTACTATCCTACTAATATTATAAACACGAAAGTTTGTAAGTATGAATGGATGGATGGATGTTTGTTACTCTTTCACGTCAAAACTACTAAATTGATCTGGATGAAATTTGGCACAGAGATAGATTGTGGTCTGGAATAACACATAGGCTACTTTTTACAGCGATAACCGACATCCACGCGGGCGGAGCTGCGGGTAACAGCTAGTATTATATATAAAATTCTTGTATCACGGTGTTTGTAATTAAACTCCTCTGAAATGGCTCGACCGATTCTCATGAAATTTTGTGTGCATATCGGTTAGGTCTGCGAATCGGACGACATATATTTTTTATTCCCCTAAATGTTAAAGGTCCACCCCGAATTTTTTTATTTAATTATTTTGACAAAATTTTTGATTCAGCATTAAAAAATACATAGAACCCTTAATTTTCAGTCCTCTACATTTATATTCTAAATTTTTTCCCCTATTTTTATAGCAATTTTACTATTTTAGTAGCAAACAACGTTTGCTGGATCAGCTAGTTTGTACCAACCTTACCTTGTTTTACCTTATCTGATCGTTTGTCACCTGGCATTTTTATTTCCATTTATAGGCTGAATTTTAGCTTTGATCAATTCTGAATTTTTTTTCGACGAAAAAAATCCATTCCCACGTAGCCGTGCGCTTTGCCGCGCCATGCTGTCGGTGGGCGCCGCACCTACGCCACCCCCACCCCTAATAACTGTCGAGATTTTTAAAGGGAGCCGTTTTATTGCCGTCACGAGTCTAAATGCATCACGTTTGATTAAAATAAAATAGTTGCAGTATGCCTGCCTACCTGCATAACTGTATGATATTTGATTTCTGGTGTTAAATACACAAACTCGCAGGTTTTTATATTGTTAAGTAGATCAACTTAATTTCTTCTTTTTCATGGATATTGTATATGTAATAAAATTAGTATCAATGATGGATCAAAAGGCATCTAATAACTATGCAGTTCAATTTCTGAAATCCTTGAGCACTACGGCGCGGCGGACCATTATGCCCTTTGGGATTTAATAAATTTTTAACCCAGTCAAACTGTAAAAGAAGAACTATAGAAGTGACTAATTTAAACCGAAATGTAATAGATGCAGAGATTGCTACAGGGTATGGCACAGATAATACATAACGATACATAAATTCAAACTATTAGCTAGGCGATAGGCCTATTAAGGTTGCGTTAAGACTATTTGAAGAGCAGAACAATCATACAAACAAGGAATATTTCTTCATAAAGTTTATTAATTGCAGAATCTAAATGTTTAAAAGAAAAACGTGACTGACTAATCAACAAACGCACAGTTTAAACCACTAGACACACAGATAGCTATTATGATACAGGCATTCGCTAAGAAAAGTTTTTTTTAATGTAACCGCTAACAATGAAAATCAGCCGATGAAAGTTTGTATGGGGATAACTGTTTAATAAGACTGAACACGCGAACGAAGTCGCGGCACAGATTACTAAAGAGTTACTGTCGCGGGTACAGCTAGTATGTAATAAAATTTGTATCTATTTATTTATATTTTACACTTATTTTTTATAACTAATGATTGTAGGCCTATGTCTAGCAGTGGACGTCTTTTGGCTGAGATGATGATGATGGTGATGAATGATTGTAGGTTCAATAATATTTATTATGTGTAGGTATATGTATTGTTTATTGATATTATTATATTATGTATAGTTCTTAATAGGTATTTATTTGTACCTAATAATTATAATATTATTTATTTACCTTAATTCCTTGTATTTATAACACCAAAACCTCCCACTACTTTTGCTTTATTATATTTAATTTTCTCTTCTGTCCATCCAAAGGTTGCGTGGCAGAAACTACTTTTAGCGATAAGGCCGCCCATTGTTCATAAATATGTAAAATAATATCTGTATCATAAGTGTAATTGGTGTATAATAAAGAGTTTTCTATCTATATATCTATCAGTGTTCCGTAATCTTTTAGTCTTCAAGGTACCCGTCTAGAAAATCGGGAAATTTTGAAGGAATTAATGAAAAATAAATGTTTTTATCAAGATTTATTTTTAATCAACAAACATAATCTCCGTACTGGTAGTCTACCCCGAACTGGACTTATTTAATACAAAGGCACATAAATTTACGAAAACAGTTAAGTAGCACACTCGTGTTTTGGCTCTCAAACTGTGTAGGTAATTTAAGTTATTGTTTATTTTTTTCTTACTGGATCTAAAAGTTGATATGTATAATATATTAATATTTAGTAATTCATATTACATATACATATTTGTTGTTATATATAAGTATATTAGTCGTTTAACTGCGAAAACGTAAATGGTGATTAGTTGTTATATAAGTTGTATTATTAGTTAAATTAACTGTATGTTTTCCCAATAAATAAAAATAAAATAAAATACTGCACTTTTATATTTTGTTTCTGTCTGTCAATAAGATAATCTTGTTATTCCGATGCGCACCAACTAAATAATATGTCGCGCGCGTGCCGTAATCAAACCCGCGACCTTCGGCTAAGCAGTCAGGGGCCTACCTACCTTCCTATCTTCATTTTATTTTTCTCTAAGTATTTATTTGTTTAAGTTATCAGACAGGGATTTTAAAAGGAGATCTGGATAAACGTGCGCCGTGAACGTAACATTCTCCGCTACAAATCCTTACTAATATTATAAATGTGAAAGTTTGTGAGTATGGATGGATGTTACTCTTTCACGTAAAAGCTACTGAACGGATCGGGATGAAATTTGGCACACAGATAGAGTATGGTCTGGAATAACACATAGGCTTTTTGCAGCGATAACCGACATCCACGCGGGTGGAGCCGCGATCGACAGCTAATATATTATTAAGAAAAATAAGCTACTTACCTACCTGTTCACTGAGCGGCATTCAGTTTATTCCCATGTGCTTGCTTGATATTATAAAGCTGTAGAGTTTGTTTATTTGGTTGAACGCACTAATCTCAGAATGTACTGGTTCGATTAGAAAAAAACTTTTTTTGTTGAATAGTGCATTTATTCAGGAAGGCCATAATAGGCTATATAACATCACGCTATGATCAAAAGGAGCAGAGCAGTAAATCAATCAGTACTTTCTGAGATTAGCGCGTTCAACCAAACAAACTCTTCAGCTTTATAACAGTACAATCAAAACAGGTATTCGAACAGACTAAAGCATGTTAATTCGTGTGTGAATTTTATCATCCTTTAATCTTAAATTCTTTATTAAAAGCGGTGGTGGTCGAGTGGGAAAGTAACCGACTTGCACGCGTGCGAGTTCGATCCCTGGCAGTACCAATGTGAATTTCACTAATATTCGATGGCGAATATTTATATTATAAATATTCGCCATCTTTATAAAAGACAACTCCCGCACTAGAGAACAAGCTCTGTGTCGAGGGGGACTTTACAAACATACAATTAAAGGACACAAATTACACCCAGACTCAGAACAATTCTTTGTGGGTTACACAAAGTTTTGTCCTGTGTGGGAATCGAACCCACAACCTCATGCACAGAAGGCGCATGCTACACCCACTGGACCACCAAGGCAGTCAGAACATCAGAGTCATCTGTGTGGTGAAGGAAAAATAATGTGAGGAAACCTACATGTCTTAGAAGACATTCTAAAGACATGTCTGATTCACCAACCCGCATTAGGCCATTTAGGCCAGCGTGTGTGAAGTGTGAATTAAGGCCTAAACCCTCTCTCTCTCTTGATAGAGGAGAGGTGAACCGTGCCCAGCAGTGGTTATCATTTATTAGTATTTCAGTGTTTTCCTGATACATAATATTATGTTTAATTATTGTGAGTGAAACAGGCTTCAAAGCATTCATTTTCCTATCAAAAGAATTAATCTCGCTGGGTAATTAAAATGGTTTTCCACTGGCAACACGCGAATATGCCATATATGTATATTGCAAGCGTCCAAAGGCTACGTTATTTGTGTATTGTAGTGTGTGTGTGTGTGTGTGTGTGTGTGTGTGTGTGTGTGTGTGCGTGTGTGTGTGTGCGCAGTATGATTATTTGCCACCTAAGTAAGTAGTCACTAAGTCAGGCAGACAATGTCCACTGCAAGAGAGGGAAAACTCGAAACAAAAACCCCTATACCAACCCGTCTGGTCAGCGTGGTGTAGTAGACTAATATCCCTCCAAATGTATAGAGGAGACCAGTGCCCAGCAGTGGGACGTTTATGGTTTGAGATGATGATGAAGAAAGTAGTACAAAAAAGAGTTCTTGAGGTACACTTTGGTAGTAAATTATAAAGAACTAGCTGTTGCCCGCGGCTCCGCCCTCGTGGATGTCGGTTATCACTGTAAAAAGTAGCCTATGTGTTATTCCAGACCATAATCTATCTCTGTGCAAGGATGGATGGATGTTTGCTACTCGCAAACATCCATCCATCCATCCATACTAGGATAGGATTAGATTCATAATAAAACAATTGATGTCTTAGATGTTGACACACCCTACATAAGGCATGTCACACACATTTGGTTTTTTGAATCTGAATGTGACAAACACAAGCACCATACAAACAAATAATTCCATACGGAATTATAACTATTCTGAAATATTTCAGTACGGAAAAAAACTAACGTGCTTTTTACATCCGTACGATTCAGATACACAAAGTCGTATGTATGTAGCGAATAAAGCAATTTAATTGTTAATATTGTCTTTTTGGTACCAAATAGAACCTTTAATTTTAAGTACAGCCTCCAAGAATCGTCGACATAATCCGACTGAAATATTCGCGCTCACTTGAACTCATTTCGGGTCAGAGGCAGCTCTGCTTTACCTATGTTGTTCTATCTCGTAAGTTAGCGAGAATCAAGCTCTGCCAGTCATATGTCTAATTATACATAATTAAATCTAACAAATGGTTTAACAGTCTACGTCTCAACGATCTGCGGTTGTTACTAATTAAGAGGGCACTGTTAAGTTATTCTTACTTCGTCCGCGTGGTAATTTGGATTTTTTTTCCCGATTTTGCAACATATCTCACTAATGCTTCGCTCCTATTGATCATAGCGTGATGTTATATAGCCTATAGCCTTCCTGGATAAATCTACTATATAACAAAAATAACATTTTCTTATCGAACAAGTAGGTACTTTCTGAAATTAGCGCGTTCAACCGAACAAACAAGCTTTATAATCTATACTAATATTATAAAGCTGAAGAGTTGTTTGTTTGCTTGGCTGAACGCGCTAATCTCAGACAGTACTCGTTAGATAAAAAAAACTTTTTTTGTTGAATAGTGCATTTATCCAGGAAGGCTATAGGCTATATAACATCACGCTATGATCAATAGGAACAGAGTAGTAGTGAGATATGTTGCAAAATTGGGGAAAATATTCCAAATAACCACGCGGGCGACCGCTAGTATTAGTATAGATTTGTACCAGCTTACAATTGATGCAAGTAGTGTTGGTCGAAACACTGTCTTAATATATTCTCGTTTGCACTCAGATCAGCATTTTTGCATTCTATTGTACGAGTAAAATGATGTTGAAAATCATTGACACCTATGTAATACTATTATAATGTAAAAGCTATTGCCCGCGGCTCCGCCCGCGTGGATGTCGGTTATCGCTGTAAAAAGTTGTAGCCCATATGTTATTCCAGACCATAATCTATCTCTGTGCCAAATTTCATTCAGATCCGTTCAGTAGTTTTTACGTGAAAGAATAACAAACATTCATCTATCCATACTTACAAACTTTCGCATTTATAATATTTAAACTATTTTCGAACATGTTCCTAATATACTCTTGCTGGCAGAGCAAGTTCACTTGCAAGTTACCAATGCTATCGTTTATGTATGGAAGGTATAGGTAGGTAGGTAGGTACTACTTGGCGAGCGGATGTCTACCAATCTAAGCAGCGGATGCCTGCGGAAATTGAAATGTTTATCAGATGGTGCGAATATCTGGGTCGAATTGGCCATGTTAGTATGTGACGTTTATATTATTTAATACATATATTGCTTTTCTCGACCGTCCGAAATGCTGCGGCTACAATTGAGAAATTTTGTACAAAAGTTCCTAAAATGACGTAAGAGAGCACTAAAAAGGAGATTTTGGAAATTTTATTCTCTTTAATAAATTAAACTGCCTTCAAAAAGCTAAAGACAACTGAATACAGATTGAGGTCGGTACTAGATTCACCCTGTCACTTAATATAGCTTGGCACCGACTTCTATCTGTATTCAGTTATTTTTAGCTTTTCGAAGTCGGATTATTTGTTTAATTATAGTGATAAAATTAAAAAATAAACCGACGGTGTAATTTGTGTCCGTTAATTGTATATTTGTAAAATCCCCCGCGACACAGAGCTTGTACTCTAGTGCGGGAGATTTCTTTAATAACAAAAAAAACTTTATTGTGTTTTATTGTTATTATTGTCAGGTTTGTATAGAAGAAAATGTTTAAGAAAAATAAGTGGCTGTACCTACGTAGGTCGCCGGGTCAACTAGCTTTATATAGAATAGACGGCTAACAACTTGACAAACGCAGAAAGCGTTTAGAGGTCTCTTTGTGTGGTTGGAGCGACAATGAATTAGTCACTGGATAGAAGGATCGCGTCACTGGCTAATACCGCCGATCTATGCACCTTGCACAAAGACCGACACCGACCATTGTTAAAGATGTTTGTCGACTACTATACCTACTTCTACTTAAAAGCGGTGGTGGCCGAGTGGGAAAGTAACAGACTTGCACACAAGAGATGCTAGTTCGATCCCGGGCGGCAGTACCAATGTAAATTTCACTTTGTGGAGTTTATATGGACTAATCAAATGATTCGCCATCTGCTAACGGTGAAAAAAAACATCGTGAGGAAACCCACATGTCTTAGAAAACAACTAATGAAAAAAAAATAGAATTTAGTATGGTAATGAGGGATCGTTTCTTTGTTTTGTAAGAATAAGATAGAAACGTGTCGAGATGACATTGCAATCTTAGTAAAATCTAAAAACATAAAACAATCATGCCAAGATTGACCAGCCACCCCAAGTAGCACACGTTCACGAGCATGTAACACACAAGTAATGAAAATTTAGGGTTACATTAGGTCGTGGCTTGCAAGGTTCTTAATTATCATACTTACCTAAGCTATACTCTTTTTGTGAAGTTCTAAATTTTAACCTTTGAGAGAAATAAACATCCTTACTAATTCGTGAGTATGGATATGGATGTTTGTTACTCTTTCACGCAAAAACTGCTGAACGGATCTGGATGAAATTTGGCACAGAGATAGATTATAGTCTGGCATACTATAATCAACTAGTATTATTATATTTATGTCGTCGGTTTGCAATACGAGTATACCACCATTAAGGGAATAAAAATAAGAGATGAACGGTCGAGTGGAAGTCCGTCACTTTTCAAGTAAGCATTATTGAAGTAAACTTCATATAACTGCTCCTGGTTAGAAACAAAGGTACAATTACCGCCTACCTTGTATTCCTTCCAAGTTGCAGAACTCTATTTGATGTAAGTTACTTATAAAGCATAGGTATAAGTATATATTTGATCGCTGAACCCACTTGACATGAAATAAAACGATGCGTGTGGATGCGAGAACGATCTACGTGGGCGGTTAGTTGTATCTGTGAGTATATTTATTTTGAAATTCGAAATTATACCGTTGTCGATTCTAGGAACTCTTCTAATCTTTACAGTGCATCGGGTAATACCCAAAATACACTATTATTAAAATTATATTCGATTCTACGGAACATTTCTCCTTGAGAGTAAATTCAGATGTTATTTTACTTGTTAAGCTCGTTAGACATATTATATAATTTTATTATGTAGTCGTGGATGTCGGTTATCGCTGTAAAAAGTAGCCTATGTGTTATTCCAGACCATAATATATCTCTGAGCCAAATTTGATCCAGATCCGTTTAGTAGTTTTTACGTGAAAGAGTAACAAACATCCATCCATCCATACAAACTTTCGCGTTTATAATATTAGTCAGGATTATTTTTTTACATTCATACGTGTTAATTAGGCCATTTTTATTGTGAAGGCTTCTCGCTTCACGCATACAACCCGTTACTCACTAACTTGTATATTAATATATAAACATAACATTACTACGATTACCTACAACTATTGTGCACTGTATCTACATTGTTCATGAAGGGGAAATATGAATAGCAAACGCGGCTGCAATTCCAGCCACGAGCCGCGGGCTACAGATTAAAATAACACGAGTCGGGAATCGCACTTTTGTACAAAAGATTACTTTTTACTGCAC
Source organism: Trisateles emortualis (assembly GCA_947095525.1). Taxonomy (NCBI): domain Eukaryota; kingdom Metazoa; phylum Arthropoda; class Insecta; order Lepidoptera; family Erebidae; genus Trisateles; species Trisateles emortualis. The sequence continues at coordinate 34,781,951 of OX352729.1, forward strand.
AAAGTTCTTATCTACCTGGCGCGCGTATTGTTGTATCTAATACCCTATTATGGTTGCTATTATCCTTACTAATATTATAAATGTGAAAGTTTGTGAGAATGGATGGATAGATGGATGGATGTTTGTTACTCTTTCACGTAAAAACTACTGAACGGATCTGGATGAAATTTGGCACAGAGATAAATTAGTTTTTAGTTCTGGAATAACACATAGGCTACTTTTTGCAGCGATAACCGACATTAACGCGGGCGGAGCCGCGGGCAACAGCTAGTATTATATAATTATTATTATATTAGTCTTCTTCTAACTGAAGTCTTAATCACTATGAATCCCTAGAAAGAAAGTTCGAACTCCAATGCGTGTGGTTCCAAATATTTTTTACTACTCTCTCTCTCTCTTTCTATTTATCCCACATGGTGGTGGGGTCAGCCCTTTTCGTGTTCTTCTTCCACTTCGCCCTATCTGTGACGCCGTCTTCCAAAACATTGCATGCCCTCATATATTTGCGCACTACATCGCATAAAATATTTTTTACTACAAATCAAACAATTGCATTAAAAAAATGTAGTGAAGGGAAACTAATGAAGAAGACTACAGATGGCCATCGGAAATTCTCTCTAATAAGTATATAGTGGCGATTAGATATGTCTCTTTAAAACCCTTCGTCATGTTGCGGATGAGAAATCATTAAAACAATTAACTTGGCACTATGTCGGTCAGTATTGACTTACTACATCATCGTGGGGTGGCGCATGTAAGTCCCATCTCATTAAATTCGAAAGAGCCCAAAGAGTAGTGCTTAAGGTGTCTGAAGGAGCGAGAAAGCCTCTCCTTGTTTCACTCCACCACATACATGCATCAAAGAAATAATTCTCACAATTCGACAAATATTTTTGCTCTAAATTATAACTAAACTATTATATTTTCACCCTCTTATAAATAAAAATAAACGTCGGAATAACAAAGTTTGCGTATCATTATCGACTAAAACAAAGTTTTCAAACAAATACTTGCACTTCCTTGGACCGTATCTTTATAACAAACTCAATGGAATATTGGAAATTTCCCCACTTACTTTATATCAATGCAAATATGGAACATCCCTTTGGCTGCAAAACTTTAACAACGCGGAAACTGAAAATAAACTGATACCACTTGAATAAAAATGTGATATAGTTGAGTTGAATAAATCTTGAATAATAATAAAATAAATGTCGAAAGCGGTGGTGGCGAAGTGGGAAAGTAACGCAAGAGGTGCAAGTTCAATCCCAGGTGGCAGTACCAATGTGAATTTTAATTTGTGGTGTTTATATGTACTTATCAAATGATTCTCTATCTGCTAATTCACATGTCTTAGAAGAATTCGAATTCTAATCTAATTCACCATTTAGGGATGCGTTTTGAAATAAACGTATTCCTATCCCAGGGATATCTTAAAGTCCTAGTTTTAAAAAAATGGGTTGGTAACACGCAAGTGATACCTCTAGTATTGCGGGCGTCCATAGGCTACGGTAACTGCTTAACATCAGGCGAGTCGTATGCTTGTTTGCCACCCAAGTAGTGTAAAAAAACCTACTTAATCTGTTTAATTATGTATTTATACGCTGGAAACGGTAAAATACTAATAGTACTCTACTATGGTGTTATGTCCATACATTAAAATATTTCTAACACCGTTGTTACAATATTCTGAAAAATAAAAGTAAAAATAATACATTTCATGCACGTAAACTTACCTGTTATGATTATAGAAAGAAAGAAAGAAAATCTTTTTATTGTAATAGCATACAACAGCAAGCTTTTAGGATAAGAACAGATTAATTATGCTATGACAAATAAGGACACTCAATCAGCTATATGCTGCTATATCGCCAACACCTTATTATATTGTTTAATTTATTGATGAAATATGATAGACTTTTGAACATTGAAGTTATGTAAACTGTTTATATTATTTTAATAATAATATTTTTCGGTTTCAGATACGTGAAAGTACAGAGGAGTTACGACTATGGCAGAAAATAGTAAAAAACGAGCTGGAAGCTTTCGTAAGCTATTCCCAAATCTTTTCTTTTCGCACAAATCAAAAGAAAAGAATAAGGACTCGCAGGCAAATCAAAAAGGTGTCCAAGAATCTTCTAAAGGGAATCAATATCAAAATCCTCGAACGATAAGATCCGATAAAAGTACCCGAGGAAACGATGATAATGAACGAATATATGAAAATTTATCGGCACATGGATTTCATAGTGATAATGAAACGCAAAGTAACGATATATCAAGCCATCATTCTTCTAGCAGCACCCTCGTTTCGGAGAGTACAAAGAACAAGTCTATCGATATTAACGAAATTTCTGACGTAAAAAATGCTAGCTCGACAAATTACGCAGCTAGGCCACAAGTACCACCCAAACCTTACGATTCGGGTCTCATGCCACAATCACCAGACGGAAATAATCCAGTAAATGTGCCCGCACCATATCCTGATGTATATTACCATTCATTGGAGAAACTAACTGATAAAATTTCACCACTTGATGAAATAGAAATTTACAGGGCGTCAAAAGCTCAAAATGATCCGGCGTCTGTTGGCGCAGAAATTAAACGAGTTAGTACTAAGTTTTTAATATCGCCGAAAAAGGAAGCAGAAGTCCGAACGATCCAGCCTACAAGAGCTCGTAGTTTATCATTTGATAACAAAAAAGACAGTGAGAAGGAAGCAAGCGTCGATATCAGGCCCAGCTTGGAAGTGGAAAATGTGAAAAAACCTTATAATTACTCGGCACCGACATCGCCAATGCCAATAAACCACAAAATCCCCAATATGCCAAAAACTGTTTCACCATATGAACATGTAAGGAAAGCCATGATTGAAAGTGAAGAGAAAAGAAATTCTTTAGGTAGGACGGGCATTCGAAATAAATTGACACCTTCGCCTAGACCTGAATACAGCCAAAGATATACTACAAGTCCTACTCAACAAGATAATACAAAACAAGATTCCATTAATAGAGAAAAAACTAGACAGAAGGTAGAAGCATTTTATTGGCAAAAATTGAAAGAATTAAAACAGAAGGAAGATGAATACTTAATTAGACAGTCCTTTAATTCTTCTTTAAAAAGTCCTGTAAGATTTAAAACAAATTCGAATTGTAGCACACCTGTTTCGTTTTCGTTTGTAATGGAGCCGAGAAGTTGTAGTTTGCCGCGCGGAAAAGATTTGAAAAATTACAACATGAATCAGCCAATTCACACTTCATCACCGTTTACGAGAGGCGCCCCTGAGAGGCGAACAGATACATTCATTAAAAGCCGAACAAGTTACGAAGACCCAGAAATAATTTACCGTCACCCAGAGAAACTCTTTACAAGAGCGTCGGCTGCTCCTCTGCATGGACAAAAGATGCCGATTTATCAACAAAGATCGGCAACTCTAGAAAGTCGAAGTACAGGACAAATGAAGCGCGTCAGTTTTGAAGAACAGTATGTAAAAACTGATAGTGCGCCTAAAAGTGATTGTGAATTAAAAGTGAACGATTATAAAACACGAATCAGAGCAAACGAGTGCTCGTCGAACGTAGCCAAAGTGAGTGAAAAACAATCGCGTGTGCCTCCGCGGCCGCCTGTTCGAACAACGAGTGTGAGTGGCGCTAGGCAAAACATTAGATTCGGGAACAACAGTAAAATTACTCACTTAGCTGGTGCTGGTCATTCACTATGCTCGGAGTCGGAAAGTGGATCGGAAGCGGGGGAAATACAGAGGATATTGCAGAGCAACGTGCAGAAAGGTAAGATAGTTACTACTGTTGCAGTTTTAATTAATCAATTATCGGACTCGCAGAACCAATCAAATCCAGACGTTTTGAACGATACAGCGAGCGCAACGTTATCGAAAACGAAGTTATTACTTGGTAGTGTTTTATTTGATCTTTTTCAGCCTGTTAGCATAGTCATATTGTTTATTTTTCATTTTCGTGTGTGTAACTGAACGTGCCGGGTAGTATTTGATTGTCCAGTTTATTTTTCGACTCTGCAATTTCTGCATACATGAGTGAACACTAAAACTCCAATTGTTACTACTCGGAACAATATATCGAACGTACTTTATCGGCAGAATGCAGTTTTGTGACAATATATTAGATACGACCTGTCTAAGCTGTTACGAATTTACGATAGCAGTACAAAGCAGTAGTAACCGTATGGGTACATGTAACCAACTTCTTTTGTCACCACAATCTCACCTCGCATTTATAAATGCATTTTATTATTGTTTATGTTTTGTTTACTTGCCAAATATTAGGCGTTCGATTTATAGTGGTCGATCAATTGATATTCGATTTGGCGTAGTACAACCAGGTTAATAATACTAAATACTATAGAAATAAAAATACTCTAAAAGTCTCTGTATATAAATGTAAAAGTAAACTCAAAGACATAATAATCATTTAGATAAAATACATGATACTTATGAACGTCAAAATAAACAAAAGTCAGCTTATTTTTTTCCTACAGCCAATTTACTGACATGGGTAGGGCCTAGAGAAGAATTGGCAAGAATCTCTGGCTACTCTTTTTAATCGCCAAGGTATAATATTTACAATTTGGTATAAGTTACAATTTGAAATTGGTAACAAAAAGGTACGGAACCAACACACCATACCAAAAAAAGAAATTTAAATTTAAGTAATTAATATAAACAACGCATCAATTACACAATCACAATTTAGTATCTATCAGTATGGTAATGAATCATCGTCTCTTTTTTTGTTTGTACTTATAAAAGCATAAGAGAGAGAGAGAGAGAGAGAAAAATATTTATTTCTTACATTATACAATACATATAATATTCTGAGGTACAATTTTAAAATAGGTACAAGTAAAGAAATAAATGACCACCCATTCAGCTATTTGCTACCACAATGCATTAAGCATTGTGGAAGCGCTGGTTTTCAATGGGTGGTCCACATAATGAAAAAATACAAGTCAAGTACTTAAAAATTTAAATATATCAATAAACTACATACATTTACCAAACAAAACTATGTTATTTATTTCATATAAGGTGATCACATTGTACACTAAGTGAAATTACATAAACAATATTTTAAATTTGAAAGAGAATCATTATTAAATATTTGAAAGAGTATATTCGAGGTAATGAATGCCTCACTTGGTTCACTAATTGCCGCGCATTACATACGAGGCGACGGCGACGGCTGCGACTCGCAACGCTGCATATTGTGAACCCGTTCTTTACAATTTGAATCTCTTTGACGCTGAAAGAATTGCGCTGCGACGTTTATAATTGGCAAAAGCGTAATTAGGCAGTTCTTTAAACAAGCTCATAGCAATTAAAATTTATTTATAACCTTACAGATTTAAATGAACTTAAATGTATCTACCTAAAACTTAATTTTAAAGACTGATCGATGCTTCGCCAGAAGGCCGGCCTATTTCTCGCACAGAGAATCAGCATTGCCATTCAACGTGACAATGCCGCCAGTCTTTTGGGCACTTTTTCAGTAATTAATATTATGACGCCTAAACGTTTTATTTCTTTATTTACTTAGGTTAAGTCAGTTTAAATAAGTTATATTATTCTTGTGTATATATAGCATAATAGTAGTAATAGTCTGATTAAGAATAAAATATATATATAAGTTAGACTTTAAAAAAAAGTAAGGTAACATGTGATTAGTTACATATTCTTTGAATATACGAATAATGATATCATTCTATTATTATGGATATTCATTGAATCAGAAATTGAATTAATAATTTGGCTGTGGTCTTCTGTAATGTGGAGGTCTCTCACCAGTCGAGCTTACTCGTTCGTATTGTCTAGGTTTTTATGCTTTCTAGACTTTAGGTTTTAATTTTGGCTGTGCGATGATCGTTAATGGTCGGACTATTATATTCTAGCTGTTGCCCACGGCTCTGCCCGCGTGGATGTCAGTTATCGCTGCAAAAAGTAGCATAAGTGTTATTTCAGACCATAATCTATCTATGTGCCAAATTTCATCCAAATCCGTTCAGTAGTTTTTACGTGAAAGAGTAACAAGCATCCATCCATTCTCACAAACTTTCACATTTATAATAATTAGTAAGGATAAAAGATAATGCATATATGTATGTATATTATATACACCTAGATAATTATATGCACACGGTATAAACGCTATGGGTTGATCTGATTAGCGTATTTTGTTTTTGGTAATGTAATGTGCCAAAATCCTACTAATATTATAAAGTTTGTAAGTATGCATGGATGGTTCTTTGTTTGTTACTCTTTCACGTAAAAACTATCGAACGAATCAGGATGACATTTGGCACAGAGATAGATTATGGTCTGGAATAACACATAGGCTACTTTTTACAACGATAACCGACATCCACGCGGGCGGAGCCGCGGCCAACAGCTATCCTACTATATCCTACTAATATTATAAACGTGAAAGTTTGTAAGTATGGATGGATAGATGGATGTTTGTTACTCTTTCACGTAAAAACCACTGAACGAATCTGGATTAAATGTGGCATAGAAATATATTATAGTCTGGAATAACACATAGGCTACTTTTTATCCCGGCAAAACTCGTTCCCTAGGGAATGTACGGGCGGGCGGAAGCTGGTACATAATAATTTCTAGAAGGAAATTGAAGTGGCAAGCCCGCAAGCGACTCGACAAGTCAACTAAAAACAAGATGCGACTATACCAGTTTGAGCCACACCACTTTACAAACACAATAGGATATACAAAGTGCGGCTGGATGCGGCTTATAGTGCAACTATTGCAACCAAATCGAAAACGATATTGAAATACGATTTATTTGTCAATGTAGGTTAGCATTCACAATAAACCGATGTTATATGTATACACGACAACGGAGTTAGCTGTACAGAGCCTCTAGACAAATGGCATAAACGGTAGTCGAATCGAAAAGTCAAAAAATAAAATGTATGGGATTTGACTTAAGTCTACGATATAATGTCGTAAACTTTCGTCACATCCCATACATTTGCTTTTTTGACTTTTCGATTCGACTATCGCTTATGCCATTTGTCTAGAGGCTCTGGGCCTCTAGACAAATGGCATATGCGATAGTCGAATCGAAAAGTCAAAAAAAGCAAATGTATGGGATTTGACGTAAGTTTACGATGTGTAATTTGATGCAACGTATAGAATTGGAAATGTGAAGACAAATCTTGATACAACCTACTCGATAAGCGAAACGGCACTGTCGATAAACGAATTCGCTCATCAAGATGGCGGATATTCGATCAGCTGATATATTTTGTGGAAGTTTTGTTACTGTTTGTTTATGTTTTAAAATATATTATGTTTTAAGAGGTGCAAAATGGGCCATATGCCTTAAAAATCAGATAACTGTAAACCCTTATTTTCACAGTGACATTATTATTAACACTACATGAACATACCATGTTTGTACATTTTGGAGGACAGAGACATTCTCAGTGCTTTTTTTTTTTTTTTAAAGTGCTGTATCAACCATAAACTACAGAATGTAAATTTTCATTGTTTATCAATACGATCCACTTCTTTACTTTAGGTATAAGTTAAATAAAATTAACATGGAAACAATCTTTATTTAATTAAGGCCCCTATCTCAAAAAAAACATAAAAAGAGTGGTGTAAATGAAACCATTTTTGTTGGTATAAATGACTGCCAAAAAATAAATTATATTATATTATTATCAACAAGATGTTTCATAATATGGTTTTGTCATAAATTGTATATAATTTCTAAATAATTTGTAAAAAAATCACCGAATCAGCACCAAATTATTGAGATGTGACCACTTTATGACTTCAATTTTTATCTAATAATACAAAAAAAAAACAATATTTAAAGAAAACATACACCTATAATTTGGTTATGTTATATTTAGAATAAGTACGAATTTTAATTTATTATAAATTAATAAGACGTCTAGTCAGAGTATTTTATTTTATTTTTATTTTCTTTATTGGGAAAACAAACAATTGTACAGTATGTATAATATATCTTAATTACTAAATGAATGTATTAATGTACAATCCACGACGTTTCCTCAGATTACTAAAATTAAAGATAATACAATAAAACTTATAAAACTAAACTAAATTAAAATGTTAACAAGACAAACTTTGCGTAATTTTGTGTTTTGTTAAGAGTAAATATTATTATGTTTGTATCCCCGCACTCGTCTGGAGAATTAGTGCGGGAGTCGTGATCGCTTCGCTCAAATGCTAAGGTCGTTGGCAGTATTCTAACCCTTAAACAATTAAAATTTTAAATATCTAGATAGTACATTTTGGAAGTGTTGCTATTTGTTAAAAAAATATATAATTTTTCTTTAACAAACAACAACCCCTCCACAATGTTAAAACTGTATAACTTTGTAAATATAATAATATAAAAGTATATAATTATTAACACTACCATGTTTGTACATTTTGGCGAACAGCAACATTCTTAGTTCTGTGTCAACCACAAGCTACAGAATGTAAATTTTCATCGTTTATCAATACGATCCACTTTTAAACTTCAGGTATAAGTTACATAAAAAATAATAAAAATAAGATGGAACCAAACTTTATTTAATTAACAATTAAAATATCTAGTACATTTTGGCAGTGTTGCTATTTGTCAAAAATATACTTTTTTTAACAAATAGCAACCTCCAAAATGTTAAAACTGTTTATCTTTGTAAATAAAATAAATATATATTTATAAAGATATACAGTAAAAATAATATACACAGACTATGATATGTTCCTCAAGCTCAACACAAGACATTTCAATAGGGCGCTCGATACAAAGATTTGCTATATCTATCTACTAGCTGTTGCCCGCGGTTCCGCCCGCGTGGATGTCGGTTATCGCTGCAAAAAGTAGCCTATGTGTTATTCCAGACCATAATCTATCTGTGTGCCAAATTTCATCCAGATCCGTTGAGTAGTTTTTACGTGAAAGAGTAACAAACATCCATCCATTCTTACAAACTTTCACATTTATAATATTAGGAAGGATGTTTTTGGTTGTATCTTGAATATGAAAATTTCTACATTCATTAGGGAACAGACTCTGCGTCTTGGGGATTTTGACAGCACGGTTAGTTGGTTACCTCGCCATTTACCACTGCACAGCGTGTTGTGGGATCGATCCCCACACAACCATTCATGGATAACCATTTAATTTAACTGTATTTTTGTAAAGTCCACACGACACAGGATTTTTTTCTTAGATCTAAAAAATATTTAATTTTATTCTTTTGTCTAGAGGTACGTATGAGAATGCTTCACCGGTCTTCTATCTCAGTCAAAGGTCATCCATTGTTGGGTATAGGTCTCCCCCAAGGATTTCCACAACATCTGATTCTGAGCTGAGCTTATCGACCACTGTTTATTTTAATCCAGAGATTTTGACCTCTATGAGACAAAATTCCTTAACTAAAATATTTTAAGAATTTACTGTGACACTTTATTTATTCATAGACCATTTTATTCTTGCGTAGGATATAATATTCTTTTGAATAATATATTATATATTCTACAGAATAAATAGATAAACATTCTATGACTGGTCGAGCGCCAACTTTACTGCTCGTACTTAATATACATTTAATTTGATTTTTAAAATAGGTAGATAGATCTAACGCATTTTGTACAACTTTTAAGTACCAAATTTTAATTAGTTTTGTATTTAACTACTAGCTGTACCCGCGACTTCGTTCGCGTGTTCAGTCTTTTACTGTAAATCTGAAAACTACAAACTTTCATCTGCTGATTGTCATCTTTAGCGGTTACATTTAAAAAAATCTTTCTTAGCGGATGCCTTTATCGTAATAGCTATCTGAGTGTCTAGTGATTTAAACTGTGCGTTTGTTGATTTGTCAATTACGTTTTTCTTTTGAACATTAAGGTTCTGCAATTAATAAACTTTTATAAAGAAATATTCCTTGTTTGTACGATTATTCTGCTGTTCAAATTGTCTTAGCGCAAACGTGAACAATCTTATGGCCTATCGCATAGCTTATCTGTGCTTAGCTTATGCCCTGTAGAAATTTCTGCATCCATACATTTCGTTTTAAATTGGTCACTTCTAACCTGATAGGATTCCGTGTGGTGACGGATTAAGAATACAAAATATCACCACACCCTATCTATCCCAAGGGTGTCCTAAGAGTCGACTAAAGGAGTAATTCAGGCAGACAATATCCACTGCAAGAGAAGGAAAATTCGAAATAAAACCCTATAACAATCCGTCTGGCCAGCGTGGTGTAGTAGGCTAATATCCCTCCAAGTGTATGGGGGAGACCCGTGCCCAGCAGTGGGACATTTATGGGTTGATATGATGAACCTGATAGGTACTGTTACACAGTTTGGGTGAGCTAAAAATTTATTAAATTCCTAAAGGGCATTGGTCCACCGTAGTGCTCAAGGATTTCAGAAATTGAACTGCATAGTTATTAGCTTCTTTTTGATTCATCATTCTATTAATAGAGATATAGTACTCTACATAAGCTCCCGGAACAAAACTGAATAAAAAACCAGTAACCTGAACCCTATTTATTATAGTCGACCATATTGGTGAGAGTTCAACGTAAATTCGATATATATGTAGGTATCTATTATTATGTATATCTCTGCAACCATGCATTTTTTTTGTACATTGTTTAATTACGAAGTTTCGGTGCCTATATCCAGCTGTATAATCATATTAGTTTAATTGTACCATTTTAATTTGCTCATTGAATGTAATTAGTTACAGTCATTTAATTACACATTATGTCTGATCTCCATAGACTAATTATTTATCATTGAGAAGTTGGCCAGCTGCAGTATACTTTATTAGTTTCACTAACGAATTGATGCTTCCTGAATGCATTTGTTTGATTCATTGCAGTATGCCTAGATAGTATTTGAGAGGTTTCTCAATTCCCTACGGATCCGATCACCAGAACTGTTTTTTTTAATGAGAACAATATGAAAAACTATCCATTCAATTTTTCAGATAGGGGAGGAATTCCACCTTACAGAGAACCAACACCTTAGAAGACGACAGCCAAATAACTATACATAGCGGTGTAGTTCTGTTCCTGTGTGTGAGTATAGGACTCCAACGCTCACTTAGGGATCAATTTTGAAAGAAACGTACTCCTATCCCATGGATACTCTGCTCCCATCTTATGGCCCTGGTGTAAAAAATGGGTTGGTAACACGCAAGTGATACCTTTGGTACTGCAAGCGTCTATAGGCTACGGTAACTGCTTAAAATCAGCTGGGCCGTATGCTTGTTTGCCACAAAAGTAGTTCTATCTCAGCCATAAGACATCTACTGCTCGACATAGGCTTCCCACAAGGTTTTCCACATCAGTCGGTCCTGAGGTGACCTTGTCCATCGGTTGCCTGCGACCTTTACCAGGTCTTCGGTCCACCTTGTTGGAGGCCTGCCCACGCTGCGTCTTCCAGTTCGTGGTCGCTACTCTAGAACCTTTCTGCCCCAACGGCCATTGGTTCTGCGAGCTATATGCCCTACCCATTGCCACTTAATTGAGGCAATTTTTCGAGCTTTGTCGATCACTTAAAAAAGAATATTACAAATCGGCCCTTAAATGACGATGTTTAGGGATTAAAAAAAACAATGCAATTATTTTAGGGAACCTCATCTTTTAAAAGTCAGTTAAAAATATATATCAGTTAAGTATTCCGATGAGACAAAGGCCGATCACGCGTTTTGCTGTGAGTAATTTTTGTGGTCGCAGATAGACACATAGTATCATGGACTTTTTTTTAGATCTATTTCGGAATAACATTGCCTCCTACGGCAAGATTTTGCCTAGTCGTATAACTATCATCGTAATACTTCAGCCAATTCACACTCACAAAACTATAATGGAAGAATTACGCCATCACCTGGTGAAAATCGTATTAAATGTTATTGGGTAGTTATTGAGTTTATCTTGACCAGACAGATTCGGTGGAGTGTTTTCTCTTCTCTGCTGCTTTCCTGATTACCTAAATTAAAGTATTGTTAAATGTTAGCGCCAACAAAAAATGAAATAGCAATTATTTTATAGGCGTTTATTAGGCGTTACTAATTTAGTCAGTGATTGTCTGAGGTCTTGGCATTATTTACCCCTATTTTTTTTAAATAAAATATAGCCTATGTTACTCGCAGATAATGTAGCTTTTTAATGATGAAAGAATTTTTAAAATCGGTCCAGTCGTCTTTGAGTTTATCCATTACATACAAACAAACAAACAAACAAACAAACAAACAAAAATACAAATCTTTCCTCTTTATAATATTAGTATAGATATAGATATATGCCACCACGAATAGCCTTATTTCTTACAAATGCACCAGAAATAGTGTAATGTTCATTATTGAATAATAATAATTGATCACTCTTTAACCAATGTTCAGTAACATAAAGCACATTAATACTATGTTTGTTTAAAAATAAATCTACTTCTAATTCCTTGCCGGATAATCCCTGAATATTCTGGTGCACTATGTTTAGACTATATATCTGCTGCTTATCCTTTGTCACATCTAGTAGTTTAAATTATTAGATGTATGTAAATTGCTATTGGTAGTGTTCATACTACTGAGTTTTACCAAATCCTGCAATACCCTATGAGTACCTGTGTCGGTAAATAAATGAAATGCTAATAATTTAGCAATTTGTTGCTTATAAAATAAGAAAAGGTACATAGTATCTTCGGTAAAAAAAAACTAATAAATATACTATTGTAGAAAAATAAAATGAAGTCGCGAAGGCGACATGTACTATTATAGATTAATAGATTTAGATTTTCTCTATATGCCTGTTTTGTTTATTTAATAAGGCATAAGAATATGGCAAGGCACAAATAATAAATCTACACCCTAAACTATCATGAAGTGATATCATTACTTCAGTTAACTGTAATATCTTTTTTTGTGACAGATAAGCTGTCACCAAGTAAAATAATCCCTGTGGATTGATCATTAAAATGAGCAGACTAGTAAAAAACTAGCAAACTATCTTCCAGGTGAACAAATATTTGTGACGCGGTACTCAGTATATTTATTTTATTTTATTCGGAAAACAAACAGTATTTCTAACTAAATTAATAATAATAGTATGACTATTAATTAAACTGCCCAAACCCTTGACTAATTGGTCAGAAAATATAATTACATTCTTGCTATAAGATTCTGAATGTGTTATTGAGTCAGTGGAACCACAGTTACAGAATCATTATAAAGTAGTTGTTCACCGTTGAGCGACTGTACTGTTACACATCACAAACAACACCTAGCATTAAAGTGTTACATTTTAATGCTAGGTGTTGTTTGTGAACACGTTAAACACATCTTATTATTGGTATTTATTTATTTATTTATTAGGGACAACAAACAACTACAATATAATGTGTTCTTGGGTGACAATAACTAAATAATATTAACAATATTGCAGTCAACCACATTATCCACAGAATAACAAAAAAATATTAATGAAAGCATGCCACTAGGTAACTATTAAACAATATATTCTTTTGGTGATATTTGATCTTAAAGGAAATAAGCTCTGATTTTTTTAAATTTAAGCTCATGACTGTATCCTGCTCATACATTAATTTACTGCTAAGTAACTGTTAGCTACAATTATCAATATCTGAAAGGAATGTCACACGCTCTTTGATTAAATCACAGTTAATTTGTGATATTTTTTAATGGTTGTTGACCTCTTAAAGTTGAATTCAAGCTTTCTAATTAATTTTCTTAATTTCAAATGTTTCCTTTATTTATTTCTACTATTTACAACAATATTTTTTATATTTTTCAAACAAACAATATTATTATTTTTCAAAACATTTAACACATTTATTTTATCACATAAGAGCTCAGAAACAGGTTTTGAGTTTCACTATTGTTGAGAACCCGAATAGTGTCATCAAGTAAACTATTTTTTAGAAATGCTGTGTTAAGACATTATTTTAACTCTGGAATGCAATGCAAAGAACTTAAAAATACATATCACTACAACTACTGAAGGACTCCACTTCTTCCTGTAGTTTATCGCGCTGGTCCAATTCTTCTACATATTGATGGTGTAGTGTAGATAGCTCTCCCTTCAACTCAGCAACTCTGTTATTAATTGATTGTAATTCTTCTTTACAGTCACTGCGTTTCTTTAAGAGCTGGCTGTTGTCCTCATTGTATTTCTTCAATTCAAGCAGCGTTAGTTTAAGCTTGGTTTCAGTCTCCTAAGCCATTGCTCTACGGGTCTTCGTATAACAAGGCTTTCTGTATCACCAAGTACCTTAAAAGTAAATGAAACAGCTGAGAGATAGAAAGAAAAACAAATGTTGAGATGACAAGAGTGAAAATGTAGGTGTGTAAAGTGGAAAAGGACAGTAATTGTGTTAAAAATTATTGGATATTGAAAAAGAGTGGTACTATGTTTTGAGTAGGTGTGTTAATTAATAATTTCAATATGTTTTACCAAGAAAAATGACAGTAGCTGAGCGAAAGTGAGTTTATTTAAGTTTATGCTTAGGGCAACAACATTTAACAACTAAGTAATACAGTGTGCATATGTGTTTGCTGTAATGAAGCAAGTTGTTATTCGTCAATCTTGCTTCCACATATTATATTCGTCAAGCAAAACGAGAACGAAACTACCAGTGAGTGCTGCATGTACGTGGATCACATACGTAAATATCTCTATGAGCTCATATAGAATACATACAATATGGGCCACGGGCAGAGTATGTAGGTGTTGTGGGGTGCTAATTATGGTAAATATGTAATATACTCCCTGCGTTTTACACTTATACACGATGACACTTCAAATAACAATAAACAGCATATTCAAATCACTGTTCGGGGCAGTTTCTATAGTACTTATTTATTAACAAACAACCAAACACTGTCTGTGTCAGCAAAGATAATTATTCTATAAATTTCACGTACATATTAAATTGGAATTTAATTGAAATTACACAAATTATTGTAAAAAGGTTAAAATTGAGAGCATTTTTTGTCGTCTGGCGATCACAGTATTGCCAGCCTTCTAAAAATAAAATAAATTCATTACAATGGAATAAATGTTATTACTCAGGCGATAAATATTTAAGTGATAAAATAAAATAGGTATTTGCACGCTTAATTGAATGTTTTCTATCATTTAATTTTGTCATGCATTTATAATTATAATAATACAATAAAATTTACATTTTCATTGGTAGGTCCTAATGTAGTTTGTAAGCATTAAATATTTATTGATATGTAACATAATATGTACTTACAATAATATGATTTTGACATATAATAAAAACAAAAAAAATCCTACATACTTTACAATAATATTTATTGTAAAGTTAGTTAGCGATTTCATATAGAGTCATATCATATACCTACATTGTAACGTTTTTCCTGCCAGTCTAATGGTCAAAATATGTGGTAATACCCTTAAACCTGTAACAACTTTTATTGTACACCCATATATCGCAAATTATATGAATTAGTTTTTTTTAATGCATAAAAATAAGACTTTTGTGGGCTGCGCATAATGAAAAGATATTACTCAGGAAAGCCAAGAGAATTATTTCTTGTCAATGTTTAAAGCAAATAAGTGTAATGCATGCCGGATTAATTGTTTATAGAGAGATTTACAAATAACGAACGTTATTTATGACGTTGAAACATTTTTATTATTTTTTAATTTTTAGCGACAAAGCCGCTAAAATGGTAACACTAAGCGCACTTCCCAATAAACGCTAACGCCTTTGCAATGTCGCTAACAATTTGGGAGTCATGTAAATAAGAACTCGTCAAACTCTCATTCTACTTGATTTTACTAGTGAATGTTATTTTGACATTTTGATTCGTTTGTGAAGTGCGCTTAGTGTTGCCAATTTGGCGGGTTTTGTTAAGGGTTTACCGTCTCAAAAAACGTAATAACAACTTTTCTAACGACTTTTGGTCTACAAATCAATATACCTACTAAGTATATAATATTTTAATAAATTTAACCAATTAAACAGTAAAAAGTAAAAGTTTATATTTGACCTCTAATAAATTTAATGAATCAATAAATCGAAACAATTCTCAAAATGACTGCTATATAAACACAAGTCAATAGAAAATAATTATGACGAATTAGGGCAGAACCTTCGCTCGATTCTTTTATACTGTGACTAGGTACAGCGCCATCTACTCGCGGTTGTTGAAAGTAATTTGCAGCTTATAATAATATCGTCAATAAATATTTATTTTGCGGCACGTGAGCCATACTTCTTTATTATGCGCAGCCAACAGCAGTCATACTTTATGCATTTTACGAAAAAACAAACAAAGAATTACAGTAAAATAATCACAAAACTTCCACAACATATATCAGCTGATCGATTATCCGCCATTTTTTAGCGTCAACTACAAGGTGTTAGTGTTCGCTAACGTCAGGCTCATTTACGTAATAAGAAGAGCGAATTCGATTGCCAAAACTGCCGATCGGCTTCAATTTATAAAAAGAATATAATATAAGTCGACTAGTTTCGAAGGTGGCAATCAGAATTTATGACAAATGTTGGTAAAATCTTGACACTTGTCTACGAAATTGGGATCGACATTGTTGAGGCGGTACCGTTTGTAGAAATTTAATCGATTTGGAGCTTATGCCACTTGTCTAGAGGGGCTGGGCTCCTATATGCAGATCCGTTGTTTAAGAAAACCATTGTATATATTTCTGTGGAATTTGGTAACATTAGATTAAATCTACAGATAAAAATGTATTTCACACAAATTATTGTATTGTTGTACAATGAATAAAATGGGTCGGTAACACGCAAGTGATACCTCCGGTATTGCAAGCGTCCATAGGCTTCGGTGACGGTCTGTATGTTTCTTTGCCAGCCAAGCAGTACCTATAAAAAAAATAAACATCAAGTTTGTAGATCTTCATAAATTTTAATTGAATATAAATTATCCGTTTATCTAATCGTTTAGTCAAGTCACCTCACGATCCTAATGCTGGCCTTTACTTAGATCAACGTATTAGCCTTGCAATCCAGCGTGGAAATGTGGCCAGTCTTTTGGGTACCTTTCCTCAGAACTGCGACCTCAATCAGATAATTTATTTATAGGTACCTTTAAATACAATATCTGATTGTTTGTAAGTATGTTAGTTTACTTTAATTTTAATAACTATTTATGTAAATATCTTATGAAATAAATAATTTATTTTCCGTTTTGGTTTTGGCTTGTTTGTTTAACAGCTGTCATATGTATAATTGAAAACGAAGTTGATTTTAAAGAAATCCTTGCAGCAAACTATTGTCCAGTCAACCAAAAAATAACAGTTAAGGTACAATTAATATTCAACAAGCTGAAATTGAGTGGAATTGTTCAAAACTTAATTAAAAATAACATTTTTAAATTCCTCATCGTTCCGGTACTTTGAAAAAAAAAATTACTTGAGGTCAAAGCTTTTTCACGATTTTTAGCAAAACGGTAACTTTTATTATAAAATTACTTGAGACAAAATTGTAGATCAGAAAATTATGTTTTAAATTGATCAATATTTTTTTCCTAAGAGCCACCGTTTTTGAGATATAACGATTCAAAAAGTTGTAATCGTCATAATATGCACACGTTTCCACGCCACCTATGAGGTAGTGTACGTAGCGCGCTTTTTTTAACGTGGTGTCCCCAGTAGGCCTATTCCACAGGTCTGTTGTGACTCTGTTTAATATGAAATTATTGCATGATGAGAAATTTATTCGTCTAAAATTTGTCGTTTATTTTTAATTATGTTTTTAACAATTTTACTCACTTTCAGCTTGTTGATTTATTGAATTTGAATTTCATTTGTAGGTCTAGATTGCCCGGACTACCAATGACACGTTTATATATACGATCTATTTAATATATTATCTCATATTTGATTAGCTACATAAATGCACCATAATATGTCGTTGTCAGTGTTGTGTGTAGCAAGCTGTACGAGATGTTATTAGACTTAGAGGAAAAGTGAGATTAGAGTTTCTACACACATACATATCATAACGCCCGCCTCCCAGTGGGGTAGGTAGAGACTATGGTACGCCAATTGCTTCGGTCCAAACATACCTTCTTCGCCTCCTCTACATTAATCAATCTCTACATGCATGAACGTCGATTCTGGGTATTTGTAATTTGGCCCTTTTTTAGCAAATCCTCTACTTGGTCACTGTATGTTCTCCTAGGGCGGCCCCTACCGACATCTCCATTCATTCTTGCACGATATACCTCTTTTGTTATTCTTCTTTCATCCATCCTTTCTAAATGTCCAAACCATCTTAACATCCCCTTTTCAATTAGAGTTTCTATGAAAGTTTATCCTATTATTAATATTAACATTGTTTAAAAGTTTTCATACCTTTATTACCTTAAAATATTACGCGATTTAGACCCGTTGTCCATTATAGTAATACTTAATATGTACAAGTCGTAAAAGAGTATCCTGTTTATATACTTTAAGATTTTTGAAAATGTACTAATATTATAAATACGAATATTTTTAGCACAGACATTGAATATATGTAGAGATATAAAGATCGGGACAAAAGTAAACTACGGGCTCAAAGAACCAACACGACACTCATGAGCAATAGTATATTTTGTATGTACCGAAATCTATGAAAGACCTAAATATAAATATCTTTAAGAGGACTTTGAAGAGTGTTCTGATTCAGAAATGTTATTATGAGGTAGCTGATTTTATGAATTATAAATTTGTGATATGATATTTTTTATAATAAATTGTTACCTTGACATTGTTTGATTATTTTCTGATTTGTTATTATTATTTCTCTTTTTGATATGTGTTTCTATTATTCGTCTGGACAATTTGCAGAACTTGACTATGTAGTGCTATAATTTTGAATACATATTATTATTTAATTTATACTAATTTGAATATTGTAATTATCGTATGAAATATTTTGAAGCATTTTGTGGTTGTATTATAGTAAAACCTTACTTTCTTTCGCCTGTAATATGCCACCTGCCGAGGTTTTCCCAAGAGACTATAGCATGGCGTTCTTCAAGAAAGGAGTTATAAGGTCGGCAACGCGTGAGGACACCCCTGGTGTTGCAAATGCAAACGTCCATAGGCTACGGTAACTGCTTACCATCAGGCGGGCCGTATGCTTGTTTGCCACCTTGGTAGTATAAAAAAAAACTGAGTTTGAGTTGAAAAAAGAGATAGATTATATAGTCTGGAATAGCACGTCGACTAGTTTTTATCCCAGTTAACCTCCCATGGGATTGTGTACGCGGGCTAACGACCTGTGCAGTCGTCACACTGGAATACGTAGCTACGTTTTTGAAATAACTTAATTTTTTCGTTTTTTATGACGTAGGTACTATGAAACTGTCATATTTACTTGAAAAAATAAAACTACAAGTCAGATATAATTCAGAGTTGAACTGTAGTGCTGGAAATAATATGGACTCTCGATTACTGGAATAAAATAATAGTTAGAAAAAACTAAAAAACACGCTTTTTATAGAAAATCGAACTAAAGAATAGAAAATATTTTTAAACTATTATTTATTTTTTACTTTTTAGAAATATTATTTATAATAATTTTATCAAATTAGTGTATTGTCATCGGTCCTCGATAAATCTACAAAGTTTGAACGAAATCTGGCCGTTTAAAGTGGGTCAAAATCGCGCCCAAAGAAGTCGGTTACAAACATACAGGTGAAGCTAATAAAAAGCGTGTAAAAACACAATTTTACACAACATGTATTGTACAAAAGTAAACACTTTGCGATACATAGGTACCTACCTACATTACGTTTATCTGACTCTGTCTGCCTACCCATGGAACGGTACTAATTGGTCGTAATTAGTTAGTTCTTTAGGAATTCGTTTTAAGCATTCTCCAGTGTTCGTATAGTTGCTTTATTTCTAGGTAAAGTTAGACGATTCTTTCATTAACAGAGTTGGAATATATAATTAGAGAAGCACGAGCAATTATTGAAGTTCTAACAAGTTTATTTTTAAGTTACTAATTAGTAGAAACAGTGTGCAGGTTCCAGTGATTTATAAATTTATTCAAAGCGTTATTTGCAATAAATACCTATCTACTTATACTATCTATATATCTATACTAATATTATAAAGCTGAAGAGTTTGTTTGTTTGGTTGAACGCGGTAATCTCAGAAAGTACTGGTTCGATTAGAAAATATCTTCTTTTTGTTGAATAGTGCATTTATCCAGGAAGGCTATAGGCTATATAACATAACGCTATGATCAATAGGAGCGGAATAGTAGTGAGATATGTTGCAATATCGGAGAAAATATTCCAAATTACCTAGTCGCGGGTGACCCCTAGTGTTTATATACATATATGTATGTCTTCGTAATTTAGACTACTGAGTAAATCTAACACGGGTCATATTTGTAAGTTACAATACCATACAAAACAAATCACACATTTTTTATACCTATATATTAAGGCGTTTCAGGAAACGAATGTCACGAAATTTACCTACTATTAAATAATGTAAGCATATTGATTTTGACCCCTAAGTGGCAAAGTGAGGGGTGTATATTAAGGTAATTAAGAAGGTTAGACTACACGGTTGATTCAGTGGCTTAAGTGGTTACCTCGCCATTTACTACTGCGCGGCGTGTTGCGGGTTCGATCCCCACATGGGACAAAAATTGTGTGATCCACAAATTATTGTCCCGAGTCTGGTTGTACTTTGTGTCCGTTAATTGTATGTTTGTAAAGTTCTCCGCGACGCAGAGCTTGTTCTTTAGTGCGGAAGTTGGTTTTTAAAGAAGCAAAAAGTAATTACCTAAATATTTTTAGCATTTTTGCTATGCAATTAGCTGTTGCCCGCTGCCCTGCTCGCGTGGATGTCGGTTATCGCTGTAAAAATGTAGCCTATGTGTAATTCCAGACCATAATCTATCTCTGTGCCAAATTTCATCCAGATCCGTTCAGTAGTTTTTACGTGAAAGAGTAACAAACATCTATCCATCAATCCATCTATCTATACTCACAAACTTTCACATTAATATTAGTAGGATATTAAATCAATGTGCCGTACGCTTGTTTGCCACCTATTTAAGTAGTATAAAATAGCTATTGTAGAAAGACAAAACCACTTTCTTCATCCAATAAAACATTTCAGACAATTCCATCTAAAATGTTATCTTGTATCGCGTGTATTTATTTACTACGAAGCAGTTTAATCAAGTGGTGGACTGGCAACTGGCAACTGGCAACTGGCACTATTATTGGACTCACCGCTACTCGCTGTCTCCATTTAGTGTCATGTAACATACAATTTTCCGAGTTGCTGACTACAGGGACGTGTGGATTACTATATCATCACTTTATTTTATTGATAGTTCGGTTTATTGGAATGGATATTTATTATTGTGTTCGAGAATTGTGTTCGTATAAATATCAGATGTTTTTTATTGTTCCACTGGCACTGCTGAGCGCTGGTCTTCTCTCCTCTATCAAGAGAGAGATGGTTTAGGCGGCGGATTAGTGGATCGGCCATGCATCCTTACTAATATTATAAATGTGAAAGTTTGTAAAAATGGATGGATGGATGTTTGTTACTCTTTCACGTAAAAACTACTAAACGGATCTGGATGAAATTTGGCACAGAGATAGATTATGGTCTGGAATAATAGATAGGCTTTTTGCAGCGATAACCGACATCCACGCGGGCGAAGCCGCGGGCAACAGCTAGTTAAGAATAATTCTACGGTTACGTCACGATGTGTTCCTTCAAAGATTTCAGTTCACTTTGTGACTGATACCTATTTATCTCAGTGCTTGGTGGCTTCTAATTACAATGTAGATCAAGTGGTATATAATCATATAGACATTAATAAGTCATTAATCTATATTATACGAGTATATCACGCAATTAAAGATATAACGAGATTTAATAGTGTTTTTTTCTATTAAGAACGCACATTTTTTAACACAAAAACAACATTCATTTTAAATTGGTACAATTTTGTTTACAATAGTTTTAATAAAATACTTCTTGGGTGGCCTTTATCTATCTATGTCTTGGATAGGTAAAGGTGTTTTTCAAAACGTGTCTCTAAGTAAAGCTCTCTAACTATCTGGCTGTCACTGTGGATTTTTGTAACGTAAGTACGACCATAAGTAATATAGGAAAATTTCAAAAACCTTAAAAACCGCTAGTTTACATACATACATACATACATACATCTCAACCCATAAACGTCCCACTGCTGGGCACGGGTCTCCTCCAAACATTTAGAGGGATTTTAGCCTACTATACCACGCTGGCCAAACGGGTTGGTATAGGGTTTTGTTTCGAGATTTCCCTCTCTTGCGGTGGATAACACTTACTCCCTTAGTCGACTCTTACGACACCCTCGGGATGGAAGGGGTGGTGACATTTGTATTCTTAATCCGTCACCACACGGATCAAATTAAAAACGGCTAGTTTACATTGTTTAATTCTGAAGTTCGGTTGCCTAGCTACCTTAGCAACCATAATGGAAACTTATTTAATCTCCATCCGTAAAATACTTATTATTGAGAAGTTCAGGTGGTCATATGTGGTCTTCTTCATCAGTTTTACTTCATCATATTATACTTTCTGAATGCAAATGTTTGATGTGTTGTTAAAAATATTGAAATTGCCATATGTGTGCCTATAATTTTTGAGGAGTTCCCTCAATTCCTCATGGAACCCATCATCAGAACTTTCTTTTGATGAAAATGGGACCAAACTGGAAGTATGTCCTCTCAGACAAAAAAAGAATTTTTAAATAAATGAGGGAGTTCTGCGGTAACAAACATAAAAAGAAAAAAAAAAAATACACACGAATTGATAACCTCCTCGTTTTGAAGTCGGTTAAAAAGAAATAAATACACAGGACAATAGATACAAGACAATAAATTCCTTATGCTGTGTCAGAAAGGGGTCAGAATTCCTTACACTTACCTCTGTCGGGCTGTTCTATACCTATTACGAAGTATAAAAAAAATTGCCGTATAATTAAAATACAATTAACAAAGAAAATAAAAAAATGTAAAAATGACATTGTTTACGTTCGTTACAGATATGTACTAGCACTTTCGTACATTTTAATTTCCCCGCTGCGCTGTGCAGAAATTATAATGAAGAAAATAAAATCGCCGGAGGCTTCGCGCGGTGTGAAGTTTGTGAGTGTTCAGTGGAAAATTATCGCACATTTATTGCATAAAATAAACTGAACAAAGTGTCAGTATTGTGAAAGATGGTAACACCATAAATAACTGTCATAACTTAAAGTGCATTAGAAACCAACTTCAACTATAAAGAAAAAGATTTAGCTTTTCTGTTGGGGAATAATGTATTTTATTACAAGCTAGGAGAGTGAAATATTGCCTGGTGTAAGGTTGCTCCTAGCCGTGGGTGTACAAACGATCACCGTTTTAAGTTATCAAAGGCTAGGTTACCGTATTGATGGCTCAGACTAATAGAATAAGATAGACGGAGCGTGTAGAACTCGCGCGTGAAGCCGCCAAAAGTCATACTAAATAGCAATTTCATACATTTTCGTTTTCGCGCGCAGTGGATTTGAGCCGCTAGTGAGTACGCACGTCTAAACACGTTTTGACAAAATATTATTATAATGCCGTATTGTGTAGTAAAACGTTGTAAAAATACTTCAGAGCGGCTCAAATCGAGTGCGCGCGAAAACGAAAACGTATGACATTGCTATTTAGTATGACTTTTGGCGGCTTCACGCGCGAGTTCTACACGCTCCGTCTATCTTATTCTATTAGTCTGAGATTGATGGGTGTTCGCATTGGGTTACCGGGCTCGGAGGACGCCATAATAGGTTACGTCTGTCTGCACCCCGACAAGGCCAAGTTATATAGGTGATTTGAACAACTATATATATTATTATTATTGTTTTGTAAACATATATTTATACTAACGGCCCGCTTCGACTTCGTCCGGGTTAAACAATTTTCAGCACAACTTTCTTTTTTTCTACATAAAAACCTTCTCCTGAAAATAACAAACACAACAAAAAAGAATTATTAAAATCGATCCAGCCGTTCACGCGTGATGTCGTGACAAAGGGAAATAGGGATATCCGCGTGGATGTCGGTTATCACTGTAAAAATATACCTTACCATAACCATACCATAATCTATCTCTGTGCTAAATTTCATTCAGATCCGTTCAGTAGTTTTTACGTGAAAGAGTAACAAACATCCATCCATACTTACAAACTTTCGCGTTTATAATATTAGTAGGATTACTTAGCTACTTTTTATATTAGGTTAATTAGAATCGTTAATTTATATTCATTTAAACTAATTTTACTAAATTATTGTTTTGGTTTTCAAACCTGTAATGGTAGTTGTTAAGTAAGTAAATATTAAATAAATAAACAACTCTGTCAAGACGTTGGTAACAAGCCACTCGATATAAAACGTGACGTAGCTAGGAACAGCTGGATGCGATAAGTCAAAGTTCGTGCCAAGTGGCGTGTACTATCTAACTATGTGCTCAAGTGGACAGTAGCAGGATGCTGAGGATAATAAGGCGAATGCCTTCGTTTCCTTTATTTATTTATTTTTTACTAGCTGATGCCCGCGGCTCCGCCCGCGTGGATGTCGGTTATCGCTGCAAAAAGTAGCCTATCTGTTATTCCAGACCATAATCTATCTCTGTGCCAAATTTTATCCAGATCTGTTTAGTAGTTTTTACGTGAAAGAGTAACAAACATCCATACATAAATCCATCCATCCTCATAAACTTTAACATTTATAATATTAGTAAGATACACGACATAATAAATGACTCATTTGTATTAATTCGTCATTTAGCAAACATTTGATCTTCATTAAATTTTGATCGAAAACCAATAATGGATTATTAATTAGCATCAATGTATGATGAAGCGTCGTACATTTATGTTCGTGATTAAATAGGTACCTACATTCTGGATTTATTTGCAGAGACCCTTTTTTTAAATTATTATTCTTTTTTTGTGTATAGAGAACGGAGAAGGGTTGATATTATTATTTGTCTCTTTGTTTGTTTATGACGGGTACTTCTTTTAAGGAGTAACTGCCTTGGTGGCTCAGTGGGGGTTCGATTCCCGGGCTAAAAAATATGTTATTCGATTTTGCTGTCAAGCAATTCACAATAGATGCGCGAAGTTTGGAAAGTACTCTCTCCGGTTGTGTCGGATTGCCGTTCCACCGGACTATGAGAGTGAAGGAGTAGAGAGTGCACCTGTGTTTGCGCACACACTTGTGCACTATAATATGTAATGCGCAGATATCTAATCTCCGTTGAGATTGGCTACCGTGACCAAAATTCGGTTAAAACAACATTATTATTAAAAAATAAGTATTCTTTATTTGCAATAGGTTGAGCAAATCAAAATGATTAATTTAGGTCACACAAAGACATCAGCAAATTTCAACTTAATAGATCACCGAGAAGTGGTTAGATTTAGACTAACAAACCAACGAACAAACATTAAAAAAAAAACCGTTTGACAGCAAATACGCGGTAACCAATAGGTCTAAATTCCTTATTCAAAAAACGTAAATTCTAAAACCACCCTCTTCAAAACCTCATCAAAAGAAGCTGCTTCTGTGTAATAATATTAATGCGATACATAATGCCTACTCATTCAATGTTCGCCTATTATGTCCCAAGCTTTTCACTCGCAATATTTTTGTAAACATTTTCAACCAAACGGAAAATGGAGTTAGTTAATGCCTCTACAGAGTTTTACCGGCGCGCGTTTTTATTTTGTTATTTGTTTGGTGTTCGTGTGGCGCCTGCGGCAAATTGTACGGGTCTGTGCTTGATGGTGGTGGCTCCGATGGCGGCGGGCGCGGGGCAACAGGAACGGGAGGCCCATCCGTTCCTATGCGGTATGCGGCCCTCGGAAATCGAGGGGTGTTTCGTAATACGTACATACCTATTATATTTAGTTAAGTTGCGTTGGGTATAGGACACTTATTTTATCACTAGCGGTCGCCCGCGTGGTAATTTGAAATATTTTCTCTGATTTTGCAACATATCTCACCACTGCTCCGCTCCTATTGATCATAGCGTGATGTTATATAGCCTATTGCCTTCCTGGATAAATGAATTGCTTGTTTTCAAAACAACACTTGTCCAAAAGTGTGTTTTTACAGGAGGAACAAAAAACTAAATAGCGAAATATTTTTCAGGATGACCCATGATTATTGTTAATTGAGAACAAATAAAATATATATTTTTAATGATTAAGCAAATAAAATAATAAAAAAAAGATATGTTTTTGCCCTTTTTTATATTCAAAATTTTGGACATGTGCTGTTTGGAAAACAAAAGTGGACATGTGTTGTTTGGTCAGTAAATGTAATACTACTCATATTAATATTTTATTTTAAAAATAATAAAATTTGTAAGTAATTTATGAACCTTTATTTTAATTTTCATTTTACATTAATTTTTACATTTAGAATCAAGTTTTTAATCATCTTCATTGTCTACAACATCGGCTTGTGTTGTTGGCCATGCCAATATTTCGGTATAAAAATCTTGATGCAAATCAGGAATATAACTCATCAGCTTATTAATATCTTGAATTTTCTTTGAATTTATGGGGTTAACACCCTCATATGCCTTTTTGTGTGGCAGACGTACTCTTTGGGCATAACGTAACTTAAAAGTACTTTTTACAGGGTTGTTTATGAACTCATGTGCTTGAACAAGACCTGGACTTTTGATTGAATGTCTGAATTCTTTGAAGGCAGTGGGCTGGAAATGTATTTTCTGGGGTCTGCTGACAGCCCTGCCTTTGGTTTCTTCGGATACTGCTGCTTTGGAATAATATGATGGCCACCAGTTCTTGAAATCAAAAAGATCTCATTGTCATTTAAAAGCTGTACCTCCAATCTGCCTTTTGTATTGACTGAATTTGTAATGATTTCTACATACTCCATAGGCACATAAATTCTGTCACTTTTTGACAAGTCCCTTTTTATTGTGCCAAAGACCCTGTCACAAGGGTTAAATGAATGCCCTCTCACAGGGAAATATTCCCTCACATTGTTAAAACGGCCAGTATCAACAAGTGCAGCACAATATCTAACCATTGTGTGATTTTTATTTTGCCCGGTACAGCTATCCGAGAACAATCTTAAATTTTTCACACTTGCAGGTATGTTGTCCTGACAAGAGCGGCAAAAAACGATAAGAGTTGACAAGTGTGAACTGTCAATGTCAGTGACTGACGTTTGTTTTCCATAGAGCATAAGTCCTGGACAAAAGATGTTTGGAAACAAAACGCATTTTATGTAGCTCTTAGAAGTCCGATAGAATGTATGGGACAAGTGTAATATTGTTTCAAAGAAAGTTGAACAGTACCAATAAAAGAGGGTTGCCGTTAAAAAAAAAAAATTGGAATTTTGGACACGTGCTGTTTTGAAAACAAGCGATTCAAATGCACTATTCAACAAAGAAAGATATTTTCTAATCGAACGTTCAACCTAACAAACAAACAAACAAACTCTTCACCTTTATAATATTAAGTATAGATTGGAGAAGGTCCAGAGTAGATCATTATGTGGGTAGGTATATTAAGTTAAGCAGTTTAGCAGTAGATGTCTTTTGATTGAGATGATGATGATTGAATGATTTATTTATATCTAATTTGCTATAAAACTACACATTAAAACATTATAAATGTACTATACCGTGGTTGGTCTTAGTAGAATACCAGCATTGCTGCATCATTTTAATTACAGGGTATACTTACCTATAATTAGGTAAGTATTTAACTTGTCTTTCCATAGGCGTCAGCCTATGTCTATGGCATTTTGTCGTATATTTGCGAACTACGGCCTGCTTCCGCTCTCTAAAACCGAGTTTTTTTTATATTGCTCATTCGTCCGCAGCCATTTCGAATACGCATCCCACGTTTCGAACCCTCAATATGAGATTTATAAGTGCCCGAGGGCGTCCGACAATTTTTAACGCTAGTTCGATTAATTATAGAGCACAGAAATGTTTAGTTAACTGCGATCATCACTGTAAATGGTATCATTTCTTACGTTTACAAATGATACGTTAAATAAATGACATATTCAAAGTGAAACTCATTTATTGAATTAGATAAAATTCATGATACCTACCTACCTACTTATGAATATCATAACATGAAATATATATTTTGTTCCTACGGCCAATTCACTGACTAGAGGGTAGGGCTTCGAGAAGAATTGGCAAGAAACTCGGATCACTTTTTAATAGCCAGAGAGAATATTTGTGCAAACGGTACCTAAATAAATAAAAAGGTAAATAAAATTAATTAATTAATAACTAAATCATAACAATGTTAACGCTTCACAACGAAGTCGGCGGCACCGCTCACCCGCACCAGTCTACCCGTGACCACGGTCAATTCGACCGAAACGTTGGCTAACAAAAAGGTATGATAACCTTAAAATATTACGCGATTTAGACCCGTTGTCCATTATAATAAATAGGGTGCTAATTAAACAGGCTTCTTTTTAGTATCATTATTCGCCCCCAAAAATGTATGTTGCCTTCTAAATTACTAAGTCAGCCACAATTAACGAGCATCAAAATAATACTATCTTAGCCACTAGTTATCTTCTATGTGAACCACTCTAAATACTATTCAGCATAATGATTATTTTTTAGCATCTAAATTTGTAGCATGCATTCTAATAGTAAACTTCTAAAATACTATTAAATGACATCAAAATATATATTTATTTAGCATCTAACTTTTTAACTGAGTACGTTTAAAATGTAACTCATCCCATATAAATCGATAGTCAAAATTTTGCTAAAAATGTCATCAAATAGTCGGTATATTGGCCACTAATATTATCAGAAGCTATTGAGGAGATACAAAATAAAAGACTTTATTTTTGAAAAATCAATTTGTTTATTGAATAACCATCATTTTACTTATAGAAATAATAGAAACATATGAAAAGGGCTAGTATTTAAACGAGCGACTATAAATTCAATTTATGGGTGTCCAAATTACTGAATATGGCGTACAGAAATACTAAGTGAGTGACAAACTAAGGGCAAACACAAATTCAATTTATGGGTGCCAACATTACTGAATATGGCGCACAGAAATACTGTATATGGGGTACAGAAATACTAAGTGAGCTAAAAACTGAGGGCGAACACAATTTATAAAAATTAGCGCTTCGCCGGCCGCTGCCGCGGCACGCTCGCTTCGCTCGCTCGGCTCGCGCGTTGTTAGGGTCACAGTTCTAACCTAACCTAACCTACTTGTCTGATAGCATCTCGTTTCTGGTAGCAAATGCATGAATATATAATAATATTCAAATGCATGACTTTCTAGTCGGTCACTTAGTAATTTAGTCGCCCACCTATTAATTTAGTCGCAGGGCTAGAATTTACAGTATCTTATTTCACGATAAAAGAATATGATGTATTATTTTACATGCTAAGTTATAATAAATGGTGCTTTCTGTAGAAGCTTGAATTATATTTTTTTGAGGACATTGCGTAGAAGCTGTAAAACGTAAAATGGTGACGAGATGTAAAATCCGTGGCCGAGTTAGTAAATTAGGTGGTAATGCATAAATAAGAAGGACAAGTCACAATAATTGATGATCTTTACTTGACGCTTTCTATAGAATATTTAGCGGGCGTTGTAAAAAAGACGAATTAGTTTATTAGAGGCTATGTCATTTTCCCGTTGCTTAGTAATAAAATTAGAAGTTTAATCACGTGTCCAATAAATATTTTTGTGGCTAGACTTATAATTTCCCTAATAAATATGCATATTTATTGATGAACGTGGAAAAAGGGCCACGTAGCTCCTGGCTAATGCGTTTCTAAACACAATTTATAACTACAATTCGAATCATTCGAGACGATTCAAATCATGTCAAATTTTATATTAACTAGGTATCTCTCTTTTAGTCGCAAAAACTTTTATACATTTTCTGAATAAAACTCTTAAATTCTGCCGTGGCTTCCCCCCCTACTCCCACTAAGTAGATGGGGAATTTAAAGTGTTCCATTTTCTCATTTCAGTTAAGGCTCTTTGAAGAAGCCCAAGTTTAAACAAAGTAGGTGCCCGACCTTCAACAAACGTTTGTTTGGCGCTACTACTGTTGTTGGCGTTGTTGGCATGACAAACTTTGATTAACGACGATATAAACTTTGATCCCGGTTCAATTATAAGTCAAAGTGTATAATAATGAATTTCGTCAGCTGGCCATGAAAGGATTAGGTGAGGGCGCGACCTGAAAGTAGATTAGCGCGAAACACAAGTTGACAAGCTATTATAATACTTAACAAGTTGTGGCAACAAAGCTTGGCGTTGGTTTGTGATCATAATACAATTTAAAAAAAAAGAAACTGGCTTCAAAGCGTTGTGGAATTTTAAAAGAACTGGATTAATTTTCATACAAAATCCAATCTCACTTTTCCTCCCTTAATGTTGCCTAC
Organism: Trisateles emortualis; assembly: GCA_947095525.1. Taxonomy (NCBI): domain Eukaryota; kingdom Metazoa; phylum Arthropoda; class Insecta; order Lepidoptera; family Erebidae; genus Trisateles; species Trisateles emortualis. The sequence goes on from OX352729.1 coordinate 34,812,488, forward strand.
CGGTTTCATTATCAGTTAATTCCAATTGTACCATTTTAATTTGCTCAAATACATTTGCTTAGTAATAGTTGCTTAATAACCTTAAACGAATCGTCATCCATGAAATACTTATTATTGAGAAGTTCAGATGGCGATCTGTGGTCTTCATCAGATTTCTGAATGCAAATGTTAGATTTATTATTGAATATATTGAAATCGCTTTATGTAGGTATGCCTATGTTTTTTGAGAAGTTCCTCTAATTCCTCATGGATCCCATCATCAGAACTTTGATTTGATAAGAATGGGACCAAACTGGAAGTATGTCCTCTCGGATAAAAAAAAGATTTTCTTATGACGCAGTTCTGCGGTACTTAACAAAAAAAAAACACGAATTAATAAACTCCTCGTTTTTGAAGTCGGTTAAATAGTACATTTTTTTATGTCAGTCATAAACGAAGTGCATTATAGGATTACAAAGCGGCCTAATTTGACTTCTAGCATAATGGGAAATTCCAAATAAAAGCGTTACAAAATTCCCAACGGAAGTTAAAGTCTTCTGCAAGCTTTTACTGTGCTTATGCAAATTTAAATCCTCTCTGGTAAGTACTTTGCACGTCCAACGAAGCTGCATCTGACAAATGAAGTGGATGCGAGCTCTCGATGCGACTACGGATGGATTTTATAGAAATTCTGCACATTCTATCTCATTTTGCGACAAAGCCGAACAGTGAACCTTCGTCGTTCCATTTTTCTGTGTATCTACTCTCAATTGAGAAAAAGTTTAAGTATATGTTATCTTAACATAACTTTATGACCATAACGACTTTGAACGTGACACATGGGACCAAATAGGTATTATTCTTCATCTTCATTTCGACGGTACTAAATTGTACGAGCGCAGAATTTCGTCACCATTATGGCGTGTTAGGAAAGATACAAAAAGAACAACTAGGAACGCATTTATATAGATACAACAGTATATAAATAGAGACTGTAATGTAAACAAAATAATACTTTTACATAACAAATACAGCTAATTAAATTTGGAAGCTTATATGGCTAAACGGTAATCCGATCAGATTTCCAAGGATTATGAAGGCGTATAATGAAATTACATTTATTTATTTATTTATTTGAACACAACATTACTATAGCAATGTAATAGCATGGTAATCAATTATAATAAAATATTATGACATTGTGACTGGCCTGTTGGTCTAGTGGTTAGTGACTCTGACTGCTACGCCTGAGGTCGTGGGTTCGATTCCCACCCAGGACAAAATCTTTGTGTGATGAGCACGAATGTTTGTTCTGTGTCTGGGTGTAATTTATCTATAATATGTATGTATTTAGAAATATATTGGAGCTTTGAATAAAGCTCCAATAACGCTCACTCTGTTTGAGGTTTGTCCTCCCTCTTGGTGCTGCCAATAGACGTGGCGTTATCCGCCTCCACACACACCTGTCGGGTACCCCACAGGCTTATCTCTTGCAAGACACCTGGATTCGACGTCTTACCTCGTAATAATTTAAAACTATATGTGGCAAGAGATGTCCCTCCTCGTTTCATTTAATATTTCATCGGATATTTTTGTAAATAAAATAGCACTTGTTTGTAATATACCTATACCAACTACTTTACATTAAAAGGTGTTTGTAGACGATGTAGGCGAGGATTGAGCAATTTGAACACAGACTTTTCTAGAACCGTTTATTTAGTAAAACACGTAATACAAAAAAACAAAGCGCATGCGGTTGCGCTGACAGTAAAGTGCGGACTAACAACTGTCCATTTTTAAACTTAACATAAAAGAGACACATGATAGAATGAGACAGAGATATTACGAATAATGAAGGTAGAAAAAATAAACATATTACTGTGGACGTACAAACATCTACCTACATTATGACTTCAAATACTATACTTAACTAGCTGTTGCCCGCGGCTTCGCCCGCGTGGATGTCGGTTATCGCTGTAAAAAGTAGCCTATGTGTTAATCCAGAGCATAATCTATATCTGTGCCAAATTTCATCCAGATCCGTTTAGTAGTTTTTACATGAAAGAGTAACAAACATCAATCCATCCATTCTCACAAACTTTCACATTTATAATATTAGTAAGGATAATATGAGCATCGCGTCGCTAACAGTGTTCAAGCTATTGGTTTATTTGTCATGTGTAAACCCTTTAACTCACTTATAAGTCACCATTAGCTTTAACTAGTTCACAGTATTGAATAAGTACATACGTATTGGCGTAAACGTCATCACTCAACACTAATGCAATTCAAACGGCAATATTGTTTGACGATGTCCCAGTCGGGCTAGACATTGATTTCGAAGTTGGGATTAGGTTAGGTGGCTTTAAATTATTGTCCGCTTGTATTGCATTCACTAATAGTGAAGTAGTTAAAGTTCTCACCACGAATGTTGGTGTGTTTTGTGTTGTTGGTTCTATTCCCCATGATATTGTTTCTGACACATAGATAGTTGTTTCAAATCTGGATGTATTTGGGATAAAAACACACGGGATAAAAATTTGTGTGACCCACAAATGGTTGTCCCTAGTCTGGGTGTACTTTGTGTCCGTTAATTGTATGTTTGTAAAGTCTCCCGCGACACAGGGCTTGCCACCAACCTAGTGCGGCAGTTTAAAAAAAAACACATGATTGAGATAAATGGTTAACTTGTTATGTAACCTGTCAATTAATATGAATAACCATAATAATATAAGTTATAATTTCTCCAATTAAATAACTACAGCACTGTAGACACGAAAAGAAGAAAAACTATAGAATTGAGTATAAAAATAATGAAACTACTTCGCTACATAAACAGTTGTGCGAACAAACGCCTGCGGTAAAAAAATAGTGTTAAGTAGCAAAAGTATAAATGTGAGTTACTTATACAAAAGGCTCTCGACATAACAATGCTAAAGGAGATATTATTCTCTAATGATAATTAGAGAACCAATTACTTTTATTTTGTTTCATTTTAATTAAATGTGATTTTTATTAAAAGATGTTATTTTATTTTTTAAGATCGATGCTGAATTCTTGTTTTAATTCTATTTTATTTTCTAATTTAATTGATTTTTTTTCTAGGGTATCTCCTGTATGTATTTTTTTTCTTAACCCCTCCATGGTGTTGGGTATTGTTGAATAGGTCTTTTGAAAATATTGTAGGTTTGTTAAGACAGTTTTTTGATTGAGTAATTCGTTTGTGAAATATTAAGCTTTTAAGTGCAATTTTTTGTTATATATATACATATATAATGAAATTAAAAGGAAAACTATCACAGCTAAGTAGACTTCACAAGTTTACGAATAATATCCGATTAACTTATAAAATATTATTAGATAAGTTAAAATTAGATTAATATTATGTCTTAAATCAAGTCTCCTGAATTATAGAAATCTGTATCTGTGGGGTTTTGTCTCAAGCTATTATATATAATTATAATTTGCCGTATTTTTTCGTTAATAAAAAAAATACGAATAGTGGAAATGAGTCGTATTTTTTGTAATTTTCGTAGTCTGTAATATACCTACGTAGGAATATAAATACATGACCATATTAAAATAATCAGTCGTTTAGGTTAGGTTAGTACTGCGACCCCCTACGCCAGAATGCCAGAATCTAATATTATGGTAGTTACCATACAAACAAGAGAAAACCTTTTAGGTATCATATAATTTTATACCTACCAAATTTTAAAATTTCAACATTCAATTTAATAATCCGCCGGGCGGAGCGACCCTTTCAATGCGACTTATTTCAAGACTGCCAAAATTGTTACCATTGTCCTATGTTTTGTGTAGTCATGAATGCTGAAACCTTATTGTTAAGGTGATACATTGAAAATAATAAGGATATTATAATAAGTGTAATTCGCTAAGCATTTAAAATAGGAAGTTAAAACTTTAGCATACATTTTTTGATTCTATGATCTACCATATGGTAAGAAGAAAACGTGATTGGAAGAAATATCCTCGATAGAAAACAGCTGCGAAGTCCATTCTATTTTTTTCCCTTTTTCTGTATTATGTAATACTAGCTGTACCCGCGACTTCGTTCGCGTGTTCAGTCTTTTACCGTAAATCTGAAAACTAAAAACTTTCATTGGCTGATTGTCATTTTTAGCGGTTACATTTTAAAACACCTTTCTTAGCGGATGCCTATATCGTAATAGCTATCTGAGTGTCTAGTGATTTAAACTGTGCGTTTGTTGATTTGTCAATTACGTTTTTCTTTTGAACATTAAGGTTCTGCAATTAACAAACTTCATAAAGAAATATTCCTTGTTTGTACGATTGTTCTGCTCTTCAAATTGTCTTAGCGCAAACGTGAACAATTTTATGGCCTATCGCATAGCTTATCTGTGCTTAGCTTATGCCCTGTAGAAATTTCTGCATCCATACATTTCGTTTTAAATTGGTCACTTCTAACCTGATAGGATTCTGTGTGGTGACGGATTAAGAATACAAAATATCACCACCCCTATCTATCCCAAGGGTGTCCTAAGAGTCGACTAAAGGAGTAATTCAGGCAGACAATATCCACTGCAAGAGAAGAAAAATTCAAAATTAAACCCTATACCAACCCGTCTGGCCAGCGTGGTGTAGTAGGCTAATATCCCTCCAAGTGTATGGGGGAGACCTGTGCCCAGCAGTGGGACATTTATGGGTTGATATGATGAACCTGATAGATACTGTTACACAGTTTGGGTGAGCTAAAAATTTATTAAATTTCTAAAGGGCATAATGGTCCACCGTAGTGCTCAAAGATTTCAGAAATTGAACTGCATGGTTATTAGATTCTTTTTGATTCATCATTCTATTAATAGAGATATAGTACTCTACATAAGCTCCCGGAACAAAACTGAATAAAAAACCAGTAAACTGAACCCTATTTATTATAGTCGACCATATTGGTGAGAGTTTAACGTAAATTCGATATATATGTAGGTATCTATTATTATGTATATCTCTGAAACCATTGTTTAATTACCACAACATTGTTTAATTACGACGTTTCGGTGATCATATTAGTTTAATTGTACCATTTTAATTTGCTCATTGAATGTGATTAGTTACAGTCATTTAATTACACATTATGTCTGATCTCCATCGACTAATTATTTATCATTGAGAAGTTGGCCATCTGCAGTATACTTTATTAGTTTCACTAACGAATTGATGCTTCCTGAATGTATTTGTTTAATTCATTGCAGTTGTGTGGTGTTTTTTTAATGAGAACAATATGAAAAACTATCCATTCAATTGAAGAATTGAAGAATATTTAAGAGAAATTTTTCAGATAGGGGAGGAATTCCACCTTACAGAGAACCAACACCTTAGAAGACGACAGCCAAATAGCTATACACAGCGGTGTAGTTCTGTTTCTGTGTGTGAGTATAGGACTCCAACGCTCACTTAGGGATCAATTTTGAAAGAAACGTATTCCTATCCCATGGATACTCTGCTCCCATCTTATGGTCCTGGTGTAAAAAATGGGTTGGTAACACGCAAGTGATACCTTTGGTACTGCAAGCGTCTATAGGCTACGGTAACTGCTTAACATCAGCTGGGCCGTATGCTTGTTTGCCACAAAAGTAGTTCTATCTCAGCCATAAGACATCCACTGCTCGACATAGGCTTCCTGCAAGGTTTTCCACATCAGTCGGTCCTGAGCTGACCTTGTCCATCGGTTGCCTGCGACCTTGTCGATCACTTAAAAAAGGAATATTACAAATCGGCCCTTAAATGACGATGTTTATGGATAAAAAAATAAAAAAACAATGCAATTATTTTAGGGAACCTCATCTTTTAAAAGTCAGTTAAAAATATATATCAGTTAAGTATTCCGATGAGACAGAGGCCGATCACGCGTTTCGCTGTGAGTATTTTTTGTGGTCGCAGATAGACACATAGTATCATGGACTTTTTTTTAGATCTATTTAGGAATAACATTGCCTCCAACGGCAAGATTTTGCCTAGTCGTTTAACTATCATCGTAATACTTCAGCCAATTCACACTCACAAAACTATAATGGAAGAATTACGCCATCACCTGGTGAAAATCGTATTAAATTTTATTAGGTAGTTATTGAATTTATCTTGACCAGACAGATTCGGTGGAGTGTTTTCTTTTCTCTGCTGCTTTCCTGATTACCTAAATTAAAGTATTGTTAAATGTTAGCGCCTACAAAAAATGAAATAGCAATTATTTTATAGGCGTTTATTAGGCGTTACTAATTTAGTCAGTGATTGTCTGAGGTCATTGGCATTATTAACCCCTATTTTTTTAAAATAAAATATAGCCTATGTTACTCGCAGACAATGTAGCTTTTTAATGGTGAAGGAATTTTTAAAATCAGTCCAGTCGTCTTTGAGTTTATCCATTACATACAAACAAACAAACAAACAAACAAACAAACAAAAATACAAATCTTTCCTCTTTATAATATTAGTATAGATATAGATATAGAAAAACTTAAGATTTATTCAACGGGGTTTACTTTAAAACATAGAGGACAATCGTATCAAAGTTTTGCTAAGATTTTTTTTTTGATTTGATAATGTATTTTAGTAAAAAGTAGAAAATTCAATTTGGCACATACGTTATTTTATTCTGAGCGCATGCATCATTATAGCTCTCTCTTCTTTTGCCTTACAAAAGTATTTGCATCACTCTCACTCGCCACACTTTTAGTCGGCCGGTAGGCCTCACCAACGACGGACGTATGCTACTTTTTTGCAGATCGGTTCTCTCAGATTTTTGTAGTTTTAAATGTTATAATTTATTAAACAGGTCATTAACCAAATTAGTTATTCAATTCATCACAAATTCGTATTGAATGTACTACATTATAGTATATTTTTAAGACTTACTTTATAAAGTAAATGATAGCAAGAGATGCCCAATGTGTTTATGCCTGGCGGGCAAAATAATAAAACCCGATAATACCGACATTATATATTTTTGGTTCAGAATCAATTCCTAATTATCATCAGCTTTTGCATTCCTCTGCTGAACATAGAACTTCTCCAAGTTCACGCCACGATCACAGGGCAAAAATTAAATCGTGACTTTATGCCTTTGCGCATCCTTCGTTTCATTTCCCTTCATTGCGTTATTCACAAAGAATAACTAACAATAAGTGTCGAATGCGTCTCAAAGTGCAACTGAGCACATGGTATAACATTTTACAACTTACATAGAATTTCTTCGGGCATTTATAGACATTCTGCCAAATTTGCCTAAAATGCTCAGGCATTTTCCCAACTCTAGTGGAACTATTACCGAAAGTGACAGACTAATAACAAAAAGAGGGATGGAGAACATAGCACTTCAACTTTTTGTATTTAAAAAACTGTAAATTTTCGAGATTATTTTTAGTATTTTTTGATGATATACGTAAGGTTCTATTAGTATAGTAGGTAGTAAAATATGATTAGGTACCTATGTCCTAATCAGAAATATTTTTAAGATTGGATTATAAAAATCCAATCTTAAAAATATTTCTGATTAGTTTCCTTCAATGTATAAATAAAATAATTTTAATAATAAGAAAAAATAAAAGTATTATAGATTTTCGTTTCACTTTTTTTATCATATTGTCATTTCATAGAAGATTCAATACACGGAATATTTACTCTAAACAAATTCAACTCAACATTTTTGTTAAAAATTACTTTTTATTTTTCGATATTCTCATAGAAAATCAAATTAAATATTCTTTATCCTAATATTGTTTAGTTTATATAAAAGTTATTACCGAGAAAACGAGTTTACGATCGTTTTTTAAATACAAAGAGTATTTAAAAAAAGATAGAGAGATAAAGGGTTGCAAATTTCACTTCAGTCAAATATTTTACAGGTAATGTATAATTTTGAATTAAAATAATAATGTTATATTTAAATAATAATTTTAATTATATATTCTCAGGCTGCGGTAAGTTTTTTTTATTTATGTAAAATTGTTTCTAGCATGACAATAGCAAGTATGCTATTGTCATTTCTGGTATTAACAAAATTCTATGAATTTTCTGTCTGCGAATGATGGGAACGCCGTTTTTTTATAATGAAGGGAACGCCCTTCATTCACAGACAGAAATTTCATCGAATTTTGTTTCGCAGAAAATGTTTCATATAATATTTAAGCTAAGGGCCCAAATATTATATGAAACATTTTCTGCGAAACAGTATTTATATTTCGAATATTATTGTTTCAATGAACTTTAAAATGTCCATATTTCGAATATAATGGTTTCAATGGACCATTGACTTCAATTAAACATATTCGACATTGCAGAAACTTAATGAATTTAAAAATATTTGTTTTTATTTAACAAAATAATCAAACAGTAGAATTTTTAACGCATGCTGTTTGATCGGTATATTTTTCCATGGTATTTTATTTCAATAAATATGTAGAAATAGATACATTACGTATATATACATAGATTTTATTAATTATTAACATTCTATGAAATTTCTGTCTTCAAATGAAGGAACACCATATTCAGTCAGATTAATTAAGCAGTATAATTGAAAATATTAGATTAAAACACCTAAATTAATTTGCTAACTGTAAAATACGTTAGACTAAGTTAGAAATAGCTACTAGAAAATTAGGTTAGGTTGCAAACTGCGACTCCGTCAGATACGACTTGTTACCAGAAAAGAAAATAGTTGGTTAGGTTATAACTGCGGAGCCGTCAGAAACAACTTGTTACAAGAAAATTAAAAAGAAATCACCTCAGCCTGAGTAATTTTAAGAAAGATAGGGCACCATACTAGCGAGCAAGCCCGACTGACGAAGGACCTCCACCTTACATAAGACCACAGCCAAATAACTACACACAGCGGTGTAGTTGTGTTCCTGTGTGTGAGTACAGGTATTCAGCGCTCATATTGTGTTTTAAATAAACGTATTCGTATCCTAGGGATACTCGCATCTTAAGCGCTGGTGTAAAAAAAATGGGTTGGCAACACGCAAGTGATACCTCTGGTATTGCAAGCGTCCATAGGCTACGGTACCTGCTTAACATCAGGCGAGCTGTATACTTGTTTGCCAACCAAGTATTATAAAATATATATATATATTTACTAGCGGACCTGGCAGACGTCGTCCTACCCGGACATTTTCCGGGTAGGACGACGTCTGCCAGGTCCGATATACCGACAGCAGCGCCACCGGGTCCAATTGTGAATCTGAACCATCCGTGACCCTACAAAATTTCATTAAAATCGATCCTGCCGTTTAGGAGTTCAGCGACATACACACATACAGAAGAATTATAGATATTTATTTATTTACTTATAGTTGATTAAACACAATAACACAATCGTAGTTATATTATATAATAGTTATTACCAAGAAAAATATTTTATCGAGTGATATTTTCTGAACTGTTTAATTAAATATATATATTTGTAAATATGTATCTATGTATTTTGCCAATGGTAAACATTTAACTTTATAATTAATTGTTCTATTTTTGTCTACTCCATGCCTCCTGTGCTAAAATTCCTAAAAACTCAATAAAATATTTCTAATCACTTATTTGACAACGTCACACGGACGAAGGCGACGCGTAGCGGCCAGCCGTGGAAGCTAAGCCACGCCCACAAAACCACAATTTATTTTCGAGGTATCGCCTTAATCCGCATTATTGGGAATGGCAATTTCGGAACCCTACATTGTGCGTGACCCGACATGCACTTGGCCAGTTTAATTATAAATCTTATAATTGGTACCTACATACTCCCAACTTATCAAAAGGTGAGTTTATGTGACGCGTCTGGTTTCACTGTGCAGAGTTCGATATAGTGTACAACAATCCAGACATAAATTCGTAAAAAACTAATAACGCCCATAAAAATATAATTGTACAAAAAGAAAATACTTTCCAAGCCTCATACCGAAATTAGTAGGGCTTAATTCAAGTTTGTAAGTATGGATGGATAGATGGATGGATGGATGTTTGTTACTCTTTCACGTAAAAACTACTGAACGGATCTGGATGAAATTTGGCACATAGATAGATTATGATCTACTTTTTACAGCGATAACCGATATCCACGCGGGCGGAGCCGCGGGGAACAGCTAGTAATTAAATAATGATGTTTTTCCTGTACAATTATAAATACAAATAGATACACTTAACTCTTACAAAAAATTGCAAAGGTTTTTACTCACCCCTTTTTTTAACGCCACCCCACACCGTCGGATAGACGAGAATATAAATTCTCCCCACTACGCGTCGTATAGGGGAGGTACACAAAAAACATTTTTAACGATTGTTTTTTATCACTTATAGTCGGTGTGATTAATATTTATAGGTACCCATGCACATTAAAGCAGACAGACATGGTAAAAATGTTAGAGCTTGGCATTAAGGGCAAGTCTATGAACTTACACTAAGTTCATAGACTTGCCCTTCTTTACATCGTATAGAAGAAAGCCGCTGTCTGAACGCTCAGAGCTTTTAAACAACGTGACCGATTTTAATGCAGTTTTTAGTAATAGATAGAGTAATTCAAGAGGTAGTTTTTTTATATGTAGGTATACTACATGCATATTATATTTCATCATATCAACCCATAAACGTCCCACTGCTGGGCACGGGTCTTCTCCATATACTTGGGGGATATTATCTTACTATACCACGCTGTCCAGACGGGTTGGTATAGGGTTTTGTTTCGAGTTTTCCCTCTCCAGTGGATATTGTCTGCCTGACTTACTCCCTTAGTGGACTCTTACGACAGCCTCGGGATGGAACGGGGTGGTGACATTTGTATTCTTACTCCGTCACCACACGGATTATATTATACTAGCTTCTGCCCGTGGCTTCACCCGCGTAAATGTCGGTTTAATTGTTAGCCTAAACACAAAATTTGAAGATCCTAACTTCGAAATTAACGGACTTTCATACAATCTTTCATCCCCTATTTTACCCCTATAGAGAGTGAATTTTTAAAAATCATTTCTTAGCGGATGCCTACCTCATAATAACTATCTGGGTGTCAAATTTCAGCGCAATGCGTTGAGTAGTTTGTTGTGTTTGTTGATACATCAGTCAGTCAATCAGTCAGTAACGCAAGCCTTTTATGTATATATATATATATATGTATACAGATTTACATAAAATATAACAACCAAAGTGAAGCGAGGGTCTCTTGTCTAAATATATAATTTTATCGAAATCGGTAGAACTGTTCTAAAATAAGTACACGACATATCTATACTAATATTATAAAGCTGAAGAGACCCACGATTCGAATTTTTTTTTGTTGAATACTGCATTTATACAGAAAGGCTATAAGCTATATAACATCACGCTATGATCAATAGTAGCAGAGCAGCAGTGAGGTGAAGTCCTACCTACGCAATAACTTACATAACTTCACCGAACTTGATTTAAATAAAATCAATACGTGAACAATGTTAGTAAACTTAAAACATGAAGACCTGTACTATTAAGTATTCTGTGCATGAAGTGAGAATAGGTACGTGTACCCGACAACTGATAAAACAGAAAATAATTGTATCGTAGTTTGTTTGTGTACACCAGTCACCAAGGAGATTAAGGCGCGATAGAAGCGAGCAGGCCCGACTGGAAAAGCCAAACATAGGTACGCTTTGAACTGAGCTTAAAATACGTTTTGAAAGGTACTTTTTTCTATCCCAGAGATACCCTATAACGAAGCCCTGGTGTTGCAATTTTTGCAGGCAAATTATGGCTCGCGTATTGAAAAGGTTAAAGTATCAGCTACGGTAAGCGGCTTACGACTTTATCATCGGGCTGGCCGCACATTGGTGAGTTGTATCTCTGTTAAAATACGGTTAACTTTTCGTAAAAACACAATTTTTACCAAACCCAGAATTCTATTTCAACTACCTCTTTATAAATTACACTAGGGGTCGCCCGCGACTTCGTCCCCGTGGTAATTTGGAATATTTTTCCCGAATTTTCAACATATTTCACTTCTGCTCCGCTCTTATTGATCATAGCGTGATGTTATATAGCCTAAAGCCTTCCTGGATAAATGCATTATTCAACAAAAAAATATTTTTTTACTAATCGAACCAGTACTTTCTTTAGCGCGTTCAACCAAACAAACTCTTCAGCTTTATAATATTAGTATAGATAAATTACATTTAGATTTTTTTTCAAACGAAAACAAAACAAGAGTTGCACACAAACAGTGAACACGCTCCAACAATGTGTCATCAAAAAAACCTCGTATTAAAAGTGGGAACCTAAGTACCATGGCTTTGTACTATTAAGTGTTCTATGCCATTATACTCTGTGCGAAGCTATAAAAGGCTCCTTCTGTGCACTGTGGACACTGTGGTACAATTGCAAGGAAAGTTCAGCGCTTATACAGCGAATTATCATAACTTGGAGGTCGTTTCTCAGTCGGGCTTGCTCACTTGTATGAGGCCCTACCGCTCTTTGTAGGTTTTTGATATAATGAGACTGATTAGTAACTAATTAATTCATAATTATTTAGGCTCGAGTATAAAAAGAAACAAGAACCCAATTAAAAAATAAAATGTATTTTGTTTATGTTCAAATATGGCTTTTTATACCTAATTAGTGGCCCGCGTTTGCTTCGCTTCGGTATCTGTATTCACCCGGCCGGCGATGATCGATTGCACGACCGAGTGAGCCCCATCATCGTATTACTCATTATTTTAATATTTCACAAACTATGCAACCAAATGAAATGCTGTAAAAAGCTAAATTTATCTACATAAGATTACCCCACAGAATGCGGTACCTAGACGTGTAGAGAGGATATAGAGTATATATAAAATCTAGTTTATATTTTATACCTGTTCGTGAACACACAGCTTTCAAGAACTTAAGTCTCTAAGCTGCGGACAGACGGACGGATGGGCTGACTTAGCGAAACTGTAAAGAGTTCATTTTTTACTACGAAACCGTAAAAATCTAAAGTGACCTTTCACCTTATGAAGGTCTTATAGATTTTAATAGACGTTCTTCTATATTAAAGCAATGTGGAAAAAGACGAGCCCGGAGCAGGACTCGAACCTACGCCTCTCGGGCACCAACTGTGCCATCCGAGATAAGCGAGAGAGAACTCTGGAGTAGGAGCTCGGATGGCACAGTTGGTAGTGCGCTGGGCCGGAACCTGAGAGGCGCAGGTTCGAGTCCTGCTCCGGGCTCCTCCATTAATATATAAGTATATTTGAGCTAAAAATATTTAATTTTATAGACGTTCTTAGTAGGTTTAAAGATGTTACGATAATTATGTAAATAGTTTTACGCAATTATAATATAATATTATAGTAAAAGAGACGTAGCTACGTAGATATAGCACTAGTGCGCGTAAATTGTTGCCGTAGTAGCTTCATTTTATATATCACCATCTCTTTCTATATTATTACGTCCCGTATTGTCTATCGCATTTATACTTTAAATCTATAAGCAAGTAAGTATGTACTAAAACATTGGAACAAAACTTAATGCTGCCCAGTGTGAAGGTAGCATTTCTTTTTTATAATATCACTAGGGGTCGCCCGCGACTTCGTCCGCGTGGTAATTTAAAACGTAAATTTCCCCGATTTTGCAATATATCTCACTACTGCTCCGCTCCTATTGATCATAGCGTGATGTTATATAGCCTATAGCCTTACTAGATAAATGCACTATTCAACAAAAAAAAAATTTTTTCTAATCAAACCAGTACTTTCTGAGATTAGCGTGTTCAACCAAGCAAACAAACTCTTCAGCTTTATAATATTAGTATAGACTGGTTTTACGTTATTCCATTAGTCATATTTTGACACTTTCATGTACACTTTGCCCTTCCACAAGGTGGGTCGGCGGGGTGGTGGTGGCGATGGCGTGCCGTCACCCTGTACATTACTGTACAATGCAGCCACAAATTACCATTTTTCCGTTCGAAAAAAGGGTGTGTACCCTCGTTGGGTAGGTATAAATATTCATTAGGCTCACTTTCAGAGTTCGATCTTGTAAAGAGTAGAAACAAAGTGGAATTGGTCGTTGTTCTGCTATATCTACGTTGTGCTACACCGATCGCTGCTTACCATAATACATATGCCTCAGTGTCTATTTAGTTGGTTTTGTATGGCAGTTAGTCTTACCACTTACAAATATGTATACAATTAGGGGTCGCCCGCGACTTCGTCCGCGTGGTAATTTGGTATATTTCCCCCGATTTTGCAACATATCTCACTACTGATCCTCTCCTATTGATCACAGCGTGATGTTTTATAGCCTATAGCCTTCCTGGATAAATGCACTATTCAACAAAAAAATATTTTTTCTAATCGAACCAGTACTTTTTGAGATTAAAAAAACAAACAAACTCTTCAGCTTTTTAATATTAGTATAGATTAAGATTTTAATTGTATATTTGTACATTGCTATTACATTTTTGTAAGGCGGTTTTAGCATTTTTTTTATCCTTTTACTCAATGACAAGCTTATGTACTCACTTGTGACTGAGCCGTTGCTATCTATAGCTAGGTCGTGTAACCTCATTGATTAAATTTAATACAAGTCGCATTTTCATTTACAACCAGGAATCCTGGATTCAATATTATAATTCCACTACGAAACTCAACACCATAAATCTGCCAACAATATCTACACTTAGACGAACCGCAGTCCTGACATTAATCTAATAGGAAAGACAAATATACCTGAGCATCTATTGTTTACCAAAGGAAAATAGGAACCATTTCATCTATAACAGAAACCGATCCCCCAAATGTCCCGGAACGATTGGTAATAGGAATCTGTGGGTTTTGAACCTTACTAACTTACTATATTCGGAATATAGAAACGTAGGTCTATATCAGGGGTCGGCAACCTGCGGCTCTTTCGATGTGAAGTTGTTACGAGTATGCATATAGTGGCTCGCTAGCAGACTATATAGAGACGAAGAACACACACACACACACACATAAAACAAAATACATTACTACATTTATTAAAATAAAAAGTATCATTTGTTTACATTTTTAAGTATTGTTGTTAACAAGATTATATTTAAATAAGCTATGGAAGAGCGGTGCCTCCTAACACAGACAATATTTTGTCTAAAAGGAGACTTCAATCACTATATATATTTGATTTTTTTTAAAATTTGAATTTGAAGTGGTTCTTTAAAGACTTGAATTTTTTAATAAATTGTAGCTTTTGGATTACC
Source organism: Trisateles emortualis (assembly GCA_947095525.1). NCBI lineage: Eukaryota > Metazoa > Arthropoda > Insecta > Lepidoptera > Erebidae > Trisateles > Trisateles emortualis. Next base: position 34,827,684 of record OX352729.1, read on the forward strand.
CTCAAAAAGTTGCCGACTCCTGATGATAGAGCACAAATGGATAAAGAGGAAACGCTATGAAAACATTTTGACAACATGTCCTTGTGTCACTCCGGGTAGAGAGGTAGGTGTCCATCTATACCTACTCCTCTGTTTTGCTCTCTCAAGAAAGAAGAAGAAGTATCCTTGTATACTCGAGACATTGCTTACTTTTTAGTTTTATTTAATACTAGATTCATATTGTGCGTATTACGATTGGCACTTGCCAGGCAGCCGAAGACACACGAAATCACCTTGCTTCGACAAAATGCTGTGGTACATGGGTATGATGACAATTCGTACCGGAATATTGGAAATAGGTATACAACATTTAACAGCTGGCACAGAAGTCGTACATGATGCAATTACTGACATAAATAACGACTTAGAATCTATCAAGAACTGGTCTAACAGTTTTGGTTTATCAGTAAACCCTAATAAATGCCAGGCCATAATCATAGGCAGTAGCAGACAAATCAATAGACTAAACATCGACAACCTGCCATCAATTGTATTTGATGGATCACCTATTCCTTTCAGTTCATCAGTAAAAGATCTTGGACTAGTTATTGACTCTAACCTTAACTGGCAGGACCAATCCACCAGTGTAAGTAGAAGAGTGACCGGTACCCTACGTGCCTTATATCGCCTAAAGAACTTTTTACCTTCCAAGACTAAAGCTATGATTGTGCAGACTTTAATTTTCCCTATAATTGATTATGGTGATGTATGTTATTTTGACCTGAATGCAGATCTACTCAATAAATACGACCGTCTTCTCAATAACTGCATTCGATTCATTTTTAACCTTCGTAAATACGATCATGTCTCTTCTTATCGTTCTGAGCTAAAATGGCTTCCTATTCGGCGGCGCCGTAATTTGCGAGCTCTTACTACTCTTTTTTCTTTTCTACATTCACCATCCCCTCCTAGTTACTTAATTTCCTATTTTCAATATCGATGCTCAGTGCATGATCGGAAATTACGTTCTTCCAATAATCTACTTCTCGCTTGTCCCTCTCATACTTCTGATTTTATCCACTCTTCCTTCTTCGTGCAGTCTGTCCTGCTCTGGAATGCGCTCCCTCTTGAAGTCAGGATGGCAACTAGCAAATTTATGTTTAGAACAAAAGTTCGTGACCTCCTCTTCGATAGACTGGCAGAATCTTCACATCAGTAATATGGTATACCTACATAGTATTGTATATATAGTATACATATATGTATAAGTATGTATTTATTTATAGATAAGTATATCCCTCCAAATTTATGGAGGAGACCCGTGCCCAGCAGTGGGACGTTTATGGGTTGAGATGATGATGATGATGATGATTTAGTTGTATATGTAGTTTGTATAATTGTATTTATATAAATATTATTTGATGATATTCTATTTATTTTAATTAAATTTTCTATTTATTGTAATATAATTTGGCACCTACTTCGTTTATCTCTGCATCACCCTAAGGTTGGCTGGTAGAGAATGCCTTTGGCATTAAGCCCTCCATTGTACATTATGTGCATAAAGATTTAAATAAAATAAACATTTATTTACACAAATTAGAAATAAAAAATAAAAAAACACAAAAAAGGGGGCGGACTGCTTAATAGGCGTCGTAAAATTCCTCCGCATCGACATCTACTGAAAACGTGCCCAGGAGACTGGCAGCATTGCCACGCTGAATGGCAATGCTTATTCTTTGAGCCAAATATAAGCCAGCCTTCTGGTCACGTGAAGCGTCGACTAAACGCTTGGACAAATCTTTAAAAAGACCGCGAGCACTAGCACCCCACGGCCCGAGCGTTTCGACTCCAAACGGCTCAAAAACATAATCCCCAATGAGATTACTGTATTTGCGCCGCTTGAGAGTCTCCGCGGATGCAGCAGCAGCACCAGCACAACCTGCAGTGCTTGGAAGATGAGATGGCGCGAGGGTGTCGACACATGTTGCGTCCCACACCAAAGGCCTACCCAAATATAGTTTTAGTTGTAAATTACTTGTATTATATATTCTATAGTAAGGATTATATTATTTATATAAATTAACATTTATTTCATAAGATATTTACATGAATAGTTATTAAAATAAAAGTAACTTAACATAACTACTTACAAACAATTAGATATTGTATTTAAAGGTATTAATTAATCTTTATATAAGAAGGAGTCCGGGCATTATTTTTGAAAGAAGTAAGAGAGGTAGGGCACTATACTAACGAGCAAGCCCGACTGAGAAAGAACCTGAGAGAAGACCACAGCCAAATAACTAAACACAGCGTTGTAGCTGTGTTCCTGTGTGTGAGTTTAGGTCTCCAGCGCTCATTTAGGGATGCGTTTTGAAAGAAACGAAAAATATACTCCATCTTAAAGCACTGGTGTAAAACATGGGTTGGCAACACGCAAGTGATACCTCTGGTATTGCAAGCGTCCATAGGCTATGGTAACCGTTTGCCACCTAAGTAATATAAAAAAAAAACTAGTTATTTGCTTTATTATGAGTTTTTAATTTATCAAAAGAATACCGTTCGTTTTCTCGATATTAATTTTACCTCCTATTGCACATCCAGGGACAAAATTAAAATATTAATAAGGTACTAGCTTTTACGGATAAGCCAGCGTGGATTAAAATAAGCCTTTGTGATATTAATGTAAGAGATAAAGTTAAATTATCCCTAGATATTACCTTTGTATACCTACAGTGTTAAAGGTAAGTATATTATGTTCCTATTCACAGAAATGTGTTCCCAGTCTTAGTGGATGAACTGTGGATTATAATTATGTCAGTCAGTTTCTCCATTTGTGTAACTATCTAACAGAGCCTCTAGACAAGTGGCATAAGTGATAGTGGAATCGAAAAGTCAAAAAAGAAAATGTATGGGATTTGACATAAGTTTACGACTTTATATCGTAGACTTACGTCAAATCCTATACATTTTATTTTTTGACTTTTTGTTTCGACTATCGCTTATGACATTTGTCTCAGATGGCTCTGTTAGGTAGGTACACTAACAGAGAAACTGACTGACATAATTATAATCCACAAGCTCAGGCTCAGATGTAAATGCACATCTTTATTTCAATGATTATAAGATTTAAATTATCATTTTTTTTTCTAAAACTGACCAATTTCAAACTATACGTAACTAGCGGCCCGCCCCGACTTCGTCCGGGTTAAACTATTTTCAGCGCAACTTTCTTTTTTTTTTATTAACAGCAGTTCCAAAATGAGTTTTAGTTCCATTCAATATTTTTGAAACAAATAATCAACATCAAATATAGGTGTGTATGTATTTGTTTTTTTGAGAAAAAAAAAAAAACTGAAACCGACTTCAAAAACCTAAAAATAACTGAATACAGATTTTAGTCGGTGCTAGGTTCATCCAGTCACCTAATATTCAGCTGGGTACCGACGGTTTTTGAAGTCGGTTTCAGTTTTTTTCTATTTTTTGTGATAAAAATATACGAAAAACATTGTTAATACCTACAACATTTGAGGGTTGTCCTCGATTTCCCTGGGATTTCATCATCCGATCCTGACTTGGTGGGGACCACGTCTAGAGTATACTCTTTAAAATAAAATAAAAATTGGGATCGGTTCATAAACAACGAAGTTATCCGCGAACAAACATAAAAAAACCTCATCCTTTTTTGTAGTTAGTCAGTTGGTTAAAAAGAAAAAGCATTTGTTTGATGCATTTGTTTTAGGCGACCAGTGCGGTACACCCGTAGAACGAATGAGCTCGCCAACAAAACAAATTCTAACAAACAAACCTCTATATTCATACTAGTAGAGTTGAAAATAGTTTAGAAACAATAACATGACGTGTGCGGTTGCGTTTATGCATTTGTCAAAGAGATCATAGGCGACCGGCGCGCGTGACACAAGTAGAGTGAATGTGAACTCGCCCACAAAACAACTTTATACTAAAAACATGGTTCATATTCCACACGTGAACGGTACGAGTAAGGTTGTGATATGGACGGTGAACGCGAGAGTAAAAAGGACAGCTGCATAATACACGCAATTGCTAATTAAGCAAAATTAGCAATTGCGTGCGCGTCCGCCCGCGTTGATATCGGTTATCTCCTATATGCTATTCCAGACTATAATCTATCTCTGTGAAAAATTTCATCCAGATCCGTTTAGTAGTTTTTGCGTGAAAGAGTAACTAACATCCATACATTCTTACAAACTATCGCGTTTATAATATTAGTAAGGATATTGCTGATAAAGTCCCATTTAACATTGGAAATTATTAAGAATACTTATAGTTAATAACAAAGTTATATTTATGGAAAGTACGACATTTAATCCTTATTTTTTACGTTGTTTTGTATTATTTGACTGCGCCGTTTATCATCGTGACACGTCACACGGCTGTGAGCAAAACTGTGCTCGCAATTCGCAATCGAGCGGCAATCATGCATCTATTGTATAATAATTTGATTGAAGAGTTTTGGAATGTGACTTGATCACTTGATGAATCTTAGGACCCCTTCCCACCCATGCACATAATTTTAAGAGGAAGGTAAGGTGGAGGGGAAGGACCTCCCTCCACCTTACAGAAGACCACAGCCAAATAACTACACAGTGGTTTAGTTGTGTTCCTGTGTGTGAGTACAGGCCTCCAGCGCTCATTTATAACTTATTCATATCTCAAGAATACTTCCATCTTAAAGCCCTGGTGTTAAAAAAATAAGTTTGGTAATACACACTCTGGTATTGCAAGCATCCATAGGCTACGGTAACTGCTTAACATCAGGCCGGCCGTATGCTTGTTTGCCTAACAAGTTGTAAGTATAAAAAAAAGTCACACTTAGTCGCCTCCCCCGCCCCTTTTAACGTGTGACGTATACAAACATAATTATGTACTCTTTTAAATTTAATAATTTAAACTTATTCTAAACATAACATTACCAAATTATACACGTATGTTTTATTCCAATGTTTTTTTTTTCGTATTACATATTTGATAAAAATTGAAATCATAGTGATTACATCTCAATAATTTGGTGCTGATTCGATGTTTTTTTTACAAACTATTTAGAATTACTATATAAACCATATTATGAAACACATCTTGTAGATTAATACTGTAGTTTTTGGCAGTCATTTGTCCATAAATACCAATAAAAATGGTTTCATTTACACCTCTTTTTCATAATTTTTTGAGAGAGGTGCCTTTAATTATATTATATAAAAAATACATTACACCCGTATCTACATTTTTTCATTACACTACATGTCATTATACTATAATCAAACATTTGCATTCAGAAAGTGTAATTTGGTAAAGTGAAACTGATGACGAAGACCACATATGGCCACCTGAACTTCTCAATAATAAGTATTTTATGGATGGCGATGAATGTTGATTAGATAAGTCTCGTTGTTAAGCAACTATTAAGAAAAAAATGTAAATGTAGCAAATAACAATACGGTACAAAATCCGAGACATTTTCCGAAAAAAATGTAGTTTTTCGGAAAATGTCTCGGTCCCTCAGTAGCTAAGTTAGTCCCCCGCACCACCGCGCCGCACCCCTCTGTTGCATTTACGTTGTGTCAGTCAGTGCACCCCTGTCGCTCGGAGAGGGTGGTGCGTTCCCCGATCATACCCGCGCGGCATAACTTTTCTCGCGAGCGTCGACACGTAAGTAAATGTTTAACTATTCACATAAAAATAACTCTGTAACTAAATTTCGTTATGAAATAAGTATTCACGAATATAATTTTGAATTTTTACAGATAAGAAGAAATTATTTTAGAGTGGATTTAAAAGATGAATAAGAAGACATTGAGAATAAATCTATCAGAGCTGATGATAATGACGGTGACCTATGTATAGTGATCAGAGCGAACCTAGCAGCCATTAGAAGACAATGAAGGTGGTAAAAGTTGAAAGAAACAAAATTGATAAAATAAATAAGGAATGTATTCGCAGCATTTTTTTTTTATATAACTACTGATTATGTTGTTCTTTCTATTATGTGATATATTTGCAACGCTATTTGATTTCTATTTCAAATAAATAGGTTGTATAATATAATATAATGATTGTTTTATTTCTAAAAATAACTAAGTCATACTAATTGATACACTACAATAAATTATATTGAATAATTTAGTGGCGCCAGTTCTCGCATAGGTAACATACACAGTTTTATGAACCGACTTCAAAGAAGAAGAGGTTATCAACTCGTGTTTTTTTTAAATGTTGTAGGCGCAGAACTCTGTCATTTATCAACTGATTTTTTGTCTGAGAGGAGATACTTCTGTGATAATAGGATGAAATGAGGAATTGAAAGAACTCCTCAGAAATAATCGTCATTATACTATAATCAAAAATTTGCATTCAGAAAGTGTAATTTGGTAAAGTGAAACTGCTGAAGAAAACCATATATGGCCACCTGAACTTCTCAATAATTAGTATTTCACGGATAGCGATTAGATAAGTCTCGTTTAAGGTTGTTAAGCAACTATTACTAAGAAAATGTAAATGTAGCAAATAACAATACAGAACTGTTGATGAAGCCGGAATGTAGTCTACTAATGATTTTTAAACTTCTTCTTATCGTTTGGTTAGTGGCCAACCTGGTGACAGAGTTATTTATATCGCCCATATTTAGGCCACTGTCGTGATCTAACGACTGTTAACAGTCGGGACCGACTTTTAACGTGCCCTCCGAAGCACGGAGACGCTCGGATGAAATACCACTATTCGGTCACTCATCTATAGGGTTACCGCGCTCTTGGTAGCTTAACCCGCTGATCGTTTACCGAACAGCGAGTGCACTTAGCTATGAGCGCCTCATAATTTTTAACCGACTTCAAAAAGAGGAGGTTAAATTAAGTTGAAATTTGGAATTTAGTTTAATTTATAACGTAGTTACTGATAATTATTATCGGCAATTCAATCTTTAAACTGGTAAAACATATTTCATAGTAAATGCAGCATTAACCCACATATCAAACACACGCGACAGATTCTAATTACTATTTCGGTTTTGGCTTCTAGGAATACGTCCATCTACCATGATTAATTTTCCAGTTAACATTTTAACACTGATTACACTCTGAATGCACGTTATATGAAGATAATATTTTTGAAGTGAAAACTTCTTTTAGCACGTTACATATATTTTTAGATGAGATAAAATCTCTGGATTCGCGACACCGTTACGAGACGCAGCTTGACATATCCGAAAAATCTTTTTTCGACTGTCACGTTATTGAAGCAAAGAAGCGATATATGCATGTACATATAGCAGACCGCGTACGCGTCTAGATAAATTAAAAAAAAAAAACATTTATTCCTATAAAATTTATAACAACTATTTTACCTAGTGTTTTCACTTCTGTCGGCACTCCCGGAGTGCATTTTTTTTTTATACGGCCCGCCTTATGGTTAGCAGTTACCGTAGTCTATTGACGCTTGCAATACCAGAGGTAGCAGTTGCATGTTGCCGACCCATTCACATTTATATTTTTGCACCAATTCCTGGGATAGGTAAAAGTTCCTTTCAAAGACTGCCTCGGTGGTCCTGGGGCACACAGGGCAAAACTTTGTGTGACCCACAAATTGTTGTTCTGAGTCTGGGTGTAATTTGTGTTTGTAAAGTCCCCCGCGACACAGAGCTTGTTCTCTAGCTTCGGCTTAGCAGCTACAAGGCTGAGCTAGGACCATTTTTGTTAAAAAAACAAAATTATTTTTGTTTAAGAGAGGTAGGACACCATACTAGCGAGCAAGCCCGACTGGGGAAGGACTTCCACCTTACAGAAGACCACAGCCAAATGACTACACACAGCGGTGAAGTTGTGTTCCTGTGTGTGAGTACAGGTCTCCAGCGCTCATTTAGGAATGCGTTTTGAAAGATACGTATTCCTATCCCAGGGTTACTTCCATCTTAAAGCCCTGGTGTAAAAAAATGGGTTGGCAACACGCAAGTGATACCTCTGGTAATGCAAGCGTCTATAGGCTACGGATACTGCTTAACATCAGGTGGGCCGTATGCTTGTTTGCCACCCAAGTGGCAAGTAGTATAAAAAAAAAAAAAAAAAACTTAATCATGGTTAATTATATTTATTAATTATAAGTCACATACATTTTTTGTTATTTGAAATTTTGTTTAAGCACAATAAATATGCTTCTTTCTTTCTTTTCTTTCAAGTGCGGTGGTTGTCTTTTTTTAAGAAACAAAGAAACAAACGAAAAGCATTCCTAAATAAGCGCTGGCGACCTGGAAGTTCGTTAACACTCCTCACTGTTCAAACAACAACTGGAGAACTTCACCGCGGCGCGCGGCGCCCAAAGATAAATTAAACTTTACAAACTCTGACGTGTCTTTATAGCTACCTACCTAAACATCTCGCAAATGCACACACATACGAATAAACTATTTCTCAAAGTTTGGATTGGAGAACACTTAAGTTACTGAATGTGCCGTTTAGAGATTTAATATATAAAATTCTCGTGCCACGGTGTTTGTAATTAAACTTCTCCGGAATGGCTCGACCGACTTTTGTGAAATTTTGTGTGCATATCGGTCAGGTCTGCGAATCGGACAACGTCTATTTTTCATCCCCCTAAATGTTAAAGGTGGTCCATCCCAAAATTTTAATTTTAATTTTTTAGGCAAAATATTATTTGTTTTAATTTTTTTATGATACAAAAATACATACAACCCTAAATTTTTAATACTATTTTAGTATAAAATATATCTTGTGTGATGTCAGAAAGGGTCCTAATCTCAGCTCTGTGCTGTGGCATTTTAAACTGCAGCGCTGATTCTCTGATCTGGCCTTAGTGAGGTCACGGCCAGTTATACAGACAAATAAATAGATAGAAAACTCTTTATTGTACACCATACATATATGATACAGAATATAATATTTAAATATGCGTTGAATATATTAAGGATCAAAAATAAAAACAAAAAATTAAAAGAAAAAATTTGTTCAAAATAAAAAAAAAAAATTTTTTGTTTGTTGGAATGGAATAAAATCGACTAAGCGTCGGGCTGAACACACAGGTCAAGTATTAATAAAATACATAATCTGTGCCATCCGCGCTCAATTCATTAATGTCATTTTGACATCTCCTATCCCTTTGTCTATGACAAAAGAATGGAGACGCGCGATGTTCGCAAGGTCTCTTTAAATTGATTCATTTAATCGAGAAAAACTAAGAAAGTTATATATAAGTACTAGCTGTTGCCCGCGGCTCCGCCCGCGTGGATGTCGGTTATCGCTGCAAAAAGTGTGTTACTCCAGACCATAATCTATCTGTGTGCCAAATTTCATCCAGATCCGTTCAGTAGTTTTTACGTGAAAGAGTAACAAACATCCATCCATCCATCCATTCTTAAAAACTTTCACATTTATAATATTAGTAAGGATATTAACCGTAATAATAATGTAATATAATGTACAAAAAGTCGTTCTACTTGTAATAAATATCATAAAAACTGTTTTTTACTGTTGAAATTGGTGTGTTATGTGTTCGCTTTGTGTGTTTCTTTTTTATAGAAATAGTAGGAATTGAGATCAGTGGCCTCAGTTTGCTAGCAGCGGCATTCAGCGAACTAGGTTATAAAGTAGGGCAGGAAATCCAAAAATCTCTGTTATAATTATTACTGGAACGGTATAAGAATGAGTTACGAGAGTAAGGTTTTTGATTTCGTGAGGGGCGTATCTTTAATAATATTGGTGAGTCTGTAAACGAGGTTAAAATATTAAATAATTGGGTGATATCAAACATGTTACGTTTATTGTAAAGAGTTACTAAATTATGCGTACACAATGCATTTTTATATGAATCATCATAAATTATTATACGGTAATTAAGTTATTTAAGGAACTTTTTCTGAACATTTTCGACACGATCAATATGTATTTGAAAGCATGGGCTCCAAACAGTACTGCAAAAGTCTAGAATAGAACGAACAAATCCTTCTAATATTATAAACGCGAAAGTTTGTAAGTATGGATGGATGGATGGATGTAAAACTACTGAACGGATCTGGATTAAAATTTGGCACAGAGATAGATTATGTTCTGGAATAAAACATAGGCTAGTTTTTACAGCGATAACCGACATCCACGCGGGCGGGCAACAGCTAGTGAGAAATAAAGAATTTTTAATGTTTTGGTGTCTCTAAAAAGTTTACTTACTTACGCGAAGAATAAATCCTAGATTCTGAAATGTAAAAATACTTACTATCCGGTTAAATTATATTGTATACCTAGCCGGGACGCTGATATTCGATGCTTTGCCTTGGTATTGTTATGTATATTGCCGGTAGATAACTAATGGATAGACTAGATAGTCTAACATACATATAAGGTAGGAGTAATACGCATCATTAGATTACTAATCAAATAAAGCCCGTCAGATACGACTACGTAAGTAGCTCTAAATACAGAAGGTAATATGATAATATTGTTTGCAACGAAATTGCAACTTTATTGCCATGAAATAGGATTTTTAATTTACATTTAAACAAAATTTTCCATGCTGCGCTGTAATCCCGGATTAATACCCGGGATTTACTCAGGTAGTAATTAGATAATGTACCAAAAATATTAAATATCAGATGCGTTCCGAGCACGACTAATAAAACAAAGTATAGCCTATTTAATACCTTAAGACTCCTTATACTATAATCTTTTTCACATTAATATTCTCTTAGATCAAAACCTCCTTACACAAATTTGACATATTATTATTGGCCGTTTAGAGAATTCGTCATTAAAAAAAGTATCACCGCTGTGCCGGTCGGAGTGGGGGGTGTTAGGTTTATTATTTTCGTTACGGAATTTTTGGATACGGTCTCCACGCCCATGGCCCGCGATAGAAGAGAAAGAAATTCAATAAAAAAAACAGTTGATTACGGGACATTAGATAATGAATGTCTCAAGGCAGGAGCATTACGCTTACTTTGCAGACTAACAATTTTCGTGTCTTCCAAGTTCAACGTCATTGTATAAAAATCTTCGAGAAAAGTATTCATAAGGTCTCTAAAAGTACCTGTATAAAAGCGTGAAACTACTGAACGGTAGTTTTACGTGAAAGAGTAACAAACATCCATCCATCTATACTTACAAACTTTCGCGTTTACAATATTAGTGGGATTATGTTGCACAGTTTGACGACTTATGAAAGAACTGGAATTGCAGAACTGAGCGAGTGGCACGCTTACGTCACGAGGCACCACGTGCGCATGATGGTATATAACGCACCATCCCACCTCGCCCGACTGAGCGAGTGGCACGCTTACGTCACGAGGCACCATGTTCGCATGATGGTATATAACGCACCATCCCACCTCACCCGACTGAGCGAGTGGCACGCTTACGTCACGAGGCACCATGTGCGCATGATGGTATATAACGCACCATCCCACCTCGCCCGACTGAGCGAGTGGCACGCTTACGTCACGAGGCACCAAGTGCGCATGATGGTATATAACGCACCATCCCACCTCGCCCGACTGAGCGAGTGGCACGCTTACGTCACGAGGCACCATGTGCGCATGATGGTATATAACGCACCATCCCACCTCGCCCGACTGAGCGAGTGGCACGCTTACGTCACGAGGCACCATGTGCGCATGATGGTATATAACGCACCATCCCACCTCGCCCGACTGAGCGAGTGGCACGCTTACGTCACGAGGCACCAAGTGCGCATGATGGTATATAACGCACCATCCCACCTCGCCCGACTGAGCGAGTGGCACGCTTACGTCACGAGGCACCATGTGCGCATGATGGTATATAACGCACCATCCCACCTCGCCCGACTGAGCGAGTGGCACGCTTACGTCACGAGGCACCATGTGCGCATGATGGTATATAACGCACCATCCCACCTCGCCCGACTGAGCGAGTGGCACGCTTACGTCACGAGGCACCAAGTGCGCATGATGGTATATAACGCACCATCCCACCTCGCCCGACTGAGCGAGTGGCACGCTTACGTCACGAGGCACCATGTGCGCATGATGGTATATAACGCACCATCCCACCTCGCCCGACTGAGCGAGTGGCACGCTTACGTCACGAGGCACCATGTGCGCATGATGGTATATAACGCACCATCCCACCTCGCCCGACTGAGCGAGTGGCACGCTTACGTCACGAGGCACCATGTGCGCATGATGGTATATAACGCACCATCCCACCTCGCCCGACTGAGCGAGTGGCACGCTTACGTCACACACGTTGATTCAGTCAGCTATCTGTCCGATAGCTACATACTGCCTAGAATCACTACGGGTATGCGACCCCGGACTGCTCTAGCTACTGCTGTCACACTCTACTTCCCGTGGCAGTAGTATCCCTTCCTACATCCTATCATCCCCAATAGCGGATGCCTCCCGCTGCGACAGACTGGCGACCCCGGTCAGTCACTAGACCTAGCACTATGGTGCCACAACTTAGGTCAGCATCAGAGGTCTTGCTGATGCTTAGGGACGTTCCTGCCTCTTACCAATTGTAGCGGCCTCCCATTCCATTGGATCCATAGAGGTGGAGATAAGAGTGCACCTGTGTTTGCGCGGACACTGACGTAATTAACGTTTTGTGCACTATAATATCTCCTGCGTAACTGACTTGGCTTCTGACAATGGACTCCGATTCAGACAGTCCCACGGCGATGGGCAGAGGTAGAGAGGTCTGATTGTGATGCCTTTGTCTGATGCCTGCACGTGGGCGGCTCAGGGTAGATGGTCGCTTTACACTGCATAGGGTTAACAGTGCAATTCGGCAGCTCCCTGAGTGACGAAGCAGCTCTATTTAGAGAGGCCCTGCTTCCCCCAATCCGGGGAGGGGACTAGAAAAGGTGTCCTAAAAAAGGCTTAACCCATCACACTCGGAGATAGTAGCCACGTCTGTCTCTGCATCACCCTTAACGTGGTCGAAGGAAAATAAATAGTAAGAAAAAAGAAACACCTAAGTCCCGAAATATGACCTTTGCAATGTGGAATGTGCGCACCCTCCTTGATCGAGAAGCCAACCTAGGCATACCTCGAAAAACTGCTCTAGTATCCCGAGAACTCCAACGCTACGGTGTGGATATCGTTGCTCTCAGCGAGACACACCTGGCTGACGAGGGGGAGATGGTTGAGCGAAGAGGCGGATATACTTTCTTTTGGAAAGGTACCCCGTCTTCGGAGCCTAGGAGGTCTGGTGTTAGTTTCGCCATCAAAAACCACATCGCCTCTAAATTGGAGGAGTGTCCTGCGCACATCTCGGACCGCATCACCACGTTGCGCCTCCACCTGGACGGTGGCAATTACCTTAACGTCATCAGCGTATATGCGCCAACAATGGACAAGGATGATGAAATCAAGGCCAAGTTTTATGAGGAAGTCACGCAAGCCCTCTCCAGAGTACCTCCTAGGGAGCAGATACTTTTGATGGGCGATTTTAACGCCAGAGTGGGGCGTGACTTTGAAGCTTGGCCTTGGGTCTTGGGAAGACATGGTGTTGGAAACATGAATAGTAATGGACAACTACTTCTGTCCTTATGCGCTCAATTTGAGCTAGCGATCACCAGCACCATGTTCAGGCTCCCGGCAAAATATAAGACCACATGGATGCATCCGAGGTCAAAACACTGGCATCTGATTGACTATGTAATTGTACGACAAAGAGATATTTCCCAAGTGCATATCACCCGCGTTATGCGGGATGCTAATGCGGTCTGCTCCTCGGATCACCGACTTGTCGTGACAAAACTGAGGCTCCGCCTGTATCCTCCCCGCAGATCTCAGGGAGTAAAGCCAAAGGGTATGGACCTTGAGAACCTACGGAATCCTGACATCCGTAAGGCCTACGCTCAGGCAGTAAGTGGTGCACTCCAGGCTATAGATGATGAGAATGGTGATACTGTGGCTAACTGGCAAATGCTCTCGTCCCACCTAGTCGCCGCCGCGTCGCAGACACTGGGTGCCAAATCCAGCAGACATGAGGATTGGTTTGATGACAATGACGAAATTTTGTCGAAAGCCATACAGAAGCATCGTTCTCTCCTACGTCAACATAGTGATAACCACCAGGCGGAGGCAGTCAAACATAGTGGGGCTGAACTGCGAAAATATGTACGGGAAATAAAAGACAAATGGTGGCGCGATAAAGCCGAGCGCATGCAGTGGCTTGCTGATACCAAACAGTTGGGTGCATTTTATGATGAGGTCCGCAAACTTCTTGGTAACGTGATTCGTACTCGAGTACCCCTGAGTTCTCTAGATGGTACACAATTGCTTACTAATAAGACAGATGCACTCAACAGATGGGGAGAACATTTCAACACCTTGCTTAATGTTGATCGAGCAGCAGACATCGTACACATTAGCTCGATGGCAGCACTCCCCACGAACATCAAGCTGGACGAGCCACTGACTCTGCGCGAGGTCATAGTCGCGATTCAACAACAGCAGAATAAGAAAGCGGTCGGCGTTGATAACTTACCAGGAGAACTGATCAAGTATGGAGGTGAAGAATTGCATAGAGCTATCTGGAAGCTATATGATTAAATGTGGGATCAGGAGCGGGTACCTGATGATTTTCGAGTATCACGTATCTGTTCTTTGTACAAGAACAAGGGCGACAGATCTGATTGCAATTCCTACAGAGGCATCTCCTTACTGACTTCTCCGGGGAAAGTTTTTGCTCGAATATTACTAAACCGCCTGCTACCCTTATCTGAAGACATACTGCCGGAAACCCAATTTGGCTTCCGGCCAAATCGAAGCACGTGTGAGGCTATCTTCTCTATTCGTCAGCTTCAAGAGAAGAGTCGAGAGCAAAGGCAACCACTGTATGCATGTTTTGTTGACCTTGAGAAAGCCTTCGACAGCGTGCCTCGAGAAGCTTTATGGGTGGTACTGGCGAAACTGGGATGCACGGACAAGTTCGTTAGAATGATCCGACTCCTGCATGATGACATGCGATGTTGTGTCAATGTACAAGGTGAAGACTCTGAGTTCTTTACAGTGAGCTGCGGCGTAAAACAAGGCTGCGTGCTCGCGCCAACTCTGTTCGCCTTGTACTTTGCAGTTGTAGTAAGGGAAGCCTTGCAAGGTCTGTCTGATGGCATTCGTGTTCGTTTCCGTACCGATGGTGGTGCAGTCTTCAACCTATCGAGACTTAAAGCTCGCACCAAGGTGTCTCACGCGACTATTACGGAGATGATGTATGCGGATGATTTATGTTTTGTAGCGGAATCCTCAGAGATTCTACAAACACTTATGTCGAGACTTGATGAGTCATGTCGCAGATTTGGCTTAAAAATCAACGTAAGAAAGACCGAAGTGATGGCCCAAACGTTGAATAGTGTCCCAGCTGACATTAAACTCGCTGACGTCTCACTTAAGCAGGTAGATCTGGGGAGCACCGTAACATCGAGGTGCCTCCTTGATAATGAAGTCATCAGCAGAATCGGAGCAGCTGCTGCAGCCTTTGGTAGACTTCGTATCAGGGTGTTCCGTTCACACGACGTAAAGCTCTCTACAAAAGTAGATGTATATACATTGGTCGGACCGTGTTCGGAACACGGAAGTTCTACGGCGGGCAAATATAGGTGGAATCGAGTCTTATCTAATAAAACGGCAGCTTCAGTGGTGTGGCCATGTCTCCCGAATGTCTGATGACAGAATGGCTAAGCGCATCTTTTACTCTGAGCTGCAGGGTGGCAAACGGAAACACGGTGGCCAATTCCTGCGGTACAAAGACGTGCTTAAGCGACACATGAAAAAATGTGACATAGAACCGTCACAATGGGAGGCAATGGCGGCAGACCGACCACGGTGGAGGCACACCATAAACACCAAGGTGGCCGAGTTTGAGACAAAACGAATAGTAGAGCTCGATGCTAAACGAGACGAGCTCAAGGCCCGAATACCCGAGGCCATACACTATAACTATGTCGGAGGGGTACTGACCTGTAGCGTATGTGGTCGTACATGCGTTGCAAAGATCGGTTACGTCAGTCATATGAGAGCACATCAACGAGGCTCTCAATAGTTAGTAGCCAGTCGCTGTGGCCGAATACGGTCAGGATATATATATATATTAGGAATTGCAGAAAAAAACAATTTTCCATTGCTGTATTTTAATTTTGAAATAATTGTCTGGCAAATGTACTGCGCCATACCGAGCCCCGAAGCAGCGCTAAATTATATGTATAAAGTTCAAATTCAAATTCAAATTCAAATTGTTTATTTTGCAAAATATAGGTACAGAGGGTTGACATGTTATGATAATGATAGTATCACTATACTTTGCCTCGCGGCATGCAAAAAAAATAATATAAAATGTCATACATTACTAATGTCGATGTTATTCAATTAAAGTTATTAAATTAAAATCAATAAGATAGGTCCACATTAATTAAACAATTACAATTAGATCAAGCAAACGACACAAAATAATTAACATATAACAATCAAAACCATTCATTTAATTATAAAAATGTATCTTTGAGGTATTCGCTAACGGAATAATACCCTTTGTCTAGCAGAAGAGACTTTACTCTACCCTTAAATATATTAAAACTGTCTACTTCTAAAATTGCTTTCGGTAGGTGATTATAAATAAATGGAGCCATACACAATATGCTCTTGTTTAAATATGCTGTAGAATTAGATGGACAAGATTTCTTAAGGTGATGTCTTTTGCTCTTTAGTTTATTAAAAAGTTGTATATTTTTCCTTACAAATAAGACAGTTTCCAAAATATAGATACATGGTAAGGTCAATATCTTTAATGCTAAAAAATGGGGTTTACAACTATCAGGAGGTTTAATATTACAAATAGTCCTAATACATTTCTTTTGGGATATAAACACTCTTTCGACATCGGTTGAGTTACCCCAAAATATGACACCATAATTTAAAATAGTAGACACATAGCCGTGATATGCTGTTACAATAGTTTGTCTACTGGCTGTCTTAGATAGTATATAAAGAGCATAGGAATGCTTGTTTATTTTGGAACACAATGTTTCTAAGTGAGACTTCCAATCTAAGCCATCATTTATAATTAGTCCCAAAAATTTTGTATTTTGTACTTGTCCTATTTGTTCATTGTCATATCTTATATCTAGGTTAGTCATTTTGTTTACTCTGTTACGGAATGTCATTATATTAGTTTTACTAAGATTTATTTTTAAATTATTTGTGTCAAGCCATTCGATAATGTTACTTAGAGTTGTATTAATGTCATGTTCAATTTGTTCTCTGTCATTGCCCGTAAATACAATTGTGCTGTCGTCCGCAAAAAGTATGGTCTTATGGTTTATTATCTGAGGCAAGTCGTTTATATAGATAATAAATAAAAGCGGTCCTAGCACGCTTCCCTGGGGAACTCCAAAAACCACATTTCGCTGTTCCGATGAGTAGTTAATTACCATTTTTTTAGTTTTGGACACCTTAGAAATTTGTGTTGTCTGTATCCTGTCACTGAGATAAGATTTTATTAATTTATGCACATTTCCTCTTACTCCATAGGCGTATAGCTTGTTTAATAAAGTTGAGTGATCAACATAGTCGAAGGCTTTAGTTAAGTCCATAAAAATAGCAGCGGCTAGTCTTTTACTATCTACTTCGGTCATAACCGCCCTTAGGAAATTGTATATAGCTATATTAATATTTTTATTTTTTCTGAACCCAACCTGTTCATCGACAAGTAAACTATTATTTTCAAAATAATTATACAAGGACCCATGGATGACCTTTTCAAATATCTTTGAAATTACTGGAACCAGTGCTATTGGTCTGAAACAGCTTAAATCATTTCTATTATCTTTTTTAAAGAGAGGCTTTATTACGGTAATTTTTAATTCATTAGGAAACACACCGTTTGTTATACATAAATTAATCAAATGGCTCAATATGTATGACAACTTTACAGAGACATGTTTCAACATTATGGTAGATATTTCATCATAGCCAGTACTGTTTGTAGGTTTCAGACCTAAAATTATTTTGTTAATATCGTCAGGAATAGTTGGTAGCATAAACAAGGAACCTACATTTTTATTGACGCATATTTTGGGCCTAGTTTGTCGTTGTATAGATACCTGATCTACAAAATAGTCATTAAATGAATTCGCTATTTGTACAGGATCTCTGATGATAGTGTTATTATCAATAATATGGTCCATGGCAAATTCTTTGGGAACATTAAACTTATTTTTGTTAATAACAGCCCAAGTTGCCTTGCTTTTATTAGACGCATTATTTATAAAGTTATCATTTTGGGACTTCTGCGTTAATTTAATTATCCTGTTAAGTCTCTGCAATAGTTTCATAAAATTATTTTTATTGTAGTCAGTACGGTTTTTTCGATACTGCCATAAAAGTTGTCGCTTTCGCTTACAACATATCCTTATTCCTTTCGTGATCCATTTTGGTCGTATTTTAGCATACACTTTGACAAGTAATACTGGAAAGCATAGATTGTAAAATAATCGAAACGTTTCGTAAAACTCACTAAATGCAAAAGTTGGATCATCGCAATTAAGCACGTCGTGAAAACTTAGCGAATTTATGCATTCCATAAATTTATGAATATTTTCATCACAGTAATCGCGTTTTTCAACGTACCAGTACTTTAATGGGTTAATATGTTTTACTGGTACTGTGAATAATTGTGCTGTATGATCAGATATTGCAAATTCTAGAATCTCCTATGAACTGTTACGTGTGTTAAATAAGAAATTATCAATACATGTGCCGCTTATTAACCGCGTCGGTTGTTCGAAAGCTAATTTTAAATTGTAAGACCAAATGATATGCTTAAATTCAGTACTCTCGAAACTTCTTTGAAGTATATTTATGTTAAAATCTCCACAAAGAATTATTTTCTTTTTACCGTAACAAAAACGAGTAAATAAGGAGTTAAAATTTAAAAAGAATCTGTCACAGTCTTCCACGCTACTTCTCGGTGGCCTATATACGCATATCACAATGAGTTTGTGTTCCAAAAGTTCCACCCCTGAGCATTCCATTATGTTTTCGATACAATAATTGTCGATTTCTGTTATAGGAGCAAATGGCATCATGTTATGAACCAATATACACGACCCACCACGACGATTTTTCCTACAAAAAATAGACCCAAGAGTAAAATTAGGAATATTTAGCAAATCCCTGTCTTCTCTAACCATATTATGCTCTGTTATGCACAATACTCCAATGCCTCCCTTTTCATGTTCTAATGACTCGAGAATGACTGTAAACAGGTCCGACTTTGACATCAGACCATTAATGTTTTGATGTAATATATTAATTTTAGCCTCGAAAAAATGTTTCGGAATTACATACGATGTCAGTTTTAGTTTGTTCGGAATCACACAAATCCTGGTCACAAGTCTGAGTAGCTACTGAATTATACAATTTATGTTCACAAATTGACATATCCTTTATATTATGTAGTGCACTGGATTTCCCTTTTACATAGTTATTATAATTATATGCATAATTTAATTTTAATATTTCCTTTAGCAGGTAACGGCCAGTAAAATATGACATTTTAGATCTATATGGAATGAAAGATTCGTAATTCAAGTTAACAAAAATAGCATTTTTATGTCTATTACAAATATATCTGAGTTCATAATTAATTTTATTGATATTCAGTGAATTATTAAATGGAATTTCGGTAAAAAGTATGTTAGTATTGGTTACAGTACTTAGAAAAACAGAGAGACTTGATTGGAATTCATATGGTGTCATATCATTCACACCCCCTAATATTATAACATAGTCTTTCATAGTTAATGTTGATTTTATTTCAGTAATTGAAGTACTTAGAATATGAGATATTTTTGCGCCAGGTTTCATAAAACAAGTTACTGTGTAATCGTAACCTAGTAATTTTTGAAGAATTCTTTGAAGTCCTCTTCCCTGTTCATCTGATAGTATTATTATTTTTCTCTTATCTTGTTTCATCCCGGGGTTCGATTCGCTTTTATTTTTCTGAGCTGGTTCCACAGATGTCTGTTTTTTCATATAATTCTGACTTCGGTCTAAGCTGGTTTTGTTATCAGCAATTGTGGCCATGTCTGGATTATATATTTTAGGGCTGCTAGTCTGAGTGCAGTCGTTTGCTGGTATTTTTATAGGTGAATCACAACTAAGATTTAAATTGACAATTGGCTGCTGGTTGGGTTTAAGCGAATGGTGATCGTTTATGGTACATGCTGTAAATTCCCGCGAAGATGTTCTAGGAAGTCCCATTTTCATATTGATACATTTTAGACGTCTCCGATATTGCGGCGAATAGAACTTTATTGGTGTTGTACTGTTTGACTTGAGCGTTTCTGTAACCCCAACTGACTTTAGAAGTTTTATTTTACACTGATATGTATTTATTTCCTTTTTTAAATTAGTATTTTCAATATTTAAATTATCAATTTCTGCATTTGCTATTTCAAGTTCTGTTGTTAATTTATTTAATTTACTTTTTACTGCGTTTAATTCTTCATTATAGCATTTGTTATTGCTACTTGTTGTTAATTATGTTATTAGAGAATGCACGCCGCTCTTGTAAAGTTGCTGAAGTGGGTATGCAGACATTGTTTGTTGTTGTAAAGTATAATATGAAGTTATAAATTATTCAAGGTTACTTTGTTGACTATTTAGTGTACCTACACCCAATTATATAAAGGTGCTTTCTCACCTGAGCCTCTAGACAAGTGGCATACGCGATAATCAAATCGAAAAGTCAAAAAAGCAAATGTATGGGATTTGACGTAAGTTTACGACATTATATCTTAAACTTACGTCAAATCCCATACATTTGCTTTTTTGACTTTTCGATTCGACTATCGCTTATGCCACTTTTTTTTTTTTTTTTTTTTTTATACTACCAAGGAGGTAAACAAGCATACGGCCCGCCTGATGGTAAGCAGTTACCGTAGCCTATGGACGCTTGCTACACCAGGGGTATCACTCGCGCGTTTCCGACCCTTTAGAACCTTATAACTCCTTTCTTACTTTTTCCTTTTTCTTTGTTTATTATTTACACTGTTTGGTTTTTGTTAAACCAATATTGAAAATTTTAATAAGATCCAGTATAATGTTGGCTTCCTTTAATGTTCCCCATAATACGTCATTAGACACAGAAGCAGGCATAAATGGGAGTGTTTCTGTCCGTGCAGTACTGGACATACTAAAGGGTTGTGATATCGCCAACGACCTTGAGCATTTGGGCGAAGCAAACACGACCTATTTCTCTAGGTCAGCGCGGTATCCCCGCGCTCGCCAAACAGATGTACTCTTTGAATGGTCGTCTTTTTAATATTTAATAAATTATAATTTAAACTTATTCTAAATATAACATTGCCAAATTATAGGTGTATGTTATCTTCAAATCTTGTTTTTTTTTCGTATTATTTGATAAAAATTGAAATCATAAAGTGGTTTCATCTCAATAATTTGGTGCTGATTCGATGTTTTTTTTACAAACTTTTTAGAATTACTATAAAATTTATGACAAAACCATAGTATCAAACACATCTTGTAGATTAATACTGTATTTTTTGGCAGTCATTTGTTTACAAATGCTAACAAAAATGGTTTCATTTACACCTCTCTTTCATCATTTCTTGAGAGAGGGGCCTAAAGCACTCTGGGTATAAAGATTTTGCCTGGATCCAAACTGACTTATGTATTAAAGGACGTAGTTGAAAATAAAACAAATTGGTTTTAGGTCATATTTATTTATTTATAGGTTTGCCTACAATTATTACACATTTCATACAGGTAATACATGCATAATATATAAGGTAGGTATAGGTGTACAACATCAATCGGCAAACACAACATGTATCTATAATATTCGGATTTATACAGATATAACAAACAGTAATAATAAAAGACAGTTTATGAGTAATAATAATCACAGTTTAATTTAATTAAGTTACAATAGTGCTTTGTTGCTGTGAACCTGACTCTTAAATCTATACAGGCTGGTATTAAACATGTCAATTTGTTTATCAGTTTTGTTATAAATTCTACTTAGTCTTGGTATTGGAGAGTTGAAGCCGAGGACTGTTTTACATGATGTTGGGTATAGTAGATTGATAGTATTTCTGGGACACTTACGAGGAATATCTGCAATAATGACAATTAAAGTGGGCACGTCGGCTTCGGGCACATAACAATATCTATTATCCTAATGGCATGATGACGAAGCAATATACTAGCTACCTAACACAAATAAACCCTAATACATACATTTATTTTTTATTTATTAATGGTACAGAAAACAAACAGTATTAAAGATAAACCTTTTACCAGTAAAGTTTTCAATATTATTTGTACAAAGCATCGGTAGCATAATTTCAGATAAGTACATTAAAAAAAAGAAATGAGAAGAAATTTGTGTTCTAGAATTCAGCAGAACAAATAATAAGAAATCAATATTAATAATAATTTGTTAACCGATTATATTATCAAATAATAAAACAACAATTTAATTTAATATTAATTATGATAAATATATAATAATGATAATATGTAATACATATTGTGTACGTATTCACATGAAATTAATGTTTTTTTTAAGACGCGTCACGTCACGTTTTCTTACAAAAGAACCAAATATTAAATAATCTGGTTCGGCATAATTTGTATCTGTCTTTATTTCTTCATCTTCATCATTATAATGTCAACACTGACATATATTTATCTCAACATAAACTGAAATTAAAACAGTTTTATGCCAAAATGAATATATATCAGTATAATGACCATAGCTTCCTCACGTATAAAAAAGAGCGGAGTAATGGCACCCCGCATAGTTCAGCATAATTTGTATCTGTCTTTATTTCTTCATCTTCATGATATGATGTCAACACTGTCATATATTTATCTTGTACAGGACTGAATGGAAACAGTTTCATGCCAAAATAAATATATATCAGTATAATGACCATAGCTTCCTCACATATAAAAAAGAGCGGAGTAATGGCACCCCGCATAGTTCAGCATAATTTGTATCTGTCTTTATTTCTTCATCTTCATGATATGATGTCAACACTGACTTATATTTATCTTGTCATGAACTGAATGGAAACAGTTTTATGCCAAAATAAATATATATCAGTGTAATGACCATAGCTTCCTCACATATTGTATCATCCAATCTGCAAAACATATTAACCCCTAAGCTTTTAAAAAGTTAGTAAATAACAAATAAGTATTAGGTACCTCTCGTTGTTTCTGTGATTTATTTGTTGTTTGTAATATTATTTACAGTAAATCCACCATTGACTATTGAATAAGAAGTTATATTAAATATTTATCTACATTGAGTATTCGCTGACGATGTTCTCCATAGCTGCTTGTCTTCGTTAGATGTTAACTCGACACTGATAGGAACCAAGAAAACCCACTCTGGATTATAAACAGACATAGATTTTTTCGGTCCAAATCAGTGTAGCGAGTATGCTACTCGTAGTTTGAGACAGCTAAGTGGCTGAATGGCTGAAAGCTGGAAAGTGATCATCGAGAGAACAATTGGTGGATATATCAAATAATGTATTTATATTTTGAAAGTTATACTGTTTGTAACGAAACATTTATTAAAAACACTAAATAGCAAAAAGCATAAATTAAACATATGTATCCCAGATGATAAGACTGCTTATTATTTCATTGACATACTGTTGTAATATTTATTGACATAATATTGTTATAAATATTGACATACCTAATTATGTAGTGAATAAATAATTTTTATTTTTAAGTATGCATGCAATGCGTTCTAAATTGTGAACGCCAGACAGCTGGTTTTAAAGAACTAAGTAATAGTTTTAAGATCTTTGTACCACCCCAAATCACACTAATAAATGATTATGATTATGTCATTTCTAGCTGTCTGTAGTCTGTACACCATAGGTACTATTCTTTTTATCAGACCCAAGTGGTATCTCCAATAAATTTTCATTAGTCAAAAAATACCTACTGTATTTTGACTGCATCAGTTTGCGTGCAACCATATATGGAATTAACAAAAGATTGTAACTATCTGATGATTACAAAGAATGGCGTGAGTTTCTTGCTAGTCATGGCTCCATCTATATCTGTTTTCTAACCAGCCATAGGGTAATTAGCTGACATTATCTTTGCGGCTATCTTGCTACATTTATCTATACTAATATTATAAAGAGGAAAAATTTGTATTTTTGTTTGTTTGTTTGTTTGTTTGTATGTAATGGATAAACTCAAAGACGACTGGACCGATTTTAAAAATTCTTTCACCATTAAAAAGCTACATTATCTGCGAGTAACATAGGCTTTATTTTATTTAAAAAAATAGGGATAAATAATGCCAAGACCTCAGACAATCACTGACTAAATTAGTAACGCCTAATAAACGCCTATAAAATAATTGCTATTTCATTTTTTGTAGGCGCTAACATTTAACAATACTTTAATTTAGGTAATCAGGAAAGCAGCAGAGAAAAGAAAACACTCTACCCAATAAAATTTAATACGATTTTCACCAGGTGATGGCGTAATTCTTCCATTATAGTTTTGTGAGTGTGAATTGGCTGAAGTATTACGATGATAGTTAAACGACTAGGCAAAATCTTGCCGTAGGAGGCAATGTTATTCCTAAATAGATCTAAAAAAAAATCCATGATACTATGTGTCTATCTGCGACCACAAAAATTACTCACAGCGAAACGCGTGATCGGCCTCTGTCTCATCGGAATACTTAACTGATATATATATTTTAACTGATTTTTAAAAGATGAGGTTCCCTAAAATAATATTAAATAAGTTTTTTTTTATCCCTAAACATCGTCATTTAAGGGCCGATTTGTAATATTCTTTTTTAAGTGATCGACAAAGCTCGAAAAATTGCCTCAATTAAGTGGCAATGGGTAGGGCATATAGCTCGCAGAACCAATGGCCGTTGGGGCAGAAAGGTTCTAGAGTGGCGACCACGAACTGGAAGACGCAGCGTGGGCAGGCCTCCAACAAGGTGGACCGAAGACCTGGTAAAGGTCGCAGGCAACCGATGGACAAGGTCAGTTCAGGACCGACTGATGTGGAAAACCTTGCGGGAAGCCTATGTCGAGCAGTGGATGTCTTATGGCTGAGATAGAACTACTTTTGTGGCAAACAAGCATACGGCCCAGCTGATGTTAAGCAGTTACCGTAGCATATAGACGCTTGCAGTACCAAAGGTATCACTTGCGTGTTACCAACCCATTTTTTACACCAGGGCCATAAGATGGGAGCAGAGTATCCATGGGATAGGAATACGTTTCTTTCAAAATTGATCCCTAAGTGAGCGTTGGAGTCCTATACTCACACACAGGAACAGAACTACACCGCTGTGTATAGTTATTTGTCTGTCGTCTTCTAAGGTGTTGGTTCTCTGTAAGGTGGAATTTCTCCCCTATCTGAAAAATTTCTCTTAAAAGACATTTTGCAATGGAATGGATAGTTTTTCATATTGTTCTCATTAAAAAAAACAGTTCTGGTGATCGGATCCGTAGGGAATTGAGAAACCTCTCAAATACTATCTAGGCATACTGCAATGAATCAAACAAATGCATTCAGGAAGCATCAATTCGTTAGTGAAACTAATAAAGTATACTGCAGATGGCCAACTTCTCAATGATAAATAATTAGTCGATGGAGATCAGACATAATGTGTAATTAAATGACTGTAACTAATCACATTCAATGAGCAAATTAAAATGGTACAATCAAACTAATATGATTATACAGCTGGATATAGGCACCGAAACTTCGTAATTAAACAATGTACAAAAAAAATGCATGGTTTCAGAGATATACATAATAATAGATACCTACATATATATCGAATTTACGTTGAACTCTCACCAATATGGTCGACTATAATAAATAGGATTCAGTTTACTGGTTTTTTATTAAGTTTTGTTCCGGGTGCTTATGTAGAATACTATATCTCTATTAACAGAATGATGAATCAAAAAGAATCTAATAACTATGCGGTTCAATTTCTGAAATCCTTGAGCACTACGATTGACCATTATGTCCTTTAGGAAATTTAATAAATTTTTAGCTCACCCAAACTGTGTCACAGTACCTATCAGGTTCATCATATCAACCCATAAATGTCCCACTGCTGGGCACGGGTCTTCCCCATACACTTGGAGGGATATTAGCCTACTACACCACGCTGGCCAGACGGATTGGTATAGGGTTTTATTTTGAATTTTCCTTCTCTTGCAGTGGATATTGTCTGCCTGAATTACTCCTTTAGTCGACTCTTAGGACACCCTTGGGATAGATAGGGGTGGTGATATTTTGTATTCTTAATCCGTCACCACACGGAATCCTATCAGGTTAGAAGTGACCAATTTAAAACGAAATGTATGGATGCAGAAATTTCTACAGGGCATAAGCTAAGCACTGATAAGCTATGCGATAGGCCATAAGATTGTTCACGTTTGCGCTAAGACAATTTGAAGAGCAGAACAATCGTACAAACAAGGAATATTTCTTTATAAAGTTTATTAATTGCAGAACCTTAATGTTCAAAAGAAAAACGTAATTGACAAATCAACAAACGCACAGTTTAAATCACTAGACACTCAGATAGCTATTACGATATAGGCTATCCGCTAAGAAAGATTTTTTTAAATGTAACCGCTAAAGATGACAATCAGCCGATGAAAGTTTGTAGTTTTCAGAATTACAGTAAAAGACTGAACACGCGAACGAAGTCGCGGGTACAGCTAGTAATTTATAATCTTGATAAATGTTTTAACATCTATACTTATATTTATAAATGCGATAGTGAGTTTATTTGTTTATTATGTTTTGACGACTAAACGGCTGTATGGATCTCAATAAAATTTGCATTTGCATTGCAAAGAGAGAGATGGTATCCTGGAGAGAAGCACCTGGATACCAGCTTGGACCCTTTGAATAAATCCAAAGATGCGCTGTGAGGATTGTTGACGATCCCAAGCTCACAGGTGGTATTGATCCACTAAGTCTAAGGAAAGACTTTACCTCCTTGTGTGTGTTCTACCGCCTGTACAATGGGCTGAGTTCTGAGGAATTATTTGAGATGATACCTACGGCCAAGTTCTATCAACGCACCTCTCGCCACCGACAGGGAGTTCATTCTCACATCCTTGCAAACCTACCGTACCGTAAGATTCCAGAGGAATTTCTAACCACGTACGATTAGTTGTGGAATGAGCCAGCAAAATTTTCCCAAGAGACTATAGCATGAGTTTCTTCAAGAATGGAGTTATAAGGTTTTTAAAGGGTCGGCAACGCGTGAGTGACACCCTTGTTGTTGCAAACGTCCATAGTAACTGCTTACCATCAGGCGGGCTATATGCTTGTTTGCCACCGTGGTAGAATAAAAAAAGCTAAATAAGTTTCGTTACATAGGTATGTATAATAGCAATATAGTAAGTATCAACATGTCACAAGAAATAAAAAATAGAAAACATTTCCGATGTAGCCTTTCCTTCGTTAGTCTTCTTCGTTCGTGTTGTTCACTTGTTGTACCAACAGTAAACACTGATACACATATAAAATTACACTCACCATGAATTAAAAACAGTTAGAAATAAATTATATGTGTATCGGTGTACCGTTATTGTTCTTTTATATTCATATTTACTCTTTCCTTTTTGCTTAAAAATAATTAATTTACAATCCATACGAAGCACCAGAGAACGATGTGCATTAAAAGAAGATGAAAAATTTAAAAATGTATGTTTGACATTTGGAAAGTATAAATGAATAAAGAATAACATGATTACATACAAAAAACAACACAGAAATAAAATAAAGTTATACTAAATATTTATACCTGCATTGAGTATTCGCTGACAGTGTTCTCCATAGCTGCTTGTCTTCGTTAGATGTTACCTCGACACTAATAGGTCCCAAGAAAACCCACTCTGGATTATAAACAGAATATAGATTTTTTTGAGTCGTAAACAGTGTAGCGAGTATGCTTATCGTACTTTGAGACAGCAAGTGGGTGGATGGCTGAAAGCTAGATCACTGAGAGAACAATTGATGGATATCAAATTATATATTAGCTAAGGTGTACGATATCTGCAACAATACGGAGATTAGTTAAGCTTCTAATTGACTTGACTTAAAATTATAAAAGCTTTTGTGTCCGAAATTATGTTAAATTTATGTCTCAGGTGTGAAATCCACACCGTGCTACACACTTGATTCTTAGATATTTTAAGAGTCACGTTATTCTTTTAAAGAACATAGTGATATAGTTACTTTAAATAGAGAATCATTGGCACTGTTTATCTTTCCCTTTCTCCACACTTTTCCTTACATTTGTTAAATCAACATTAAAATTTGACGTGTGGTCTATCTATATGCTACTATTAAATGAAAACTTTTAATTGGCTTATTTTTACTAAGTGTCATTATAATATTATTATGTAGCTGTAAGCTTTCCAAAATATAATTTTTTATTTTTATGTTTCGGGACATTTTGGGACTCGGCTTCTTTAAAAAGTTGCGTAAGTACTCTGCAATTAAAATTAAAATTAGTATAACACTGTACGACAATTGTATTGTATGCACTTAGTAAATTACACCTTGAAATGGGAACAAAAGAGTTATTGGGTCGAGGTGTAAGGGTACTAGTTGATTGATACTATAGAAGAGAAACTGTCAACACCATAAACGTGGTAGTGATTGTTAGTGGTCAAGTGCCTCAGTGGCAGAAAGGTAGAGAGGTGTCATTCGACCTAAACGATGGCCTCAGCCAGAAACAAGATCTTATCTTCTGGTAGAAATCAGCAGATGGAGAAGAGGGTTCTTCCTGGGAGCAATCAGGTCCGTGGGGTCGCTACTCCCCAACAGCTCACCCAGAGCTGCCCTGCGGCATTGTAAATTATTACATTTTAAATAGTTGCTTGTCGAATGAAATAAATGAATTTGTACTCTAAATAAAAAAATGAAGTCACGTCACGTCTTCTTAGGAAAGAACCAAATATTAAATAATGTGGTTCAGCATAATTTGTATCTGTCTTTATTTCTTCATCTTCGTGATATGATATCAACACTGACTTATATTTATCTTCTCTCGAATGGAAATAGTTTTATGCCAAAATAAATATATATCAGTGTAATGACTCTTGTTGTTTGTAATATTATTTACAGTAGATAGGCCACTAGCTCGTCTGCCACCCACCATTGACTATTAAATAAGAAGTAATATTAAATATTTAAACCTGCATTGAGTATTCACTGACGATGTTCTCCATAGCTCCATCTCTTCGTTAGATGTTAACTCGACACTGCCTATCAGTGTCGAGTTAACAAAACAAATAATAAAATAAAAAATAAAAATTTAATAATACAACAAAATTTAATTTAATATTAATTATGATAAAAATATAATAATGATAATATGTACGTATTCCATGTGTACGTAATCACATGAAATAAATGATTTTTAAGACGCGTCACTCACGTTTTCTTACAAAAGAACCAAATATTAAATAATCTGGTTCAGCATAATTTGTATCTGTCTTTATTTCTTCATCTTCATCATTATGATGTCCACACTGACATATATTTATCTCAACATAAACTGAAATTAAAACAGTTTTATGCCAAAATAAATATATATCAGTATAATGACCATAGCTTCCTCACATATAAAAAAGAGCGGAGTAGTGGTACCCCGCATAGTTCAGCATAATTTGTATCTGTCTTTATTTCTTCATCTTCATGATATGATGTCAACACTGTCATATATTTATCTTGTACAGGACTGAATGGAAACAGTTTATGCCAAAATAAATATATATCAGTATAATGATGACCATAGCTTCCTCACATATAACAATAATGTTCATTGTTCCTCGTACATTATAGTTGGGTCGTGTTGCACACAAGTCATGTTTCGCGGAGTAGTGGCACCCCGCAGCCCGCTAGTGCTTTGCTCCGCGTATTTGCCGCTCCGGTTTCTTGCACGGTTTACCCACGGTGCTACAACATAAGTTATTATACAAGGTGTGTGATTCAACGATATAATATATAGTATCATCCAATCTGCAAAACATATTAGCCCCTAAGCTTTTAAAAAGTTAGTAAATAACAAATAAGTATTAGGTACCTCTCGTTGTTTCTGTGATTTATTTGTTGTTTGTAATATTATTTACAGTAAATCCACCATTGACTATTGAATAAGAAGTTATATTAAATATTTATATCTGCAGATGATAAGACTGCTTATTATTTCATTGACATACTGTTGTAATATTTATTGACATAATATTGTTATAAATATTGACATACCTAATTATGTAGTGAATAAATAAATTTTATTTTTAAATATGCATGCAATGCGTTCTAAATTGTGAACGCCAGACAGCTGGTTTTAAAGAACTAAGTAATAGTTTTAAGATCTTTGTACCACCCCAAATCACACTAATAAATGATTATGATTATGTCATTTCTAGCTGTCTGTAGTCTGTACACCATAGGTACTATTCTTTTTATCAGGCCCAAGTGGTATCTCCAATAAATTTTCATTAGTCAAAAAATACCTACTGTATTTTGACTGCATCAGTTTGCGTGCAACCATATATGGAATTGACAAAAGATTGTAACTATCTGGTGATTACAAAGAATGGCGTGAGTTTCTTGCTAGTTTAAGTCATGGCTCCATCTATATCTGTTTTCTAACCAGCCATAGGGTAATTAACTGACATTAGATAATAAAGTAAAAGCAACTTGGAATATTATCAATAATGAAACTGGTAGAATCAAATTGCGCGATGACAACTTTCAACTTAAGCATGATGATAAAGTGGTCTCAAATAATTTATATGTAGCGCATGTGTTTAATAATTTCTTTACAGACATACCAATCAACACAACTAGCTCCTTAGATTCTTGCCCAGTTAAAGCTGAGAACTTGGTAAAAGGAAGCGTGGGAGAGTGTAGCGTTTTATTTTGTTTTAAGTATATTGACCCCAATGATATATTAAAAGCATTCAAGACATTGAATTCAAAAAGAACTGCTGACTTATGGGGTATTTCTGTAAAACTAGTTCACAATATAATTTTGAATATAGCTCCACATCTTGCAGCAATATTTAACAGATGTGTTGATACAAGCGTATTTCCTGATCTAATGAAACACAGTAAAGTAATACCTTTGTTTAAAAACGGATCTAAAAACGACCCGAATAACTTTAGACCAATATCCATATTGCCTGCTATTAGCAAAATTTTTGAGAAAATTATGTTATTGCAATTAGAGAGTCACTTTAATATAAATAATTTATTACATAATGAGCAATATGGTTTTAGAAAGGGTCGTTCTACAGTAGATGCAGGTGTTAAATTGTTAAAGCACATTTTTAGAGCCTGGGAAAATTCAATGGATGCTATTGGTGTTTTCTGTGACCTGTCAAACCTTTGACTGTGTTGAACACAATACGCTCCTGAGAAAACTCAGGCATTACGGTATTAGAGATGCTGCACTCAACCTAGTTGCCACCTACCTTAGTGATAGAATTCAATTCGTTGATATTAGCGGAAGTAGATCTTCAGGATTATCTGTAGGTATCACAGGGCTCAATTCTAGGCCCTTTTCTCTTTTTAGTTTATATTAATGATTTGCCTTTCCATGTGCAGGATTTTTGCGACATTGTACTATTCGCAGATGACACGTCACTTATATTTCAGGTAGACCGTAAAGAATCAAATCTTGAGACTGTGAATGGTTCACTTGCGAAAGTTCTGGACTGGTTTAATGCAAACAATCTACTGTTAAACTCAAAAAAAACTAAGTGTGTTAAGTTTACCATGCCCAATACTAGAAATCTTACATTAAGTAATATAATTTTGAACGGTGAATCATTAAGTTTCGTTGAATCTACAGTGTTTTTGTGTTTGACTTTAGATCGCAAGCTTCAGTGGGGTGCTCATATATCGTGTCTTGCAGGAAAACTTAGTTCCGCAGCTTTCGCAGTAAGAAAAGTAAGGCAGTTTACAGACATAGAAACAGCTAGGCTTGTTTATTTTAGTTATTTTCATAGCGTTATGTCTTATGGAATACTACTATGGGGAAAAGCTGCTGATATTGAAACTATATTTATACTCCAGAAAAGAGCAGTACGCTCTATTTACAATTTAGGAGCACGAGTTTCACTACTTTCACTTAGAGAAAGGTTTAAAGAAATAGGCATTCTGACAGTTGCATCTCAGTACATTTTAGCCAACATCATGTTCGTTAAACAAAATTTACACCTGTTTTGTAAAAACAGTGACATTCATTCAATTAACACAAGAAACAAACACAAACTTGTTGGTACATATCACCGCCTACTTAAAGTCCACAATTAATTTGTGGGACTCGGGGTACGTTTTTATAACAAACTACCTCTTGAAGTTATGAACCTACCCTTACACAAATTCAAACTAGCAGTAAAAAATCATCTTTTAAGCAAGGGTTATTACACTATTAATGACTTTCTAAATGATAAAAAGTGATGGGGTTAGTTGCTAATTTTGATACAGAATTATATAAGAATAATAACTACAAATTTGTAAGGAGA
The DNA here is from genome assembly GCA_947095525.1 of Trisateles emortualis. Classification (NCBI taxonomy): domain Eukaryota; kingdom Metazoa; phylum Arthropoda; class Insecta; order Lepidoptera; family Erebidae; genus Trisateles; species Trisateles emortualis. The sequence goes on from OX352729.1 coordinate 34,860,294, forward strand.
CGTTTTTACGATTACGACTACGACTTTCTATTTAGTTTTTTTTATTTTTTATTATTATGTCCTGGATTGTCATGCTCACTGAAATGCCATTGCTTGTGGTGTCGTATTGGCCGGGTCATTTCCTTCCCTCTTATATAGCGAAGGAAATGATGGCTGGTCCGTGCGTCATGCTCGTGAACGGGTGCTACTTGGGGTGGCTGGTCAATCTTGGCATGATTTATTTTTAAATTAGTAAGATATAGTTTTTAGATTCTTATTAAGAACGCAATGTGATCTCGACACGATTCTATCTTATACATACAAAAGGAAAGGATCCCTCATTGCCATACAGTGGAAAGCTAAATTCATTTTTTTCCCTTTATTGTTTCCTTATTATTATTTTTTTTTTTTACTTAAATTTAATTTTGTGTGGTACCTATATTGGGTTCCGTCCCTTTTTGTTAACACTTATATTGTAACTCATACCAAATTGTAAATGTTATACTCTGGCAATTAAAAAGAGTGGCCCGAGTTTCTTGCCAATTCTTCTCGAGGCCCAACCCTAGTCAGCGAATTGGCCGTAGGAAAAAATGTATGCTGGCATTTGTTTTTATGACGTTCATAAGTATCATGTATTTGATCTAAACGAATAAATGAGTTTGACCTTGACTTTGACTTTGACATTATCTTTGCGGCCATCTTGCCTCATTTAAAATTTATGATCTTCATAAATGTTTTAACATCTATACTTATATTTATAAATGGGATAGTGAGTTTGTTTGTATATTATGCTTTAACGACTAAACGGCTGTATGGATCTAAATGAAATTTGCATTTGCATTGCAAAGAGATAGATGGTATCCAGGTGCTCCTCTCCAGGATACCATCTTATATTATAGGAGACCCTTTGAATAAATCCAAAGATGCGCTGCGAGGATTGTTGAGGATCCCAAGCTCACAGGCGGTATTGATCCACTAAGTCTAAGGAGAGACTTCGCCTGCTTGTGTGTGCTCTAACGCCTGTACAATGGGCTGAGTTCTGAGGAATTATTTGAGATGATACCTACTGCCAAGTTCTATCATCGCACCTATCGCCACCGACAGGGAGTTCATTCTCACATCCTTGCAAACCTAACGTACCGTAAGATTCCAGAGGAATTTCTAACCACGTACGATAAGTTGTGGAATGAGCCAGCAAAGTTTTCCCAAGAGACTATAGCATGAGGTTCTTCAAGAATGGAGTTATAACGTTTTTAAAGGGTCGGCAACGCGTGAGTAACACCCTTGTTGTTGCAAACGTCCATAGTAACTGCTTACCATCAGGCGGGCTGTATGCTTGTTTGCCACCTTGGTAGAATAAAAAAAGCTAATTAAGTTTCGTTACATAGGTATGTATAATAGCTATATAGTAAGTATCAACATGTCACTAGAAATAAAAAATAGAAAACATTTCCGATGTAGCCTTTCCTTCGTTAGTCTTCTTCGTTCGTGTTGTTCACTTGTTGTACCAACAGTAAACACTGATACACATATAAAATTACACTCACCATGAATTAAAAACAGTTAGAATTGTTCTTTTATATTCATATTTAATCTTTCCTTTTTGCTTAAAAATAATTAATTTACAATCCATACGAAGCACCAGAGAACGATGTGCATTAAAAGAAGATGAAAAGTTTAAAAATTTATGTTTGACATTTGGAAAGTATAAATGAATAAAGAATAACATGATTACATACAAAAAACAACACAGAAATAAAATAAAGTTATACTAATACTAATTATACCTGCATAATATTATTATGTAGCTGTAAGCTTTCCAAAATATAAGTTTTTATTTCTATTTTTGCTTTAAATAGTTGCGTAAGTACTCTGCAATTTAAATTAAAATTTGTATAACACTATACGACAATTGTATTGTATGCACTTAGTAAATTATACCTTGAAATGGGAACAAAAGAGTTATTGGGTCGAGGTGTAAGGGTACTAGTTGATTGCTACTATAGAAGAGAAACTGTCAACACCATAAACGTGGTAGTGATTGTTAGTGGTCAAGTGCCTCAGTGGCAGAAAGGTAGAGAGGTGTCATTCGACCTAAACGATGGCCTCAGCCAGAAACAAGATCTTATCTTCTGGTAGAAATCAGCAGATGGAGAAGAGGGTTCTTCCTGGGAGCAATCAGGTCCGTGGGGTCGCTACTCCCCAACAGCTCACCCAGAGCTGCCCTGCGGCATTGTTAATTATTACATTTGAAATAGTTGCTTGTCGAATGAAATAAATGAATTTGTACTCTAAATAAAAAAATGAAGTCACGTCACGTCTTCTTAGGAAAGAACCAAATATTAAATAATCTGATTCAGCATAATTTGTATCTGTCTTTATTTCTTCATCTTCATCATTATGATGTCAACACTGACATATATTTATCTCAACATAAACTGAAATTAAAACAGTTTTATGCCAAAATAAATATATATCAGTATAATGACCATAGCTTCCTCACATATAAAAAAGAGCGGAGTAGTGGTACCCCGCATAGTTCAGCATAATTTGTATCTGTCTTTATTTCTTCATCTTCATGATATGATGTCAACACTGTCATATATTTATCTTGTACAGGACTGAATGGAAACAGTTTATGCCAAAATAAATATATATCAGTATAATGACCATAGCTTCCTCACATATAACAATAATGTTCATTGTTCCTCGTACATTATAGTTGGGTCGTGTTGCACACAAGTCATGTTTCGCGGAGTAGTGGCACCCCGCAGCCCGCTAGTGCTTTGCTCCGCGTATTTGCCGCTCCGGTTTCTTGCACGGTTTACCCACGGTGCTACAACATAAGTTATTATACAAGGTGTGTGATTCAACGATATAATATATAGTATCATCCAATCTGCAAAACATATTAGCCCCTAAGCTTTTAAAAAGCTCTCGTTGTTTCTGTGATTTATTTGTTGTTTGTAATATTATTTACAGTAAATCCACCATTGACTATTGAATAAGAAGTTATATTAAATATTTATATCTGCATTGAGTATTCGCTGACGATGTTCTCCATAGTTGCTTGTCTTCGTTAGATGTTAACTCGACACTGATAGGTCCCAAGAAAACCCACTCTTGATTATAAACAGATATAGGTTTTTTTGAGTCGTAAACAGTGTAGCGAGTATGCTTATCGTACTTTGAGACAGCAAGTGGGTGGATGGCTGAAAGCTAGATCACCGAGAGAACAATTGATGTATATCAAATTATATATGAGCTTAGGTGTACGATATCTGCAACAATACGGAGATTAGTTAAGCTTCTAATTGACATGACTTAAAGTTTATAAAAGCTTTTGTGTCCGAAATTATGTTAATTTTATGTCTCAGGTGTGAAATCCACACCGTGCTACAAACTTGTTTCTTAGATATTGTAAGAGTCACGTTATTCTTCTACTGAAAGAACGTAGTGATTTACTTCAAATGATTATTTGTTCGTCATTGGCACTGTTTATCTTTCCTTTTCTCCACACTTTTCCTTACGCTTGTTAAATCAACATTTGGCGAGTGGCCTACCTTTATGAATACTAACTCATGAAAACTTTAATTAGCTTACATTAACTATCATTTTAATATTATATATTATGTAGATAGCTGTAAGCGTTCCAAAATATAAGTTTTTATGTTTCGGGACATTTTGGGAGTCGACTTTTAGAAATTAGTGCGAATTGCGTAAGTAATCTGCAATTTAAATTTAAATTAGATTAAATAAGTTAACCACTATCCGACAATTTGTCTTTTCTGCACTAAGTTAATTACACCTTGAAATGGGAACAAAAGAGTTATTAAAACTCAAACTCAAAATTCATTTAGGTTACAAAGTAACACTTATGAATGTCATAAATTATGAATAAACCAGAAAGCTGATGTCAGCAAAATTTTCCTACGGCTAATTCGCTGACGTGGAGTCTTGAGAAGAACTAGCAAGATGTCAGGCCACTCTCTCTAATCGCCAGATAGTTACAATCTTTTGTAAAATACAAGTATAATAGCATGCAAGCTGATGCCGTCAAAACACGATACTTACTTTATTGATAAAAAAATGGTAATCGTACTTAGTACTGGTCGTGCGAGAAAAAAAAGTATAGTGTTAAAGTCTGCTTAAATTTACATATTGCTATAAAAGAATAAGGCAATATGTGAATAGTGACAATTTTATTGTAAAATATAACGTTTTGCTACTTAATAAATAAACAAAAAAAAAAAGAAAAAGTACAGAATTATAAAAAAAAATTATATACATATTATAAAGAAAAAGTAACAATGTGCATTAAAAGAAGATGAAAAGTTTAAAAATGGATGTAAAGATAGTTTGGACATTTGGAAAGTATGAATGAATAAAGAATAACATGATTACATACAAAAAACAACACAGAAATAAAATAAAGTTATACTAATACTAATTATACCTGCATTGAGTATTCGCTGACAGTGTTCTCCATAGCTACTTGTCTTCGTTAGATGTTACCTCGACACTAATAGGTCCCAAAAAAACCCACTCTGGATTATAAACAGATATAGATTTTTTTGAGTCGTAAACAGTGTAGCGAGTATGCTTATCGTAGTTTGAGACAGCAAGTGGGTGGATGGCTGAAAGCTAGATCACTGAGAGAACAATTGATGGATATCAAATTATATATTAGCTTAGGTGTACGATATCTGCAACAATACGGAGATTAGTTAAGCTTCTAATTGACTTGACTTAAAATTATAAAAGCTTTTGTGTCCGAAATTATGTTAAATTTATGTCTCAGGTGTGAAATCCACACTGTGCTACACACTTGTTTCTTAGATATTTTAAGAGTCACGTTATTCTTCTAAAGAACATAGTGATATAGTTTCTTTAAATAGAGAATCATTGGCACTGTTTATCTTTCCCTTTCTCCACACTTTTCCTTACGCTTGTTAAATCAACATTAAAATTTGACGTGTGGTCTATCTATATGCTACTATTAAATGAAAACTTTTAATTGGCTTATTTTTACTAAGTGTCATTATAATATTATTATGTAGCTGTAAGCTTTCCAAAATATAAGTTTTTATTTCTATTTTTGCTTTAAATAGTTGCGTAAGTACTCTGCAATTTAAATTTAAATTAGTATAACACTAAACGACAATTGTATTGCATGCACTTAGTAAATAACACCTTGAATTGGGAACAAAGAAGTTATTGGGTCGAGGTGTAAGGGTGCTAGATGATTGATACTATAGAAGAGAAACTGTCAACACCATAAACCTGGTAGTGACTGTTAGTGGTCAAGTGCCTCAGTGGCAGAAAGGTAGAGAGGTGTCATTCGACCTAAAACGATGGCTCTACTCTACCCGGTGAAGAGAAGTCAATGCTGCACTACTTCTGTTACCCAACTGTATTCCCTCTAGTCGGCCTCAGTCAGGAACAAGATCTTATTTTCTGATTGAAATCAGCAGATGAAGAAGAGTGTTCTTCCTGGGAGCAATCAGGTCCGTGGGGTCGCTACTCCCCAACAGCTCACCCAGAGCTGCCCTGCGGCATTGTTAATTATTATATTGCAAGGAGTTGCTTGTCGAATGAAATAAATGAATTTGTACTCTAAATAAAAAAATTAAGTCACGTCACGTCTTCTTAGAAAAAGAACCAAATATTAAATAATCTGGTTCAGCATAATTTGTATCTGTCTTTATTTCTTCATCTTCATGATATGATGTCAACACTGTCATATATTTATCTTGTACAGTACTGAATGGAAACAGTTTATGCCAAAATAAATATATATCAGTATAATGACCATAGCTTCCTCACATATAACAATAATGTTCATTGTTCCTCGTACATTATAGTTGGGTCGTGTTGCACACAAGTCATGTTTCGCGGAGTAGTAGCACCCCGGCGCAGCCCGCTAGTGCTTTGCTCCGCGTATTTGCCGCTCCGGTTTCTTGCACGGTTTACCCACGGTGCTACAACATAAGTTATTATACAAGGTGTGTGATTCAACGATATAACATATAGTATCATCCAATCTGCAAAACATATTAGCCCCTAAGCTTTTAAAAAGCTCTCGTTGTTTCTGTGATTTATTTGTTGTTTGTAATATTATTTACAGTAAATCCACCATTGACTATTGAATAAGAAGTTATATTAAATATTTATATCTGCATTGAGTATTCGCTGACGATGTTCTCCATAGTTGCTTGTCTTCGTTAGATGTTAACTCGACACTGATAGGTCCCAAGAAAACCCACTCTGGATTATAAACAGACATAGATTTTTTGGGGATCAATCAGTGTAGCAAGTATGCTACTCGTGGTTTGAGACAGCTAAGTGGGAGAATGGCTGAAAGCTGGAAAGAGATCACCGAGAGAACAATTGGTGGATATCAAATAATGTATTTATATTTTGAAAGTTATACTGTTTGTAAGGAAGCATTTATTGAAAACACTAAATAGCAAAAAGCATAAATTAAACATATGTATCCCAGATGATAAGAATGCTTATTATTTCATTGACATACTGTTGTAATATTTATTGACATAATATTGTTATAAATATTGACCTAATTATATAGTTATTAATACCTAATTATGTAGTGAATAAATAAATATTATTTTTAAATATGCATGCAATGCGTTCTAAATTGTGAACGCCAGACAGCTGGTTTTAAAGAACTAAGTAATAGTTTTAAGATCTTTGTACCACCCCAAGTCACACTAATAAATGATTATGATTATGTCATTTCAAGCTGTCTGTAGTCTGTACACCATAGGTACTATTCTTTGAATTATTTCTGAATTCACATGGCGACTCGAGAAACTTCACAATATTCACCACCTTTTTAATTTTTTGACAATAGATCAGATTGGTAATTATCCAGCAGAAGAACTAAAAAACATGCCGCTGATTTGAGTATCAGATATTCAGCAGATATTAATGCTTCTGAATTTTGGGCTGAATTAGACACTTCAAAGAGTCAAGTTGAAACGACTATATTATTTGATAAATGTGTTCAAGTCTGGGTCTTCTTAAAGCTATAGTCGAACTAGATTTAAAAGAGATGTTTCCCAATGAAGAAGTCGCTATAAAGATTTTTTAACAATGCCAGTGACTAAAGCTTCCTGCGAACGATCATTCAGTAAGCTCAAACATAATAAAAACTTACTTACGCTTGACGATTGGCCAAGAAAGGTTGACCGGCCTATCGATTTATATTTATATTTTATATTTATATAGCCATTAATAAGCCATGACTTAAACTAGCAAGAAACTTACGGTAAGTTTCTTGCTAGTTTAAGTCATGGCTCCATCTATATCTGTTTTCTAACCAGCCATAGGGTAATTAACTGCATTATCTTTTCATTATCTTTACGGCCACCTTGCTACATTTATAACTTGTTGTTGCAAAGTTCCATAGGCTACGGTAACTGCTTACCATCAGGCGGGCTGTATGGTTGATTGCCACCTTGGTAGAATAAAAAAAAGGAACATTTTATTGCGCTAACCTTTGGCATTGAAATGTAATATTAGTATGGATGGAATTAGAAAGTTTAGCTAATTAAGTTTCGTTACATAGGTATGTATAATAGCTATTTAGTAAGTATCAACATGTCACAAGAAATAAAAAATAGAAAACATTTCCGATGTAGACTTTTCTTCGTTAGTCTTTTTCGTTCGTGTTGTTCACTTGTTGTACCAACAGTAAACACTGATACACATATAAAATAATATTTAACATGCATTAAAAACAGGTAAAAATAAATTATATGTGTATCGGTGTACCGTTATTTCTTCTTTTATATTCATCTTTACTGTTTCGTTTTTGCTAAAAATAATTAATTTACAATCCATACGAAGCACCAGAGAACGATGTGCATTAAAAGAAGATGAAAAGTTTAAAAATGTATGTTTGACATTTGGAAAGTATGAATGAATAAAGAATAACGTGATTTCATAAAAAAAAAACAACACAGAAATAAAATAAAGTTATACTAATACTATTTATACCTGCATTGATTATTCGCTGACAGTGTTCTCCATAGCTACTTGTCTTCGTTAGATGTTACCTCGACACTAATAGGTCCCAAGAAAACCAACTCTGGATTATAAACAGATATAGATTTTTTTGAGTCGTAAACAGTGTAGCGAGTAGAAAGTCAAAAAAGTGACAGCTGTCACACACGGTATAGATCGTCTCTGTGTTTGTTTACTAATATAAAATATTAAAATAAGTATTTATGACCATATATTGCTTGCAATCTATTAAGAGCGTATTCACACTTTTCAGTAAAATAAGCAAAAATACGCAGTTTTCTAAGTGATAATTCTCGGCTATGAAGTGATGCAGGTTTCAATTTCCAAGGTTTAGTTATAGATATGTCGTTGACAAAGGGGCTAACTATAGTCAAAGTCTACTAACGTGGTTGGTTATTTTTTAAATAATTATTTTCCAACACACGAATTCGTAATGGCGCAATTCGGGGCATCGCAGACAGCTTATTTTGAAGAATTGGTTATACCTATTACTTTAAAACATATATGTAAGTACTAAGCATATAGTCTACAAGTGATTTTTTAATGAATAATTAGCGATTTTATAAGGTTTAGAGAACAACAAACATATTTATCCAACAATAATTCGTCAAAAATCGCGTGTTATAAAACATGCAGCCAACTTTAAATTAATAAAATAAAGCATAAAAATACTTCACCTTATCAAAATATAGTGCTTTATCTTGAAAATAAAATATATTTCTGATTAATTCATAGTATATTTTTTTTGTTATATTTGATCAATTGATCAAACATAACGTATAAAACTCGCAAGTTCGCAACACTGACATGATGCATGATTCAGTGCCGCGCGTGCGCCTTTATAGGAAGGACCTATGTCGCTCGCGCTCCTGGCCGCCGAACCTCAGTTTACGTAATTTATTAGATATCGTCAACAGTGGGTACAGTACTCGTATCATACTAATGTTATTATTTTACTACTGATAATCTTATACGGTCATACTTTTGTCAAATAATTGAATGATTTATGTTTAGAATGTGATTTTAACGTTAGGCTCAGTGGTGGATGTGTGTGACTGTTGATCACGAGGTCACGAGGTCCCGGGTTCGATTCCCGGGTCGGGCAAATAAAATGAAATAAAATAAAATAAAATAGAATAAAATGGAATAAAATGGAAAAAAAATGGAATAAAATAGAATAAATGGAATAAAATGGAAAAAAAAAATGAATAAAATGGAAAAAAAATGGAATAAAATAGAATAAATAGAAAAAATGGAAAAAAAATGGAATAAAATGGAAAAAAAATTGAATAAAATGGAATAAATAGAAAAAATGGAATAAAATGGAAAAAAATGGAAAAAAAAAATGGAAACAAAATGGAATAAAATGGAATATAATGGAATAAAATAGAATAAATAGAAAAAAATGGAATAAAATGGAATAAAATAGAAAAAATGTAATAAAATGGAATAAAATGATAAAAAAATAGAAAAAATGGAATAAATTGGAATAAAATAGAAAAAACGGAATAAAATGGAATAAATTGGAATAAAATAGAAAAAATGGAAAAAAATGGAATAAATTGGAATAAAATAGAAAAAATGGAATAAAAGGGAATAAAATGGAAAAAAATAGAATAAATAGAAAAAATGGAATAAAATGGAATAAATTGGAATAAAATAGAAAAAATGGAATAAAATGGAAAAAAATGGAAAAAAATGAAAAAAAATGGAATAAAATAGAATAAATAGAAAAAATGGAATAAAATGGAATAAAATGGAAAAAAATGGAATAAAATAGAATAAATAGAAAAAATGGAATAAAATGGGAAAAAAAATGAATAAAATGGAATAAAATAGAAAAAATGGAATAAAATGGAATATAATGGAATAAAATAAAATAAATAGAAAAAATGGAATAAAATGGAAAAAAAATGGAATAAAATAGAAAAAATGGAATAAAATACGAGGTCCCGGGTTCGATTCGCGGCCCGGGAATCGAACCCGGGACCTCGTGATCTCGTGATCAGCAGTCACACACATCCACCACTGAGCCTTACGTTAAAATCACATTCTAATTCTGTTAAATATACATAATAATACATAAAATAATAAAATAAAATAATAATGATGATAAGCAGTTATCATAGCCTATGGACGCTTGCAATACCAAAGGTATCACTTGCGTGTTGCCGACCCATTTTTTTAACACCAGGGCTTTATGATGGAGTATCCCTGGGATAGGAAACGTTTCTTCCAAAACGCAGGAGTACTCACACATAAGATCACAACTACACCGCTGTGTGTAGTAATTTAGGTGAAGGTTTGGGCTCTCCTCGCTGATGAATCGCCGGAATTAGTACGTCTAACACTTTCATAACAATTTTGTTTATATTTATATATTTTATGTAAGTAGGTATATTTATTTTATATATTATATATACTACAGCATATATATTCATTATATTTTTTTTAGATGTTGTTGAATCTATATCCTTATCTTAAATTTGTTTCTTTGTTTTATCCATTTTTTTTTGTTTTTGAGTGCACCTACTATGTTCATCTCTGTATCACCCAAGGTCAACTGGTAGAGAATGCCTATGGCATTAAGTCTACCTGTGTGCGATTGTGCATAAAGTTTTAAATAAATAAATAATTTGGCTGTGGTGTATTAATATTATGATCCTTTTTTGTTTTTTGTACCTACCTACCTAGCCTACAAAAAACCACCACTACCTACTACTTTTTTGTAGGCTAGGTATCATGTTATGGCATTAGTTTCCACCCACGGCTTCACCTGCACTTACAACCCCAGGCAGAAACAAGCAAGAAAAAGGTCCATAGGTACTTAGGTACATCAATTCATCCAAACATTCGCATTTATAATAATAATAATATGTATTAGAATAGATATGGTATGCCAAAGTGTTCCTTTACTTCTCTAATAATAACATATTCTACAAATTTACAATACAAATACCTATTATAACACCAAAAATCTTACCGTAATATAACAATAAAGTTTACGCGGCCCTGCACTGTGGCGAACATACTTCACGAACAATGTATGTGTGCGAGGATCACGCACACACGCGCACTCGCCTCGCGCACGCGGCCGGTCGACCGATAATTACCTAATCTGTAGCTGCGCTATTTTGTGAATACGCTCTTAATAGTGTTCCAATATACAAGTGAAAGTGTTATACAACAAATATTTCAACAATTAATGACAAAATCATAAAGTGAAGACAAAACTATTACTTTGGCGAATAACATGAAAATTAAAACAAATTACAGTGACATTGCATAACATAATAAATCAGAAACAGTATATGTAGAAACAGTATATACAAAAATCCCAGTGAATCAAGTGAATTAGTGGTTTATATCAAAAACTTAAAACAAAAATCTGTTACTAAGCAATAATTTGAACTTTGTAAAAATCCACGACACCAGCGACATCTATGTGTAATTGATCATACTACGACAAACAGCTCAATAAGTCGATAAAACAGTTTCACTCTTACTACTACAAAGCAATCAACTATTTAGTGACGGCTAGTATATTATTATACGATCGTGGCCGCGGTCGCTTAGTAAGGGACTCGTACGACAGTGGTTGTGAGTTCAAATCTCACTAAACACTTATTCACTTTTTGTGAGAAATTTCAAAGGCAAATATTTAATACAATTCAACATGGATGATGCCTTTGTAAATATGACGCAGAGAAGACGCATTAAAAATATAAACACCAGCAAAACTACAAGTGACAATGAAGACGAGATGGATATATCCTATCAAAGTTTGCCTAGCTCTAGCGGAGATATAATTGCGATAAAAGAGGAACTTAATAGATTAAAATCGGAAATAGAAATTGCAAATGCTGAGATAGATAATTTAAACATGGAAAATAATACATTAAAAAACAAATTACAAGCTTGTGAAAAAAAGTTAAAACTTAATAAGTCAGTAGGAATACAAGAATATGGTACAAACAGCGATAACGCAACATTAACAACTCCTACAAAGTTTTATTCACCTCAATTTCAACGTCAGTTTCGCAGAATTAAAATGAATAGAACAAAATCACCATCAGAATTAACCACAAATTATATAAAACCAGTAAGCCCAAAATCAATAGATTGTAATGTTATTAAACATTCAGAGGAAAATAAAGTATCCAGAATACATAACTCCAATAGTTCATCATTATTTAAAAATGAAAATAGCAATCCTAAACACCCGGATGACACTATTTGTAGGCAGCTCTTCGACATAGACTACTCAAAGAAGTGTAGCCAATCAAACAAGGAGGAACGCCTAGAAAAATCAACGTCGCAGCAAAAAGTAATCGTTCTTGCAGATCAACGGGGAAAGAATGTTCAAAATACTCTTCAAAAGCTACTGGGCGACAATTTTAAAGTAATTGTGTACTGGAAGGCAGCGGCAAAACTTTTCGACATCGTCAACATAGCAAAATGTGAATTACTGAATATGACCACAAACGATTACATAATAATTTTAGGAGGTGTAAATGACAATAACCCATTTGAGTTTAAAAGTACATTAACTAGTTGGTTGCCCTCTATTCAGAATACAAACGTTATATTTAGTGAAATACCTTACAATCGCTATCTTAATCCTATTAAACTCAATTATGAATTGAAGTTTATTTGCAAGCACTATCATAATGTAACCTATTTAGACATGAATTACACGAATCTTATCCCTAAATATAAATATTTTACCATAGTAATGTGTCGCAACTTATTAAGGGATATATTATGTATCGATTATACAGTAAAACATAGACAGTATACTAATTTAATAAACATTAAGACCTTAGCGATTCCGGTGTTAGTTGACAAATCTACGCAAACTTCAACACAAAGCCCGAATGAAAATAACATGTATTCGCAATGCAATCTTACGACTAACGACATAGATAATTCAATTATTGATTGTAGTCAAGAAATAAAATCGAATAGTGTGGTAAATGACGATTTTTTTCGTAAGTAACAGCTTGATTGTACTACACCAAAACATTAACGGACTGGTAAATAAAGCGGATCTTTTGTACATACATTTGGAGGAATTTAAAACTGTTGATGTAGTGTGTATTACTGAACATAATATGATTTGTACCGATACTGAGCAACTTACAATTCCAAATTATAAATTAACGACGCAATACTGCCGGGGTAATAGACATGGTGGGTCCTGTATACTAATTAGGTCATATCACAATTTTAAATCTTTAAGTGAAATAAAAGAATGCAGCATTGAAAATGTCATTGAATGCTGTGGTATTGAACTCACAGATTTTAAAATATATATTGTCTGCATCTACAGGCCTCCTAAAGTGGACTTTAAATGTATAAATGTATTTTTTGATAAACTTAATTTTATTCTTAATAAACTATGTTATAAAAATAAGCACAAAGTTATTATCTGTGGGGATTATAATATAGATATGTTAAAAAAGTCACCCATAATGCTAAGGTTCACAGAACTGGTAGACGGTTATAATATGAAGTTCGCAGTGAAGGTTCTAACCCGCATAACAAGCGGCACTTGCTTAGATAATATTATTCACAATACCAAAGCATGTAAAACCGAAATTCATGAATTGGCACTATCTGATCATAACGCTCAACTTTTAAAATGTCCTGTAAGAAATAACTGCCCTCTAAGGTATTGGTTTGTTATGAGGAGGAGTTACACAAAAACCAATAAGGCCATATTTATCAAATATTTAAAACAGATTTCGTTTCAAGAGGTTTATGCATCTTTGGATCCCAATGATGCATATAATTCATTTATTGCTGACTTTGCCTTAATATACGATCTATCATTTCCTTTAAAAAAAATACGGCTTAGCACTACTTACAAACCTAAATGGGTATCAAGGGGTATAAAGGCATGCAGTAAACGTAAGCGAGATCTTCTTTGGGAGTATAGGACGCATCCTAATAAAGAAAATAAAATCCAATTTCAGAAATATGCTCAGCGTTACAAAATGTAATAAATCTAACAAAAAAAAGTCAAAACAACCACTATATCAACTCTGCTCATAACAAGTGTAAGGCAACCTGGCAAGTAATAAACGGTGTCAAACACAGATATCCTAACAACGATATTGAAACACTCATAATAGATAAAGAAATTGTTAATAATCCTAGACATATAGCCAATATTTTTAATGATCATTTTAGTGACATTGTTAAATGCGATAAATCAAAATTAAGTACTAATTTATCTAAATTTACATATAATAATTGCAATTCTATTTTTATATCCCCAACTATCCCCCACGACATTTATAAAATAATCAATTCCCTAAAAAACACAAACAGTTCAGGATATGATGACATTACTACACAAATAGTAAAAGACACTGCAGCCGTAATTGCTTCTCCACTAAGTCATATTATGAACCTCTGTATAGAACACGGAACATACCCAGACAAACTCAAAGTATCAGTGATAAAACCACTTCACAAAAAGGACAGCAAAACACTTGTTGATAATTACAGACCGATTGCTTTAATACCTATATTTTCCAAGGTATTTGAAAAATATTTGTATAACTGTCTATACAATTTCTTTGAAAATGGGAATTTATTTTCAACGTGCCAATACGGTTTTAGGAAAAGTAGGTCAATTAATTTGGCTATTTATAATTTTTTAAATGAGGTAGTATTAAACATGGATAAACGATTACCAACTATTGCTCTTTACATGGATATGTCAAAAGCATTCGACCATGTCAATCACAAAATTCTTTTAAATAAATTGTACGCATACGGAGTTAGAGGAAATATACATGAACTTGTGAAATCCTACCTAACCGATAGAAAGCAATACACGGAAGTAAAAAGGCTGTCTATAACTTGCAAAACGGAAAAATCCTATAAATCTCAAACAAAATCTGTACTTTCAGGTGTACCACAAGGAAGCGTATTAGGTCCCCTTTTATTTCTCATTTATATTAATGACATGCCTTCAATAACTACTCATAAAATGACATTATTTGCTGATGATAGTACGATACTTTTTACTAGTAATAATTTAACGGAATTAGAATGTGATATTAACGCAACCTTAGCACTAATTATAGAATGGCTCAATAATAATGATTTAAAAATTAACCTCGACAAAACAAAAATTATGAACTTTAGACAGCGGGCTAGTTCTTTAAATAATGTAAACATTACGTACTCAAATACAAGTATAGAAGACATTGACGTCACTAAATTCTTGGGTCTATATATTGATGATAAAGTAAACTGGAAAGCACACATTGAACATATATGCAAAAAACTAAACCAATTTTCTTATGCATTGTATAGACTAAGTAAAATTGTAAATAAGTCAGCTTTGCTAATGGCATACCATGGTTATGTAGCCTCAACCTTACGTTACGGTATTATCTTTTGGGGTAATTCATCGGAAAAAGAACGTGCATTTATTGCTCAAAAGCGTTGTGTTCGGAGTATGTGCAATCTACAACAGACTGATTCATGTAGGCCTTTCTTTATTAATTTAAAAATACTACCCCTACCCTCTCTATATATTTACGAAACTTCACAATTCGTAAAAGCACATTTAGGTTTTTTTGAATTCCGCACTCGCGCTCGTCATACTGATAAATTGAGGGTGGTGGTCAGTAAGACACAGTTGTTGCATGGCAGTGTGTTCTGTACAGGTACGCGTATATATAATAAAATTCCTTCAGAAATCAGATCTATATTAGAACCAAACATTTTCAAAAAGAGACTATATAAATTTTTAGTAGAGAAATGTTACTACAGTATTAAAGACTTCTTAGAAGACAAATCTTAAGGCGCTACAAGGGTGAATTTATTGACATATCTGTATAATTAATATTTATCTTTGACATGGTTTTTTTTTTATGTATGTTTGTTTGCTATTATTACTAATTATATTTGAATCGTTGACTGCATGGTAATGGTGTTTTAAATAATATAATCATAAAATAATTATTGTAAATTTTTGACATTTGTCTATCAATATTGTATGCCTTAATGGCGGGACATAGCTGAGCTTTTATTATAACTGTGATCTTATGTGTAACCTGTGGTCCACAATAAATTAATTTGAATTTGAATTTGAATTTGAATTTGAGTATGCTACTCGTAGTTTGAGACAGAAAGTGGGTGGATGGCTGAAAGCTAGATCACTGAGAGAACAATTGATGGATATCAAATTATATATAAGCTTAGGTGTACGATATCTGCAACAATACGGAGATTAGTTAAGCTTCTAATTGACTTGACTTGAAGTTTATAAAAGCTTTTGTGTCCGAAATAATGTTAAATTTTATGTCTCAGGTGTGAAATCCACACCGTGCTACAAACTTGATTCTTAGATAGTGTAAGAGTCACGTTATTCTTCTACTGAAAGAACGTAGTGATATAAGTAATATTACAAAACTTTAATTAGCATACATTAACTATCATTATAATATTATATATTATGTAGATACAAAATGTAAGTTTTTATGTTTCGGGACATTTTGGGACTCGACTTTTAGAAATAGGCGTAAGTAATCTGTAATTTAAATTTAAATTAGATTAAATAAGTTTAACACTATCCGACAATTTGTCTAACAAGTTAATTACACCTTGAAATGGGAACAAAAGAGTTATTAAAACTCAAACTCAAAATTCATTTAGGTTACAAAGTAACACTTATGAAGGTCATAAATTATTAATAAACCAAAAGCTGATGTCAGCAAAATTTTCCTACGGCTAGTTCGCTGACGTGGAGCCTTGAGAAGAACTAGCAAGAAACTCAGGCCACTCTTTTTAATCGCCAGATAGTTACAATCTTTTGTAAAATACAAGTATTATAGCATGCAAGCTGATGCCGTCAAAACACGATACTTACTTTATTGATAAAAAAATGGTAATCGTACTTAGTACTGGTCGTGCGAGAAAAAAAAGTATAGTGTTAAAGTCTGCTTCAATTTACATATTGCTATAAAAGAATAAGGCAATATGTGAATTGTGACAATTTTATTGTAAAATATAACGTTTTGCTACTAAATAAATAAACAAAAAAAAAGAAAAAGTACAGAATTATAAAGAAAAATTATATACATATTATAAAGAAAAAGTAACAATGTGCATTAAAAGAAGATGAAAAGTTTAAAAATGGATGTAAAGATAGTTTGCTCATTTGGAAAGTATGAATAAATAAAAAATAACATGATTTAATAAAAAAAAACAACACAGAAATAAAATAAAGTGATACTAAATATTTATACCTGCATTGAGTATTCGCTGACGGTGTTCTCCATAGCTGCTTGTCTTCGTTAGATGTTAACTCGACACTAATAGGTCCCAAGAAAACCTATTCTGGATTATAAACAGAAATAAATTTTTTTGGGCACCAAATCAGTGTAGCGAGTATGCTACTCGTAGTTTGAGACAGCTAAGTGGGTGAATGGCTGGAAGCTGGAAAGAGATCATTGAGAGAACAATTGGTGGATATTATATATTAAGTAGCTTAGGTATATGATATCTGCAACAATACGGAGATTAGTTAAGCTTCTAATTGACTTGACTTAAAATTTATGAAAGCTTTTGTGTCCGAAATAATGTTAAATTTATGTCTCAGGTGTGAAATCCACACCGTGCTACACACTTGTTACTTAGAATTTTTTTTTGAGTCACGTTATTCTTCTACCTACTGAAAGAATGTTATGATTATAATACATTTACTTTAAATGGAAAATCATTGGCACTGTTTGTCTTTCCTTTTCTCTACACTTTTCCTTAGGCTTGTTAAATCAACATTAAAATTTGACGTGTGGTCTACCTATATGCTACAATTTTACTAAGTGTCATTATAATAATATTATTATGTAGCTGTATGCATTCCAAAATATAAGTTTTTATTTGTATGTTTCGGGACATTTTGGGACTCGGCTTCTTTAAATAGTTGCATATAACACTATACGACAACTTGTCTTTTCTGCACCAAGTTAATTACACCTTGAAATGGCAACAAAAGAGTAATTGGGTCGAGGTGTAAGGGTACTAATTAATTGCTACTATAGAAGAGAAACTGTCAACACCATAAACGTGGTAGTGATTGTTAGTGGTCAAGTGCCTCAGTGGCACAAAGGTAGAGAGGTGTCATTCGACCTAAACGATGGCCTCAGCCAGAAACAAGATCTTATCTTCTGGTAGAAATCAGCTGATGAAGAAGAGGGTTCTTCCTGGGAGCAATCAGGTCCGTGGGGTCGCTACTCCCCAACAGCTCACCCAGAGCTGCCCTGCGGCATTGTTAATTATTATATTGCAAGGGGTTGCTTGTCGAATTTAGGATTAATCGTGTTAGTACCAACATAAATGCCAATTGTGTGAAGGAAAGAATTCGAAGAAATCCTGTCCGTAAGTAAAAGATTGTATCTCGGAAATTGAATATAGCACCTAGAACCAAGTCGAGTTTGTTTTAAAGACAACTCCCGCTCTAGAGAACAAGCTCTGTGTCGCGGAGGACACAAATTACACCCAGACTCAGAACAACTCTTTGAGGGTCACACAAAGTTTTGTCCTGTGTGGGAATCGATCCCACAACCTCGTGCACAGCAGGCGCATACTGCGGCCACTGGACCACCGAGGCAACTCTAATTTTAAAAGATGACTTAGGACTTGCAGTCTATAAGAGATGTATCTACTGGTCATTATTTAACTGATAACTTAAAAATGAATGAGATGGTAAAATCAAAAAAATCTTCTTAAGCGGTACGTAAAGGAAAGTCATGGTAAAATTTTATTTAATGACGAGATTTTTTTTACTATTAAACAATGTTTTAAGAATGACCGAGTGTATGTTCAAAGCTCTATAGAAGTTTACAATTAGACAACAGAGTACAACGTGGACATTATCCGACTTTAGTGACGGTTTGGTGAGGTGTTAGCTATCAAGGAGTGATTGAGCCAGATTTTTGTGAAAAAGTAGTCAAAACATCACAACAAGTACAAGTCTATCAAGATACGATTCTTGAGAAGGTGGTGAAGCCTCTTAACATCGGGTGCACTACATAAATACAAAAATCATTATTCCGTCAGTCACAAATAGGAATTTCAAAATACCGATTTTCATAATTCCGAATGGTTCAAAATTCCGAATATAACAACTCCGATTTATCATTACTCCTATTTTTATAGTTCCTAAATCTCAATATTTTTAACGTTTATAGTTACTATTCGCAAAACACCGAGCTTCAATAGATCGAATAACAAAAAGTCCGACTTAATGATAATTCGAAACATCAACAATACGAATACTAATTATTAAAATACCGATAAAAACAATTATAATGATACCTAATTATTTTTTCTTGTTCGTATGTACCTACCATAATACTAGATTCTGGCGTAGGGGGTCACAGTTCTAACCTACTCGTAACCTAACTGAAGTGATTTTGTAGCACAACATGTTGACTTTTAGTTTATTCGAAGTATTGAAAATCGGAATGTCGTCGGACCGAAAACCCTTCGAGCATTTGACTCTTCAAACGTATGAAAATCCGAAAACTAACAAATCACATAATTACGACTTTCGGTTAAATAAATTTCGTGATTTATAATAATAGACATTAAAATTCTTAGGTATTATGAAATTCGGACTATTGAAAATCGGAATAAAATATTTCGGAGTATTTGGGTAATCCCCTTAACAAGACCATGTTCCATAACCAACCAAACGGTCCTCTCAGCAAGACTCAGCCCCGGGTCATAAAAGCTCGATCCACCACAAGCGACAAGCGTGGTTGGAAACGAACGTTTCGGACTTCATCAGAGCTGAAGACTGGCCGTCATCTAGTCCGGATCTTAATCCGCTGGATTATGATTTATGGTCAGTTTTAGAGAGTATGGCGTGCTCTAAACGTCATGATAATTTGGAGTCCCTAAAACAATCCATAAGATTGGCAGTGAAGAATTTTTCCATGGAGAGAGTGCGTGTTTCTATTGTTAACGGGCCTCAACGTTTAAAAGACTGTATTAAGCCAATGGAGATCATTTTAAATAAGCTTCATACAATTTTAAGGTTATAATATTAATGTATAAACTAACACACATTACAGTAATAAATATTTTATGCAATAGAAAAAAAAGGAATTTTTCTTGTAAAAATGTTTATGGCAAGACTAGGTAACTGCAACGATACGGAGACGAGTTAAGCTTCTAATTGACTTGATTTAGAATTAATAAAAGCTTTATTTATTAATGAAAACTTTTGGTTTGCTTATAATAATAATAATAAAAGCCTTTATTTAACAATCTTACAAAATATATCTTAACCTATTACAATTTGTTTAATTATTTGACACCGGTACGTAAAGATTGTCTTGCTTGCCAGCATAGGCCTCCCCTAGAGTTTGCCACAGAATGCGATCCTGTGCATGTCTTCTCCATGTAATACCCGCTATTCTTCTAACATCGTCCACCCATCTACGACGCTGTCTCCCTTTCTTTCGCTTGTATTGTCTTGGGCACCACTCTGTTACGTCCCGAGACCATTTATCCTTTTTACTCCTTATCATATGACCTACCCACCTCCATTTAAGTTTTCTAATACAGTACGTAACATCCGTAAGTCTAGTTTGGTTTCTTATAGTATCTAGTTTTATTTTATCTTTTAGTTTAATGTTGAGTATACTTCGTTCCATACGGTGTTGCCAAGTTTCTAATTTGTGTATGTTATGCTTCGTTAAGCTCCATGTTTGACATCCATACGTCATAACGGGTAGGATGCAAGAATTAAATATTTTGCTCTTAGCTTGTAAAGGTATGAGGGGGTTTTTCATAATCTCCTTGAGAGTCCAGTATCTTTTCCATGATAAATTGATGCTATTGTCTATTTCTTTACTTGTAAGGTTTTTTGGAGATATTATCTGTCCGAGGTACGTGTATTCTTCTACATATTCTATTGTGTTGCCGTTAACGGTTATTGGGATATTCTCGAGGTTAGTCATTACTTTAGTTTTTGCAGTATTCATTGACAGTCCCACTTTAGTACTTTCATCCACAAGTTGTTTTAACATCTCTTGTAAGCTTCTTGGATCTGTAGAAATTAGTATATGATCATCTGCAAATCTTAAGTGGTTTAATTGCACTCCGTTGATGTTTAGTCCGTAGTTATCCCACTTGAGGTGTCTAAATACGTATTCGAGAACTGCTGAGAAAAGTTTCGGTGACATGGGATCGCCCTGTCTAATTCCTCTTTTTATTGGAAAGTATTCCCCATCCCTTTCTGTTCGTATATTTGCTTTCGTATTCTTATAGATGTTAGCAATAATACGTATATACTTTTGTTGGTTGGCTTACTATCATTTTAATATCATTATAATAATATTATTATTTAAGCTGTAGCTGTAAGCTTTCCAAAATATAAGTTTTTATTTGTATGTTTTGGGACATTTTGGGACTCGGCTTCTTTAAATACTTGCAAAAGTACTCTGCAATTTAAATTTAAATTAGTTTAAAACTATACGACAATTTGTCTTCTCTGCATTAAGTTAATTACACCTTGAAATGGGAACAAAAGAGTTATTGGGTCGACGTGTAAGGGTACTAGTTGATTGATACTATAGAAGAGAAACTGTCAACACCATAAACGTGGTAGTGACTGTTAGTGGTCAAGTGCCTCAGTGGCAGAAAGGTGTCATTCGACCTAAACGATGGCCTCAGCCAGAAACAAGATCTTATCTTCTGGTAGAAATCAGCAGATGAAGAAGAGTGTTCTTCCTGGGAGCAATCAGGTCCGTGGGGTCGCTACTCCCCAACAGCTCACCCAGAGCTGCCCTGCGGCATTGTTAATTATTAAAATTAATTGCAAGGGGTTGCTTGTCGAATTTAGGATTAATCGTGTTAGTAGCAACATAAATGCCAATTGTGACGTGAGACACATTGTGAATTCTGTTGATAATTCTGCATTGGGCTTTTCTTTATTTACTTATAAGTAAAACATTTTCTAATAGTTATTATTGCTATTCACATGTTGCGTTATCATTTTGTCGCAATATATTTACATTAACGAGCTCACTTATATTATAAAACATTAAACAACTTGAATTTACTGCGAATTACGAATCAGATATAGATAATGAAATTAATATGACATTAGAAAATATTATAAATTGCTTGGCATCAAATAATTTGAATATAAATCTTGATAAAACACATTTTATGGCATTTAAAACTAGAGTAAATACATTATGTAGCATGGAGAAGTTGACAAGACAACATTTTTAGGAGTCACGATAGATAACAATTTATATAGGAAACAACATATTGAGTCGAAACTTAACTCATATTCCTATGCATTGTTTATGATTAGTAAGAATTTGAGTACAATCGCGGTCCTAACAGCATATCATGGCTTTGTCACACTTCTTTTGAGGTACGGTGATGTGTTCTGGGTTAACTGTACAGACAAAGAGGCTGTGTCTAGGGCATTTTCATTAATTTTCATTAATCAAAAAATAATAAAAGCAACCCATATATGTCCCACTGCTGGGCACGTGTCTCTTCTCCTGTATCTAGAGGGAGAGAGGGGGTTTAGGCATTAATTCACGCACGCTGGCCTCGAGTTGGTGAATCAGCCATGTCTTTAGAATTTCTTCTTAGACATGTGGGTTTCCTCACGATGTTTTCCGTTAGCAGATGGGGAATCAAAAATACTTACTGTCTTTGAATGCATCAGTTTGCGTGCAACCATAAATGGAATTGACAAAAGATTGTATCTATCTGGCGATTAAAAAGAGTGTTGTGTGTATATATCTTGCTAGGTAAAGTCATGGCCCTACATCTGTTTTCTAACCAGTCATAGGAAAATTAGTAAATTAATTGTCTTGCTACATTTATGTTTTCATAAATGCGAAATTGAGTTTTTTTGTTTATTATGCTTTAATGACTAAACGGCTGAATGGATTTAAATGAAATTTTGCAAGAAGATAGATGGTATCCTGGAGAGGGACATTTAATTGCGATAACTTTCGCATTTAAGTATTATATTATTTTGGATGGAATTAGGAAGATCAGCAAATAAAGTTTTGTTACATAAGTACGTTGTATAATAGCTATGTAGCTACCTATACCTGTATATATGTACATATCACTTGAAATAAAAAATAGAAAACATTTCCGATGTAGCCTTCTCTTCGTTAGTCTTCTTCGTTCGTGTTGTTCACTTGTTGTACCAACAGTAAACACTGATACACATATAAAATTATGTTCACCGTGAATTAAAAACGTGTGGGAATAAAATTATATGCGTATCGGTGTACCGTTATTCTTCTTTTATATTCATCTTTTCTCCTTCATTTTTGCTAAAAATAATTAATTTACAATCCATATAAAGCACCAGAGAATTAAAAGAAGATGAAAAGTTAAAAAGGCATGTTAAGATATAAAGGATGAATGAAAAAAGAATAACATAATTTTAACAAAAGCAACACAAATACAATTTTTAAAAAGACGTGTGGCACTCAGGGACTGCCGCGGTAAAGCTATTGCATATTTTTTGTATGAATTTTTTAACAAATAAAAAAATACTTTACAGAATTATCTAAATCATTTTATTTTATTCTCAATGATTTATAAAAATATATAATAATAAAAATAAATACTTGTAATAATGCCTTAAGACTCCTTATACTATAATCTTTTTCACATTAATATTCTCTTAGATCAAAACCTCCTTACACAAATTTGACATATTATTATTGGCCGTTTAGAGAATACGTCATTAAAAAAATAATCACCGCTGTGCCGGTCGGAGTGGGGGTGTTAGGTTTATTATTTTCGTTACGGAATTTCTATTTTATTCGATAGAAGCTATGCAATAGCTTAAAAAGTTATACTTAATATTTATACCCGCACTGAATATTCGCTGACAGAGATCTCCATAGCTGCTTGTCTTCGTTAGATGTTAACTCGACACTGGTGGGTCCCAAGAAAACCAATTCTGGATTATAAACAGAATAGGTATTTTTTGAAACAATCAGTGTAGCGAGTATGCTACTCGTAGTTTGAGACAGCTAAGTGGCTGAATGGCTGAAAGCTGGAAAGAGATCATTGAGAGAACAATTGGTGGATATTAAATTATATATTAAGTAGCTTAGGTATATGATATCTGCAACGATACGGAGATTAGTAAAGCTTCTAATTGACTTGATTTAAAATTTATAAAAGCTTTTGATTCCGAAATAATTTTAAATTTAAACCCTTTCCTTGGATAGTGTAAGAATCACGTTATTCTTCTACTGAAAGAACGTAGTGATATAAGTAATATATTTACTTGACTTCGTCATTGGCACTGTTCATCTTTCCTTTTCTCCACACTTTTCCTTACGCTTGTTAAATCAACATTACACGTGTGGTCTACGTATTATATATGCTTCTATTAATGAAAACTTTTGATTGCCTTACTTTTACTATCATTATAACATTATTATGTTGGCTGTAACTGTAAGCTTTCCAAAATATATATTACTAGTGGCCCGCCCTTGCGCCGCTTCGGTATCTTTATTTTTGTACAGATTATTACTAATTTCATCAGCGGCTGTTAAGTAACAGTAGGTACAATAAACTAATCTAATGAATTACATTAAACTAAACCGAGTGAGCGCCAACAGTTTAAATCGTATTACTCATTCTTTTAATATTTCACAAACTATACAACCAAATGACATGCTGCAAATGCAAAGTTTATTTACATAACATTACCTTGGTGATAAAATATTTTTTTTGTATAGATTAATATGCTACACCAGATAATAAAGATAGAAAATCACCTCCTAATTTAATATTTATTTTTGACATAAATTGCGTTATTTTGGCTTATTTATTACAGATAGATATGTGGTACTACTAACTTTTTTTAGACGTATTATAGACTAACATTTTTGCAGTACACAGTATTTATGTACGACGCAACATTCGGTCAGCACACGCGGATAAAGCGGCTCTTCAGCGCTATTACTTTCGGATTGCTTCCCAAATACTAAAACTTCAGTCTGAATTATTATTATTACTGAAATAAAATATAGCAAATGTTACTTCAGGATAATATAACTTTCTAATACGTAAAAAAATTTTAACATCGGTTCTGTAGTCTCGGAGTTTATTCATAACAAACAAACAAATCTTTCCTCTTTATAATATTATTAAAAATAATATTATAGTGTAGATTATTTGTATTTTTCGGGACATTTTGGGACTCGGCTTCTAGAAATTTGTGTGAGTTTCGTATACACTATACGACAATTGTATTGTATGCACTTAGTAAATTACACCTTGAAATGGAAACAAAAGAGTTATTGGGTCGAGTTGTAAGGGTACTAGTTGACTGATACTATAGAAGAGAAACTGACAACTTCATAAACGTGGTAGTTATTGTTAGTGGTCAAGTGCCTCAGTGGCAGAAAGGTAGAGAGATGTCATTCGACCTAACCTACTACCTAGTATCGTATGATGTACTCTGGAGAAAGATGGGAGACAGGGGTATACCGGCGGAAATATGTGAGCTGTTGCAGTATTGGTATGGCAACCAATCAAACCAGGTGAAGTGGGATGGTAAGCTCTCTGAACCGTATAGGTTGGAGTGTGGGGTTAGACAGGGAGGTTTATCGTCACCCAGGCTCTTCAATCTCTACGTAGATAACCTCATAGCCGGACTCAGCAGCATGCGTGTCGGATGTAGCGTTGATGGGGTTAAAATAAACAACATCAGCTATGCAGATGACATGGTGCTGCTGGCTCCGTCGAGGGGGGCAATCGGAGAGTTGCTTAAATATTGTGAAGGCTACGCCGCTGCACATGGGTTAATATATAATGTTGCAAAATGCGAATACATGGTCTTTAAGGTTAGTGGCAAAGGTATTGATTATGGCCCCGAGTTGGTTATGAATGGGTCATCAATTAAAAGAGTATCCACCTTCAAATACCTAGGACACTTTCTTGCCGATGACCTTAAAGACGATGTAGATATTGAGCGGGAGCGTAGGGCTCTGGCGGTCCGGAGTAATATGTTGGCCCGCAGATTTGCGCGGTGTACAGACCTAGTCAAAATTACGCTATTCAAGGCTTACTGTCAAGGTCTGTACACGGGCAATCTGTGGGTCCACTACACCAAAAGATCGCTGGATGCCCTGCGCGTCCAATATAACAATGCGTTTAGAATGTTGTTGCGACTGCCTCGTTACTGCAGTGCGTCGGAGATGTTTGCGCAAGCTCGAACAGACGGGTTTCACGCGATTATACGCAAAAAGACAGCCTCCCTACTTAGAAGAGTGAGAGACAGTCGCAACAGCATCCTGAAAACTGTTGCGGAGAGCTACAGCTCCCCTATTTTAAAACAGTTTGTTCGTAGGCTAATAAGTACTAATAATAGCATGTAAGTCGTAATGTTACTAACACATAATATAGAATTGTATTTTCTGAAATAAAATTATATTATTATTATTATTATTAAACGATGGCCTCAGCCAGAAACAAGATCTTATCTTCTGATTGAAATCAGCAGATGAAGAAGAGTGTTCTTCCTGGGAGCAATCAGGTCCGTGGGGTCGCTACTCCCCAACAGCTCACCCAGAGCTGCCCTGCGGCATTGTTAATTATTATATTAGTGGTGTGATTATTACCTCGAACCAAAGCAAGGAGTTGCTTGTCGAATTTAGGATTAATCGTGTTAGTACCAACATAAATGCCAATTGTGACGTGAGACACATTGTGAATTCTGTTGATAATTCTGCATTGGGCTTTTCTATATTTACTTATTAGTAAAACATTTTCTTATAATTATTATTGCTATTCACATGTTGCGTTATCACTTTGTCGCAATATATTTGTATTAACGAGCTCACTTATATTATAAAACATTAAACAACTTGTATTTACTGCGAATTACGAATCAGATATAGATAAAGAAATTAATATGACATTAGAAAATTTTATAAATTGCTTGGCATCAAATAATTTGAATATAAATCTTGATAAAACACATTTTGTGGCATTTAAAACTAGAGTAAATACATTAATGTAGCACGGAAAAGTTGACAAAACATTTTTAGGAGTCACGATAGATAACAATTTATATTGGAAACAACATATTGAGTCGAAACTTAACTCATATTCCTATGCATTGTTTATGATTAGTGTGGGCTCAGCAGTAATGAGTATTTAGATAATATCACGTAGTTACTTCCACGTACTCCCCACCAATATGTATCGGAGATATTGCCGATACATCATTTATTATTGTATAAATACACGTACATTTATGTTAATAAATAACTTATATTGTGTGGAAAAAAAAAAAAAATTAAGAATTTGAGTACAATCGCGGTCCTAACAGCATATTATGGCTTTGTCACACTTCTTTTGAGGTACGGTGATGTGTTCTGGGTTAACTGTACAGATGAAGAGCCTGTATTTAGGGCACGAGTGGTATCTGGAATTAATTTTCATTAATCAAATAATAATAAAAACAACCCATATATGTCCCACTGCTGGGCACGTGTCTCCTCTCCTCTATCTTGAGAGAGAGAAGGGGGACATAGGCTTGAATTCACGCACGCTGGCCTAATGCGAGTTGGTGAATCAGACATGTCCTTAGAATTTCTTCTTAGACTTGTGGGTTTTCTCACGATGTTTTCCTTCACCGTTAGCATATGGTAAATAAAAAAATACCGTGTAACCATAAGTGGAATTGACAAACGATTGTAACAATCTGGCGATTAAAAAGAGTGTTGTGTGTTTCTAACATGTTTGTTTTCTGTATTCTAACCAGCCAGAGGAAAATAAGTAAATTATTTGTGTTTCTGGCCATCTTGCTACATTTATGATCTTCATAAATAATTTAACATCTATACTTAATGTAATATGTATATAAATATGTATAGAAATGCGAAAGTGAGTTTGTTTGTTTAAATTAAAAAAATCCATTCAGCCGTTTAGTCGTTAAAGAATAACTTTAACTTTAAGTACTAAACGGCTGAATGGATTTTAATGAAATTTTGCAAGGAGATAGATGTAATCCTGGAGAGGAACGATCAAGTCCGATATTTTTCTCATTTAAATATTATATCAGTTAAGAGGAAATCAGGAAGATTAGCAAATAAAGTTTCGTTACATAGGTACGTTGTATAATAGCTATGTAGCTACCTATACCTGTATATATGTACATATCACTTGAAATAAAAAATAGAAAACATTTCTGAAGTAGCCTTTTCTTCGTTAGTCTTCTTCGTTCGTGTTGTTCACTTGTTGTACCAACAGTAAACACTGATACACATATAAAATTCATTTACCGTGATTTAAAAACAGGTGGAAGTAAAATTATATGCGTATCGGTGTACCGTTATTCTTCTTTTATATTCATCTTTTCGACTTCATTTTTGCTAAAAATAATTAATTCACAATTCATATGAAGCACCAGAGAATGATGTGCATTAAATGAAGATGAAATGTTAAAAAGGCATGTGAAGATGGTTTTTACATTTAGAAAGGTTAAATGAAAAAAGAATAACATAATTTTAACAAAAACAATACAAATACAAATTAAAAAAGGTTATGCTAAATATATATATAGGTATAAATATTCGGAGATGTCCATAGCTGCTTGTCTTCGTTAGATGTTAACTCGACACTGCTGGGTCCCAAGAAAACCAATTCTGGATTATAAACAGAATTGGAATTTTGGAGAACAAGTAAGTGTAGCGAGTATGCTACTCGTAGTTTGAGACAGCTAAGTGGCTGAATGGCTGAAAGCTGGAAAGAGATCATTGAGAGAACAAGGTGGATATTAAATTATATATTAAGTAGCTAAGGTATATGATATCTGCAACGATACGGAGATTAGTAAAGCTTCTAATTGACTTGATTTAAAATTTATAAAAGCTTTTGATTCCGAAATAATTTTAAATTTAAACCCTTTCCTTAGATAGTGTAAGAATCACGTTATTCTTCTACTGAAAGAACGTAGTGATAAAAGTAATATATTTACTTGACTTCGTCATTGGCACTGTTCATCTTCTCCACACTTTGCCTTACGCTTGTTAAATCAACATCACACGTGTGGTCTACGTATTATATATGCTTCTATTAATGAAAACTTTTGATTGCCTTACTTTTACTATCATTATAACATTATTATGTTGGCTGTAACTGTAAGCTTTCCAAAATATATATTACTAGTGGCCCGCCCTCGCGCCGCTTCGGTATCTTTATTTTTGTACAGATTATTACTAATTTCATCAGCGGCTGTTAAGTAACAGTAGGTACAATAAACTAATCTAATGAATTACATTAAACTAAACCGAGTGAGCGCCACCAGTTTAAATTATACGTAACGTATATATTGTATTACGCATTATTTTAATATTTCACAAACTATACAAGTGCCTCAGTGGCAGAAAGGTAGAGAGGTGTCATTCGACCTAAACGATGGCCTCAGCCAGAAACAAGATCTTATCTTCTGATTGAAATCAGCAGATGAAGAAGAGAGTTCTTCCTGGGAGCAATCAGGTCCGTGGGGTCGCTACTCCCCAACAGCTCACCCAGAGCTGCCCTGCGGCATTGTTAATTATTATATTAGTGGTGTGATTATTACCTCGAACCAAAGTAGTAGTTAGTACCAACATAAATGCCAACTGTGTGAAGGAAAGAATTCGAAGAAATCCTGTCCGTAAGCAGAAGATCGTATCTCGGAAATTGAATATAGCACCTAGAACCAAGTCGAGTTTTTTTTAAAGACAACTCCCGCTCTAGAGAACAAGCTCTGTGTCGCGGAGGACTTTACAAACATACAATTAACGGACACAAATTACACCCAGACTTAGAACAACTCTTTGTGGGTCACACAAAGTTTTGTCCTGTGCGGGAATCGATCCCACAACCTCGTGCACAGCAGGCGCATACTGCGGCCACTGGACCACCGAGGCAACTCAAATTTTAAAAGATGACTTAGGACTTGCAGCCTATAAGAGATGTATCTACTGGTCATTATTTAACTGATAACTTAAAAATGAATGAGATGGTAAAATCAAAAAAATCTTCTTAAGCGGTACGCAAACGAAAGTCATGGTAAAATTTTATTTAATGACGAGATTTTTTTTACTATTTAACAATGTTTTAAGAATAATCGAGTGTATGTTCAAAGCTCTGTAGAAGTTTACAATTAGTCAACAGATTCAGTGATGGTTTGGTGGGACAAAGTAGTCAAAACATCAGCATAAGTCTATCAAGATACGATTCTTGAGAAGATGGTTAAGCCTCCTAACGGGACCATGTTCCATAACCAAGAACGGTCCTTTCAGCAAGACTCAGCCCCGGGTCATAAAAGCTCGATCCACCACAAGCGACAAGTGTGGTTGGAAACGAACGTTTCGGACTTCATCAGAGCTGAAGACTGGCCGTCATCTAGTCCGGATCTTAATCCGCTGCATTATGATTTATGGTCAGTTTTAAAAAGTATGGCGTGCTCTAAACGTCATGATACATAAATTGGAGTCCCTAAAACAATCCATAAGATTGGCAGTGAAGAATTTTTCCATGGAGAGAGTGCGTGTTTCTATTGATAACGGGCCTCAACGTTTAAAGGACTGTATTTAAGCCAATGGAGATCATTTTGAATAAGCTTTATACAATTTTAAGGTTATAATATTAATGTATAAACTAACACACATTACAGTAATAAATATTTTATGCAATAGAAAAAAAAGGAATTTTCCTTGTAACAATTTTTATGGCAAGACTAGGTATATCTACAAAAAATAGAAAGCATTTCCGATGTAGTTTTTTCTTCGTTATTCTTCTTCGTTCGTGTTGTTCACTTGTTGTACGAACAGTAAACACTGATACACATATAAAATCTTATTACCATGAATGAATTACAGGTGGAAAAATATTATATGCGTATCGGTGTACCGTTATTCTTCTTCTATATTCATTTTTTCTCCTTAATTTTTGCTAAATATAATTAATTTACAATCCATACAAAGAACCAGAGAACGATGTGCATTAAAAGAAGATGATAAGTTGAAAAATGGATGTTAAGATGCTTTCGACATTTGGAAAGTATGAATGAAAAAAGAATAAAATAATTTTAACAAAATAGTATAGTATTTTTCGAACTAAATCAGTGTAGCGAGTATGCTACTCAAAGTTTGAGATAGCTAAGTGGCTGAATGGCTGAAAGCTGGAAAGAGATTATCGAGAGAACAATTAGTGGATATTAAATTATATATTAAGTAGCTTAGGTACCTATATGATATCTGCAACGATACGGAGATTAGTAAAGCTTCTAATTGACTGGATTTAAAATTTATAAAAGCTTTTGTTTCCGAAATAATTTTAAATTTAAACCCTTTCCTTAGATAGTGTAAGCATCACGTTATTCTTCTACTGAAAGAACGTAGTGATATAAGTAATAAATTTACTTTAAATGATGATTCGTTGGTCATTGGCACTGTTTATCTTTTCTTTTCTCCACACTTTTCCTTACGCTTGTTAAATGAACATTACACGTGTGGTCTACGTATTATATATGCTTCTATTAATGAAAACTTTATACGATATCAGGAGATGAAGAAGAAGGTTCTTCCAGCAATCAGGTCCGTGGGGTCGCTACTCCCCAACAGCTCACCCAGAGCTGCCCTGCGGCATTGTTAATTATTATATTAGTGGTGTGATTATTACCTCGAACCAAAGCAAGGAGTCGCTTGTCGAATTTAGGATTAATCGTGTTAGTACCAACATAAATGCTAATTGTGTGAAGGAAAGAGTTCGAAGAAATACTGTCCGTAAGCAAAAGATCGTATCTCGGAAATTGAATATAGAACCATGTCGAGTTTTTTTTAAAGACCACTCCCGCTCTTGAGAACAAGATCTGTGTCGCGGAGGACTTTACAAACATACAATTAACGGACACAAATTACACCCAGACTCAGAACAACTCTTTGTGGGTCACACAAAGTTTTGTCCTGTGTGGGAATCGATCCCACAACCTCGTGCACAGCAGGCGCATACTGCGGCCACTGGACCACCGAGACAACTCAAATTTTAAAAGATGACTTAGGACTTGCAGCCTATATGAGATGTATCTACTGGTCATTATTTAACTGATAACTTAAAAATGAATTAGATGGTAAAATCAAAAAAATCTTCTTAAGCGGTACGCAAAGGAAAGTCATGGTAAAATTTTATTTAATGACGAGATTTTTTTTCCCCTAAAATAATCCATAAGATAGGCAGTGAAGAATTTTTCCATGGAGAGAGTGCGTGTTTCTATTGATAACGGGCCTCAACGTTTAAAGGACTGTCTTTAAGCCAATGGAGATCATTTTGAATAAGCTTCATACAATTTAAGGTTATAATATTAATGTATAAACTAACACACATTACAGTAATAAATATTTTATGCAATAGAAAAAAAAGGAATTTTCCTTGTAACAATGTTTATGGCAAGACTAGGTATATCTACAAAAAATAGAAAGCATTTCCGATGTAGTATTTTCTTCGTTCGTGTTGTTCACTTGTTGTACGAACAGTAAACACTGATGCGCGTATAAACATTACCTACCATGAATTAATAACAGGTGGGAAAATATTATATGCGTATCGATGTACCGTTATTCTTCTTTTATGTTCATCTTTTCTCCTTCATTTTTGCTAAAAATAATCAATTTACAATACATACAAAGCACCAGAGATTGATGTGCATTAAAATAAGATGAAAAGTTGAAAAATGGATGTTAAGATGGTTTGGACATTTAGCAAGGATGAATGAAAAAAGAATAACAAACAATACATAAATGTTCTGAATTTGTTCATAAATACATATTTGTTCACAAAATAACCTCACTTTAATATCCAACCTATAAAGTGACTTAAAAACTATACATTTATAATTGTTTGTAGCTTATATTCATTAAATCATAGTATACGTTAAAACTTATATATCTTATATTTAAAACTAGGCGTCACCCGAGACTTCGTCCGCGTGGTAATTTGGAATATTTTCCTCGATTTTGCAACATATCTCACTACTGCTCCGCTCCTATTGATCATAGCGTGATTTTATATAACCTATAGCCTTCCTGGATAAACGCACTATTCAACAAAAAATGTTTTTTAAATCGAACCTGTACATACTTTCTGAGATTAGCGCGTTCAACCATACAAACAAACTCTTCAGCTTTATAATATTAGTATAGATTCTCGCTTTGTTTGTAGTTACACTCGTCCGAAACCGATCGACCGATTCTCATGAAGTTTTATGTGAATATTGTGTAGGTCTGAGAATCGGACATCTATTTTTCATCCCCCTAAATAGTAAGGATGGTCCACCCCAATTTTTTTAAAATTATTTTTTAGTTATTTTGTTTTTTTATGATATACCTAGCACACAACCCTTAATTTTCACCCCTCTACGATAAACCCCTTTATTATTTTAGTAGCAAAGCAACGTTTGCTGGGTCAGCTAATCTTATATATAAAATTTTTGTGTCACGGTGTTTATAATTAAACTCCTCCAGATGGCTCGACCGATTTTAGTGAAATTTTGTGTGCATATCGGTTCGGTCTGCAAATCGGCAAACATCTAATTTTAGTCCCCCTAAATGTTAGGGTGGTACACCTCTTATTTTATAATTGATTGATACTATAGAAGAGAAACTGTCAACACCATAAACGTGGTATTGATTGTTAGTGGTCAAGTGCTTCAGTGGCAGAAAGGCAGAGAGGTGTCATTCGACCTAAACGATGGCCTCAGCCAGAAACAAGATCTTATCTTTTGGTAGAAATCAGCAGATGAAGAAGAGGGTTCTTCCTGGGAGCAATCAGGTCCGTGGGGTCGCTACTCCCCAACAGCTCACCCAGAGCTGCCCTGCGGCATTGTTAATTATTATATTGCAATTGAATGGAAAGTTAAAGGTATTAGTTATGTCTGGCGGTTACCACGAAGAATAATTAATGCATTTATGAACTAAAATCAGATGATGTGTAGATTGGAACGTATAAATAAAAACAAGACAGCAAATGTGAATAAAAAATATCTAAAGCTTTCGAAATAAGTACTTCGGACCAATCTTATGATTGAATAGAACGCTAAAGTGAAGATATGTTCGCTTTTTTAAAATCTACCCATGGCACGACTTCAGTCTGTATTAAATTCAGTATTATTTTTTGGAGTCAATATATTTTAATAATTAATTTGGAAATATTGTAATTTATTATAAAATGGAATTACGAAGTTTATTTGGTAACATATACGTGATATGTTCGTATTATTTGGTGGTTTGGTGGGACGTTAGCTATTAAGAAGTGACTGAGCCATATCTTAGTGAATAAGGAGTCAAAACATTAGCATAAGTCTATCAAGATACGATTCTTGAGAAGGTAGTTAAGCCTCTTAACGAGACCATGTTCCATAACCAAGAACGGTCCTTTCAGCATGACTCTGCCCCGGGTCATAAAGCTCGAGCTATATACAATTTTAAGGTTATAATATTAATGTATAAACTAACACACATTACAGTAATAAATATTTTATGCAATAGAAAAAAAAGGAATTTTCCTTGTAACAATGTTTATGGCAACACTATGTATATCTACAAAAAAGTTTTTTTCTTCGTTCGTCTTCTTCGTGCGTGTTGTTCACTTGTTGTACGAACAGTAAACACTGATACACATATCAATATTTCCCACCATGAATTAATAACAGGTGGGAAAAAATTATATGCGTATCGGTGTACCGTTATTCTTCTTTTATGTTCATATTTTCTTCTTGATTTTTGCTAAATATAATTAATTTACAATCCATACAAAGAACCAGAGAACGATGTGCATTAAAAGAAGATGATAAGTTGAAAAATGGATGTTATGATGGTTTGGACATTTAGCAAGGATGAATGAAAAGAAAAAAGAATAACAAACAATTCATAAATTTTCTGAATTTGTTCATAAATACATATTTGTTCACAAAATAACCTCACTTTAATATCCAACCTATAAAGTGACTTAAAAACTATACATTTATAATTGTTTGTAGCTTATATTCATTAAATCATAGTATACGTTAAAACGTATATATCTTATATTTAAAACTAGGCGTCACCCGAGACTTCGTCCGCGTGGTAATTTGGAATATTTTCCTCGATTTTGCAACATATCTCACTACTGCTCCGCTCCTATTGATCATAGCGTGATATTATATAACCTATAGCCTTCCTGGATAAACGCACTATTCAACAAAAAATGATTTTTTAAATCGAACCTGTACATACTTTCTGAGATTAGCGCGTTCAACCAAACAAACAAACAAACTCTTCAGCTTTATAATATTAGTATAGATTCTCGCTTTGTTTGTAGTTACACTCGTCCGAAACCGATCGACCGATTCTCATGAAGTTTTATGTGAATATTGTGTAGGTCTGAGAATCGGACATCTATTTTTCATCCCCCTAAATAGTAAGGATGGTCCACCCCAATTTTTTAAAAATTATTTTTTAGTTATTTTGTTTTTTTATGATATACCTAGCACACAACCCTTAATTTTCACCCCTCTACGATAAACCCCTTTATTATTTTAGTAGCAAAGCAACGTTTGCTGGGTCAGCTAATCTTATATATAAAATTTTTGTGTCACGATGTTTATAATTAAACTCCTCCAGATGGCTCGACCGATTTTAGTGAAATTTTGTGTGCATATCGGTTCGGTCTGCAAATCGGCAAACATCTAATTTTCATCCCCCTAAATGTTAGGGTGGTACACTCCTAATTTTATAGTTGATTGATACTATAGAAGAGAAACTGTCAACACCATAAACGTGGTACTGATTGTTGGTGGTCAAGTGCCTCAGTGGCAGAAAGGTAGAGAGGTGTCATTCGACTTAAACGATGGGTCTACTCTACCCGGTGAAGAGAAGTCACTGCTGCACTACTTCTGTTAGCCAACTGTATTCCCTCTAGCTGGCCTCAGTCAGGAACAAGATCTTATCTTCTGATAGAAATGATCACATGAAGAAGAGTGTTCTTCCTGGGAGCAATCAGGTCCGTGGGGTCGCTACTCCCCAACAGCTCACCCGGAGCTGCCCTGCGGCATTGTTAATTATTATATTGCAATTGAATGGAAAGTTAAAGGTATAAGTTATGTCTGGCGGTTACCACGAAGAATAATTAATGCATTTATGAACTACAATCAGATGATGTGTAGATTGGAACGTATAAATAAAAACATGACAGCAGATGTGAATAAAAAATATCCAAAGCTTACGAAATAAGTACTTCGGACCAATCTTATGATTGAATAGAACGCTAAAGTGAAGATATGTTCGCTTTTTTAAAATCTACCCATGGCACGACTTCAGTCTGTATTAAATTCAGTATTATTTTTTGGAGTCAATATATTTTAATAATTAATTTGGAAATATTGTAATTTATTATAAAATGGAATTACGAAGTTTATTTGGTAACATATACGTGATATGTTCGTATTATTTGGTGGTTTGGTGGGACGTTAGCTATCAAGGAGTGATTGAGCCATATTTTTGTGAAAAAGTAGTCAAAACATCAGCATAAGTCTATCAAGATACGATTCTTGAGAAGATGGTTAAGCCTCCTAACGGGACCATGTTCCATAACCAAGAACGGTCCTTTCAGCATGACTTTGCCCCGGGTCATAAAGCTCGAGCTTCATACAATTTTAAGGTTATAATATTTATGTATAAACTAACACACATTACAGTAATAAATATTTTATGCAATAGAAAAAAAAGGAATTTTCAAGAATAGAATATAAGAAGAATAAGAAATGTTTATGGCAAGACTAGGTATATCTACAAAAAATAGAAAGCATTTCCGATGTAGTTTTTTTTTCGTTAGTCTTCTTCGTTCGTGTTGTTCACTTGTTGTACAAACAGTAAACACTGATGCGCGTATAAAATCTTGTCACCATGAATGAGTACAAGTGGGAAAAAATTATATGCGTATCGGTGTACCGTTATTCTTCTTTTATGTTTATCTATTCTCCTTATTCTTTGCTAAAAATAATCAATTTGCAATCCATACAAAGCACCAGAGATCTATGTGCATTAAAAGAAGATGAAAAGTTGAAAAAGGAATGTTAAGATGCTTTCGACATTTGGAAAGTATGAATGAAAAAAGAATAACATAATTTTAACAAAAACAACACAAAGACAAATTAAAAAAGGTTATGCTAAATATATATATATAGGTATAAATATTCGGAGATCTCCATAGCTGCTTGTCTTCGTTAGATGTTAACTCGACACTGGTGGGTCCCAAGAAAACCAATTCTGGATTATAAACAGAATTGGTATTTTTCGGACCAAATCAGTGTAGCAAGTATGCTACTCGTTGTTTGAGACAACTAAGTGGCTGAATGGCTGAAAGCTGGAAAGAGATTATCGAGAGAACAATTGGTGGATATTAAATTATATATTAAGTAGCTTAGGTATATGATATCTGCAACGATAGGGAGATTAGTAAAGCTTCTAATTGACTTGATTTAAAATTTATAAAAGCTTTTGATTCCGAAATATTTTAAATTTAAACCCTTTCCTTAGATAGTGTAAGAATCACGTTATTCTTCTACTGAAAGCACGTAGTGTGATATAAGTAATATATTTACTTTAAATGACGACTCGTTGGTCATTGGCACTGTTTATCTTTTCTTTTCTCCACACTTTTCCTTACGCTTGTTAAATGAACATTACACGTGTGGTCTACGTATTATATATGCTTCTATTAATGAAAACTTTATACGATATCAGGAGATGAAGAAGAAGGTTCTTCCAGCAATCAGGTCCGTGGGGTCGCTACTCCCCAACAGCTCACCCAGAGCTGCCCTGCGGCATTGTTAATTATTATATTAGTGGTGTGATTATTACCTCGAACCAAAGCAAGGAGTTGCTTGTCGAATTTAGGATTAATCGTGTTAGTATGCTAATTGTGTGAAGGAAAGAATTCGAAGAAATCCTGTCCGTAAGGAAAAGATCGTATCTCTGAAATTGAATATAGAACCATGTCGAGTTTTTTTTAAAGACCACTCCCGCTCTTGAGAACAAGCTCTGTGTCGCGGAGGACTTTACAAAGATACAATTAACGGACACAAATTACACCCAGACTCAGAACAACTCTTTGTGGGTCACACAAAGTTTTGTCCTGTGTGGGAATCGATCCTACAACCTCGTGCACAGCAGGCGCACACTGCGGCCACTGGACCACCGAGGCAACTCAAATTTTAAAAGATGACTTAGGACTTGTAGCCTATATGAGATGTATCTACTGGTTATTATTTAACTGATAACTTAAAAATGAATTAGATGGTAAAATCAAAAAAATCTTCTTAAGCGGTACGCAAAGGAAAGTCATGGTAAAATTTTATTTTATGACGAGATTTTTTTTCCCCTAAAATAATCCATAAGATAGGCAGTGAAGAATTTTTCCATGGAGAGAGTGCGTGTTTTTATTGATAACGGGCCTCGACGTTTAAAGGACTGTATTTAAGCCAATGGAGATCATTTTGAATAAGCTTCATACAATTTTAAGATTATAATATTAATGTATAAACAAACACACATTACAGTAATAAATATTTTATGCAATAGAAAAAAAAGGAATTTTCCTTGTAACAATGTTTATGGCAAGACTAGGTATATCTACAAAAAATAGAAAGCATTTCCGATGTAGTATTTTCTTCGTTAGTCTTCTTCGTTCGTGTTGTTCACTTGTTGTACGAACAGTAAACACTGATATACATATAAATAATTTCTACCATGAATTAATTACAGGTGGGAAAAAATTATATGCTTATCGATGTACCGTTATTCTTCTTTTATGTTTATCTTTTCTCCTTAATTTTTGCTAAAAATAATCAATTTACAACACATACAAAGCACCAGAGATTGATGTGCATTAAAAGAAGATGAAAAGTTGAAAAAGGGATGTGAAGATGCTTTCGACATTTGGAAAGAAAAAAGAATAACATACAATACATAAATGTTTTTTAACTCTTTAGTAATCTGTGGTTCTATCCTGATCTATTTCTGTGGCTTGGACATTTGGAAAGTATGAATGAATAAAGAATAACATACAATACATAATTGTTTTGAATTTGTTCATAAATAGTTGTTCACAAAATAACCTCACTTTAATATCTAAAAAGTGACTTATAAACTATACATTTATAATCGTTTGTATCTAAAATTCATTTAAATCATAGTATACGTTAAAACTTATTTATATAATACGACAAATTTACTTTAAATAGATATAAATGAGCAATGTATGTAAATAGGTTAACTCAATAGCAATATTGTAACGTACGCATGTCTGTGTAGTCAATTTGTCCTTCTCTTTTACGCCTGATCACGGTGTGATGTGACTCTTGTTGTTTGTAAATTATTATTTACAGTATACGGGCCACTAGCTCGTCTGCCACCCACCATTGACTATTAAATAACAAGTTATATTAAATATTTAAACATGCATTGAGTATTCGCTGACGGTGTTCTCCATAGCTGCTTCGTTAGATGTTAACTCGACACTGATAGATCACAAGAAAACCTACTCTGGATTATAAACAGATATAGGATTTTTTGTCACCAAAAACAGTGAAGCGAGTTTGAGACAGCAAAGTGGGTGAATGGCTGAAAGCTGGAAAAAGATCACCGAGAGAACAATTGGTGAACATCAAATAATATATTAGCTTAGGTGTGTATAAGATATCTGCAACGATACGGAGACTAGTTAAGCTTCTAATTGACTTGGTTTAGAATTAATAAAAGCTTAATTTATTAATGAAAGCTTTTGGTTGGCTTACTTTTAATAACATTATAATAATATTATTATTTAAGCTGTAGCTGTAAGCTTTCCAAAATATAAGTTTTTATTTGTATGTTTTGGGACATTTTGGGACTCGGCTTCTTTAAATACAAAAGTACTCTGCAATTTAAATTGCAATGTGCCTTGCAATCCAGCGTGGAAATGTGGCCAGTCTTTTGGGCACCTTTCCTCAGAACTGCGATCTCAATCAGATATTTTATTTATAGGTTAATACCTTTAAATACAATATCTGATTGTTTGTAAGTAGGTTAGGTTAGGTTACTTTAATTTTTATAACTATTCATGTAAATATCTTATGAAATAAATTGTAAATACGACAAATATGTATGTAAATTAATTAAATATATATCACAAAAAAATAATTTGCGCTTGTGCTATCTGTGACTGTGTAGAAAAAAAAAAAAAAATTAAATTAGTATAACACTATACGACAATTTGTCTTTTCTGCACTAAGTTAATTACACCTTGAAATGGGAGCAAAAGAGTTATTGGGTCGAGGTGTAAGGGTACTAGTTGATTGATACTATAGAAGAGAAACTGTCAACACCATAAACGTGGTAGTGGTCAAGTGCCTCAGTGGCAGAAAGGTAGAGAGGTGTCATTCGACCTAAACGATGGCCTCAGCCAGAAACAAGATCTTATCTTCTTGTAGAAATCAGCAGATGAAGAAGAGGGTTCTTCCTGGGAGCAATCAGGTCCGTGGGGTCGCTACTCCCCAACAGCTCACCCAGAGCTGCCCTGCGGCATTGTTAATTATTATATTGCAAGGGGTTGCTTGTCGAATTTAGGATTAATCGTGTTAGTACCAACATAAATGCCAATTGTGACGTGAGACACATTGTGAAATCTGTTGATAATTCTGCATTGGGCTTTTCTTTATTTACTTAATAGTAAAACATTTTCTAATAGTTATTATTTCTATTCACATGTTGCGTTATCATTTTGTCGCAATATATTTACGCTCACTTTTATTACAAAACATTAAACAACTTCTATTTACTGCGAATTACGAATCAGATATAGATATTGAAATTAATATTGAGAAAATATTATAAATTGCTTGGCATCAAATAATTTGAATATAAATCTTGATAAAACACATTTTGTGGCATTTAAAACTAGAGTAAATACATTATGTAGCATGGAGAAGTTGACAAGACAACATTTTTAGGAGTCACGATAGATAACAATTTATATTGGAAACAACATATTGAGTCGAAACTTAGCTCATATTCCTATGCATTGTACAATTTACCGCGATTGTACTCAAATTCTTGCTAATCATGTACAATGTACATGATTAGCAAGAATTTGAGTACAATCGCGGTCCTAACAGCATATCATGGCTATGTCACACTTCCCATGAGGTATGGTGTTGTGTTCTGGGTTAACTGTACAGATGAAGAGCCTGTATTTAGGGCACGAGTGGTATCTGGAATTAATTTTCATTAATCAAAAAATAATAAAAACAACCCATATATGTCCCACCGCTGGGCACGTGTCTCCTCTCCTCTATCTAGAGAGAGAGAAGGGGGACATAGGATTGTATTCACGCACGCTGGCCTAATGCGAGTTGGTGAATCAGACATGTCTTTAGAATTTCTTCTTAGACTTGTGGGTTATCTCACGATGTTTTTCTTCACCGTTAGCATATGGTAAATAAAAAAATACCGTGTAACCATAAGTGGAATTGACGAACGATTGTAACAATCTGGCGATTAAAAAGAGTGTTGTGTGTTTCTAACATGTTTGTTTTCTGTATTCTAACCAGCCAGAGGAAAATAAGTAAATTAATTGTGTTTCTGGCCATCTTGCTACATTTATGATCTTCATAAATAATTTAACATCTATACTTAATGTAATATGTATATAAATATGTATAGAAATGCGAAAGTAAGTTTCTTTGTTTAAATACAAAAAATCCATTCAGCCGTTAAGGCGTTAAAGCATAACTTTAACTTTGAGTACTAAACGGCTGAATGTATTTTAATGAAATTTTGCAAGGAGATTGTCGTAATCCTGGAGAGGAACATTCAATTCCGATGTTTTTCTCATTTAAATATTATATCAGTTTAGATGAAATTAGGAAGTTTAGCAAATAAAGTTTCGTTACATAGGTACGTTGTATTATAGCTATGTAGCTACCTATACCTGTATATATGTACATATCACTTGAAATAGAAAAGAGAGGTAGGGCACCATACTAGCGAGCAAGCCCGACTGGGGAAGGACCTCCACCTTACAGAAGACCACAGCCAAATGACTACACACAGCGGTGTAGTTGTGTTCCTGTGTGTGAGTACAGGTCTCCAGCGCTCATTTAGGAATGCGTTTTGAAAGAAACGTATTCCTATCCCAGGGTTACTTCCATCTTAAAGCCCTGGTGTAAAAAAATGGGTTGGCAACACGCAAGTGATACCTCTGGTAATGCAAGCGTCTATAGGCTACGGATACTGCTTAACATCAGGCGGGCCGTATGCTTGTTTGCCACCCAAGTAGTATAAAAAAAAAAAAAAAAAAAAATAGAAAACATTTCCGATGTAGCCTTTTCTTCGTTAGTCTTCTTCATTCGTGTTGTTCACTTGTTGTACCAACAGTAAACACTGATACACATATAAAATTACGTTCACCGTGAATTAAAAACATGTGGGAATAAAATTATATGCGTATCGGTGTACCGTTATTCTTCTTTTATGTTCATCTATTCTCCTTATTCTTTGCTAAAAATAATTAATTTACAATCCATATGAAGCACCAGAGAATGATGTGCATTAAAATAAGATGAAAAGTTAAAAAGGCATGTTAAGATGGTTTTAACATTAAGAAAGGATGAATGAAAAAAGAATAACATAATTTTAACAAAAACAACACAAATACAAATTAAAAAAGGTTATGCTTAATATATATATAGGTATAAATATTCGGAGATCTCCATAGCTGCTTGTCTTCGTTAGATGTTAACTCGACACTGCTGGGTCCCAAGAAAACCAATTCTGGATTATAAACAGAATTGGAATTTTGGGGAACAAGTCAGTGTAGCGAGAATGCTACTCGTAGTTTGAGACAGCTAAGTGGCTGAATGGCTGAAAGCTGGAAAGAGATCATTGAGAGAACAATTGGTGGATATTAAATTATATATTAAGTAGCTAAGGTATATGATATCTGCAACGATACGGAGATTAGTAAAGCTTCTAATTGACTTGATTAAAAATTTATAAAAGCTTTTGATTCCGAAATAATTTTAAATTTAAACCCTTTCCTTGGATAGTGTAGGAATCACGTTATTCTTCTACTGAAAGAACGTAGTGATATAAGTAATATATTTACTTGACTTCGTCATTGGCACTGTTCATCTTCTCCACACTTTTCCTTACGCTTGTTAAATCAACATCACACGTGTGGTCTACGTATTATATATGCTTCTATTAATGAAAACTTTTGATTGCCTTACTTTTACTATCATTATAACATTATTATGTTGGCTGTAACTGTAAGCTTTCCAAAATATATATTACTAGTGGCCCGCCCTCGCGCCGCTTCGGTATCTTTATTTTTGTACAGATTATTACTAATTTCATCAGCGGCTGTTAAGTAACAGTAGGTACAATAAACTAATCTAATGAATTACATTAAACTAAACCGAGTGAGCGCCACCAGTTTAAATTATACGTAACGTATATATTGTATTACGCATTATTTTAATATTTCACAAACTATACAAGTGCCTCAGTGGCAGAAA
This sequence comes from Trisateles emortualis, assembly GCA_947095525.1. Lineage (NCBI taxonomy): Eukaryota > Metazoa > Arthropoda > Insecta > Lepidoptera > Erebidae > Trisateles > Trisateles emortualis. The sequence continues at coordinate 34,903,951 of OX352729.1, forward strand.
GGTAGAGAGGTGTCATTCGACCCAAACGATGGCCTCAGCCAGAAACAAGATCTTATCTTCTGATTGAAATCAGCAGATGAAGAAGAGAGTTCTTCCTGGGAGCAATCAGGTCCGTGGGGTCGCTACTCCCCAACAGCTCACCCAGAGCTGCCCTGCGGCATTGTTAATTATTATATTAGTGGTGTGATTATTACCTCGAACCAAAGCAAGGAGTTGCTTGTCGAATTTAGGATTAATCGGGTTAGTACCAACATAATTGCCAATTGTGTGAAGGAAAGAATTCGAAGAAATCCTGTCCGTAAGCAAAAGATCGTATCTCGGAAATTGAATATAGCACCTAGAACCAAGTCGAGTTTTTTTTAAAGACAACTCCCGCTCTAGAGAACAAGCTCTGTGTCGCGGAGGACTTTACAAACATACAATTAATGGACACAAATTACGCCCAGACTCAGAACAACTCTTTGTGGGTCACACAAAGTTTTGTCCTGAGTGGGAATCGATCCGACAACCTCGTGCACAGCAGGCGCATACTGCGGCCACTGGACCACCGAGGCAACTCAAATTTTAAAAGATGACTTAGGACTTACAGCCTATAAGAGATGTATCTACTGGTCATTATTATTAAAAATGAATGAGATGGTAAAATAAAAAAAAATCTTCTTAAGCGGTACGCAAAGGAAAGTCATGATAAAATTTTATTTAATGACGAGATTTTTGTTACTATGAAACAATGTTTTAAGAATGACCGAGTGTATGTTCAAAGCTCTATAGAAGTTTACAATTAGTCAACAGAGTACAACGTGGACATTATCCGACTTCAGTGATGGTTTGGTGGGACAAAGGAGTCAAAACATCAGCATAAGTCTATCAAGATACGATTCTTGAGAAGATGGTTAAGCCTCCTAACGGGACCATGTTCCATAACCAAGAACGGTCCTTTCAGCAAGACTCAGCCCCGGGTCATAAAAGCTCGATCCACCACAAGCGACAAGCGTGGTTGGAAACGAACGTTTCGGACTTCATCAGAGCTGAAGACTGGCCGCCATCTAGTCCGGATTTTAATCCGCTGGATTATGATTTATGGTCAGTTTTAGAGAGTATGGTGTGCTCTAAACGTCATGATAATTTGGAGTCCCTAAAACAATCCATAAGATTGGTAGTGAAGAATTTTTCCATGGATAGAGTACGTGTTTCTATTGATAACGGGCTTTCAACGTTTAAAGGACTGTATTTAAGCCAATGGAGATCATTTTGCATAAGCATAATTTCTGTTCATACAATCATTATTCTGAAGTTATACGCGCCCATACCCTAATATAAACCTAGTTTAATCATAAAAATACTACGATTCAGGCTGGTTTACGTGTTTATATTTTCAAAAAATGGAATTAAAAGCAATAGAAGAAGTAGAACAAGTAAATAACGTAATTGTTTTAATACAGACTGCAGGAAAAGTCAAATAAAATGTCGGTTTTCTAAAAGTGGTGTGATGTTTTGGATAAATTATTTGGTAGATATCTCAATATGGAGTGGAGAATAGAAGGTAATCCACCCGGATTACCTTCTATTCTACAATTGATGATTGCTTTGAGATACTGGGGACGTAATCAGGTAAGAACATTTGGATATTCACGCATGTAACTAAATCTGTTCTATCAGTTTCACAAATTTAACTACCTACTCGTTTCTTGTTCCTTCAAGTGCAAGAAGATGCTGTGGACATTCACGGTTTGACTCAGCAGTCTATATAAAGGAAAAAATTGATGACATTTACATGCCACATACTATAAACGAACATCTTCATGTTATGGAAAATTTCAATGAGATTTAAAAATTAAAAACTGTCGAAAAAAGTTTTGTTGACAAATAGATTCAGTTGTCATAGAGAAAATACGTTTTTTTATGAAGTTTCTCTTAGGTGGTGCTGTTGCCAAATCGTGCAATTTGACATAACAGATGAATAGTTATACCAATGTTATACCTGCTTTATTTGTTAAAAATATTTTTGACTTATTCTTAATTTATAACTGGTATAACTATACCTCATATAAGATTGAGTGAATGTGATATAACAATTATTTTTTGTAAGGCTGTTAATGTATTTATAAACTAACACACATTACAGTAATAAATATTTTATGCAATAGAAAAAAAAAGAATTTTCCTTGTAACAATGTTTATGGCAAGACTAGGTATATCTACAAAAAATAGAAAGCATTTCCGATGTAGTTTTTTCTTCGTTATTCTTCTTCGTTCGTGTTGTTCACTTGTTGTACGAACAGTAAACACTGATACACATATAAAATCTTAGTACCATGAATGAATTACAGGTGGAAAAATATTATATGCGTATCGGTGTACCGTTATTCTTCTTCTATATTCATCTTTTCTCCTTCATTTTTGCTAAATATAATTAATTTACAATCCATACAAAGAACCAGAGAACGATGTGCATTAAAAGAAGATGATAAGTTGAAAAATGGATGTTAAGATGCTTTCGACATTTGGAAAGTATGAATGAAAAGAAAAAAGAATAACAAACAATTCATAAATTTTCTGAATTTGTTCATAAATACATATTTGTTCACAAAATAACCTCACTTTAATATCCAACCTATAAAGTGACTTAAAAACTATACATTTATAATTGTTTGTAGCTTATACTCATTAAATCATAGTATACGTTAAAACTTATATATCTTATATTTAAAACTAGGCGTCACCCGAGACTTCGTCCGCGTGGTAATTTGGAATATTTTCCTCGATTTTGCAACATATCTCACTACTGCTCCGCTCCTATTGATCATAGCGTGATATTATATAACCTATAGCCTTCCTGGATAAATGCACTATTCAACAAAAAATGATTTTTTAAATCGAACCTGTACATACTTTCTGAGATTAGCGCGTTCAACCAAACAAACAAACAAACTCTTCAGCTTTATAATATTACTATAGATTCTCGCTTTGATTGTAGTTACACTCGTCCGAAACCGATCGACCGATTCTCATGAAGTTTTATGTAAATATTGTGTAGGTCTGAGAATCGGACATCTATTTTTCATCCCCCTAAATAGTAAGGATGGTCCACCCCAATTTTTTAAAAATTATTTTTTAGTTATTTTGTTTTTTTATGATATACCTAGCACACAACCCTTAATTTTCACCCATCTACGATAAACCCCTTTATTATTTTAGTAGCAAAACAACGTTTGCTGGGTCAGCTAATCTTATATATAAAATTTTTGTGTCACGATGTTTATAATTAAACTCCTCCAGATGGCTCGACCGATTTTAGTGAAATTTTGTGTACATATCGGTTCGGTTTGCAAATCGGCAATCATCTAATTATAGTCCCCCTAAATGTTAGGGTGGTACACCTCTAATTTTATAGTTGATTGATACTATAGAAGAGAAACTGTCAACACCATAAACGTGGTATTGATTGTTAGTGGTCAAGTGTCTTATTGGCAGAAAGGTAGAGAGGTGTCATTCGGCCTAAACGATGGCCTCAGCCAAAAACAAGATCTTATCTTCTGGTAGAAATCAGCAGAAGAAGAAGAGTGTTCTTCCTGGGAGCAATCAGGTCCGTGGGGTCGCTACTCCCCAACAGCTCACCCAGAGCTGCCCTGCGGCATTGTTAATTATTATATTGCAAGGGGTTGCTTGTCGAATTTAGGATTAATCGTGTTAGTACCAACATAAATGCCAATTGAGACGTGAGACACATTGTGAATTCTGTTGATAATTCTGCATTGGGATATAGATCAGATCATCAGATATAGATAATGAAATTAATATGACATTAGAAAATATTATAAATAGCTTATCATCAAATAATTTGAATATAAATCTCGATAAAACACATTTTTGGGCATGTAAAACTAGAGTAATTACATTATGTAGCACGGAGAAGTTGACAAGACAACATTTTTAGTTGTCACGATAGATAACAATTTATATAGGAAACAACATATTGAGTCGAAACTTAGCTCATATTCCTATGCATTGTACATGATTAGCAAGACTTTGAGTACAATCGCGGTTCTAACAGCATATCATTCATCATCTTTTGAGGTACGGTGATGTGCTCTGGGTTAACTGTACAGATAAAGAGGCTGTGTTTAGGTTACGAGTTAATCATCTCGTGTTAATTTTCATTAATCAAAAAATAATAAAAGCAACCCATATATGTCCCACTGCTGGGCACGTGTCTCCTCTACTCTATCTAGAGGGAGAGAGGGGGTGTAGGCCTTAATTCACGCACGCTGGCCTCGAGTTGGTGAATCAGCCATGTCTTTAGAATTTCTTCTTTGACATGTGGGTTTCCTCACGATGTTTTCCGTTAGCAGATGGTGAATCAAAATTACTTACTGTATTTTGACTGCATCAGTTTGCGTGCAACCATAAATGGAATTGACATAAGATTGTAACAATCTGGCGATTAAAAAGAGTGTTGTGTGTCTTGCTAGTTAAAGTCATGGCCCTATATCTGTTTTCTAACCAGCCATAGGAAAATTAGTTAATTAATTGTCTTTCTGGCCATCTTGCTACATTTATGTTGTTCATAAATAATTTAACATCTATACTTATATTTCAGACTAATAGAATAAGATAGACGGAGCGTGTAGAACTCGCGCGTGAAGCCGCCAAAAGTCATACTAAATAGCAATGTCATACGTTTTCGTTTTCGCGCGCAGTCGATTTGAGCCGCTCTGAAGTATTTTTACAACGTTTTATTACACAATACGGCATTATAATAATATTTTGTCAAAACGTGTTTAGACGTGCGTACTAACTAGCGGCTCAAATGGACTGCGCGCGAAAACAAAAAGTATGACATTGCTATTTAGTATGACTTTTGGCGGCTTCACGCGCGAGTTCTACACGCTCCGTCTATCTTATTCTGTTAGTCTGAGACTTATAGGTATTCATAAATGCGAAATTGAGTTTTTTTGTTTATTATGCTTTAATAACTAAACGGCTGAATGGATTTAAATGAAATTTTGCAAGAAGATAGATAGTATCCCGGAGAGGGACATTTAATTGCGATAACATTCGCATTTAAGTATTATATTATTTTGGATGGAATTAGGAAGATCAGCAAATAAAGTTTTGTTACAAAGGTACGTTGTATAATAGCTATGTAGCTACCTATACCTGTATATATGTACATATCACTTGAAATAAAAAATAGAAAACATTTCCGATGTAGCCTTTTCTTCGTTAGTCTTCTTCGTTCGTGTTGTTCACTTGTTGTACCAACAGTAAACACTGATACACATATAAAATTATGTTCACCGTGAATTAAAAACGTGTGGGAATAAAATTATATGCGTATCGGTGTACCGTTATTCTTCTTTTATATTCTTTTTTCTCCTTCATTTTTGCTAAAAATAATTAATTTACAATCCATATAAAGCACCAGAGAATGATGTGCATTAAAAGAAGATGAAAAGTTAAAAAGGCATGTTAAGATATAAAGGATGAATGAAAAAAGAATAACATAATTTTAACAAAAGCAACACAAATACAATTTTTAAAAAGACGTGTGGCACTCAGGGACTGCCGCGGTAAAGCTATTGCATATTTTTTGTATGAATTTTTTAACAAATAAAAAAATACTTTACAGAATTATCTAAATCATTTTATTTTATTCTCAATGATTTATAAAAATATATAATAATAAAAATAAATACTTGTAATAATGCCTTAAGACTCCTTATACTATAATCTTTTTCACATTAATATTCTCTTAGATCAAAACCTCCTTACACAAATTTGACATATTATTATTGGCCGTTTAGAGAATACGTCATTAAAAAAATAATCACCGCTGTGCCGGTCGGAGTGGGGGTGTTAGGTTTATTATTTTCGTTACGGAATTTCTATTTTATTCGATAGAAGCTATGCAATAGCTTAAAAAGTTGTACTTAATATTTATACCCGCACTGAATATTCGCTGACAGAGATCTCCATAGCTGCTTGTCTTCGTTAGATGTTAACTCGACACTGGTGGGTCCCAAGAAAACCAATTCTGGATTATAAACAGAATAGGTATTTTTTGAAACAATCAGTGTAGCGAGTATGTTACTCGTAGTTTGAGACAGCTAAGTGGGTGAACGGCTGAAAGCTGGAAAGAGATCATTGAGAGAACAATTGGTGGATATTAAATTATATATTATATAGCTTAGGTATATGATATCTGCAACGATACGAGAGAAGAATAATACTAATTAGTAAAGCTTCTAATTGACTTCATTTAAAATTTATAAAATCTTTTGATTCCGAAATAATTTTAAATTTAAACCCTTTCCTTACATAGTGTAAGAATCACGTTATTCTTCTACTGAAAGAACGTAGTGATATAAGTAATATATTTACTTGACTTCGTCATTGGCACTGTTTATCTTTCCTTTTCTCCACACTTTTCCTTACGCTTGTTAAATCAACATCACACGTGTGGTCTACGTATTATATATGCTTCTATTAATGAAAACTTTTGATTGCCTTACTTTTACTATCATTATAACATTATTATGTTGGCTGTAACTGTAAGCTTTCCAAAATATATATTACTAGTGGCCCGCCCTCGCGCCGCTTCGGTATCTTTATTTTTGTACAGATTATTACTAATTTCATCAGCGGCTGTTAAGTAACAGTAGGTACAATAAACTAATCTAATGAATAACATTAAACTAAACCGAGTGAGCGCCACCAGTTTAAATTATACGTAACGTATATATTGTATTACGCATTATTTTAATATTTCACAAACTATACGAGTGCCTCAGTGGCAGAAAGGTAGAAAGGTGTCATTCCACCTAAACGATGGCCTCAGCCAGAAACAAGATCTTATCTTCTGATTGAAATCAGCAGATGAAGAAGAGAGTTCTTCCTTGGAGCAATCAGGTCCGTGGGGTCGCTACTCCCCAACAGCTCACCCAGAGCTGCCCTGCGGCATTGTTAATTATTATATTAGTGGTGTGATTATTACCTCGAACCAAAGCAAGGAGTTGCTTGTCGAATTTAGGATTAATCAGGTTAGTACCAACATAAATGCCAATTGTGTGAAGGAAAGAATTCGAAGAAATCCTGTCCGTAATACATTCTTGAGAAGATGGTTAAGCCTCCTAACGGGACCATGTTCCATAACCAAGAACGGTCCTTTCAGCAAGACTCAGCCCCGGGTCATAAAAGCTCGATCCACCACAAGCGACAAGCGTGGTTGGAAACGAACGTTTCGAACTTCATCAGAGCTGAAGACTGGCCGTCATCTAGTCCGGATCTTAATCCGCTGGATTATGATTTATTGTCAGTTTTAGAGAGTATGGCGTGCTCTAAACGTCATGATACATAAATTGGAGTCCCTAAAACAATCCATAAGATTGGCAGTGAAGAATTTTTCCATGGAGAGAGTGCGTGTTTCTATTGATAACGGGCCTCAACGTTGAAAGGACTGTATTTAATGGAGATCATTTTGAATAAGCTTTATACAATTTTAAGGTTATAATGTTAATGTATAAACTAACACACATTACAGTACCTAATAAATATTTTATGCAATAGAGAAAAAAAAGGAATTTTCCTTGTAACAATGTTTATGGCAACACTATGTATATCTACAAAAAAGTTTTTTCTTCGTTCGTCTTCTTCGTGCGTGTTGTTCACTTGTTGTACGAACAGTAAACACTGATACACATATCAATATTTCCCACCACGAATTAATAACAGGTGGGAAAAAATTATATGCGTATCGGTGTACCGTTATTCTTCTTTTATGTTCATATTTTCTTCTTGATTTTTGCTAAAAATAATCAATTTACAATCCGTACAAAGCACCAGAGATTGATGTGCATTAAAAGAAGATGAAAAGTTGAAAAATGGATGTTAAGATGGTTTGGACATTTGGCAAGGATGAATGAAAAAAGAATAACAAACAATACATAAATGTTCTGAATTTCTTCATAAATACATATTTGTTCACAAAATAACCTCACTTTAATATCCAACCTATAAAGTGACTTAAAAACTATAAATTTATAATTGTTTGTAGCTTATACTCATTAAATCATAGTATACGTTAAAACTTATATATCTTATATTTAAAACTAGGCGTCACCCGAGACTTCGTCTGCGTGGTAATTTGGAATATTTTCCCCGATTTTGCAACATATCTCACTACTGCTCCGCTCCTATTAATCATAGCGTGATATTACATAACCTATAGCCTTCCTGGATAAATGCACAACCAGTACATACTTTCTGAGATTAGCGCGTTCAACCAAACAAACAAACTCTTCAGCTTTATAATATTAGTATAGATTCTCGCTTTGATTGTAGTTACACTCGTTCGAAACCGATTGACCTGATAGGTCTGAGAATCGGACATCTATTTTTCATCCCCCTTAATGTTAAGGATGGTTCACCCCAATTTTTTTAAAATTATTTTTTATTTCAATTGTTTTTTTTATGATATAGCACACAATCCTTAATTTTCACCCCTCTACGATCAACCCCTTTATTATTTTAGTACCAAAACAACGTTTGCTGGGTCAGCTCATCTTATATATAAAAAAATTGTGTCACGGTGTTTATAATTAAACTCCTCCAGATGGCTCGACCGATTTTAGTGAAATTTTGTTTGCATATCGGTTCGGTCTGCAAATCGGCAAACATCTAATTTTAGTCCCCCTAAATGTTAGGGTGGTACACCTCTTATTTTATAATTGATTGATACTATAGAAGAGAAACTGTCAACACCATAAACGTGGTATTGACTGTTAGTGGTCAAGTGCTTCAGTGGCAGAAAGGCAGAGAGGTGTCATTCGACCTAAACGATGGCCTCAGCCAGAAACAAGATCTTATCTTCTGATCGAAATCAGCAGATGAAGAAGAGAGTTCTTCCTGGAAGCAATCAGGTCCGTGGGGTCGCTACTCCCCAACAGCTCACCCAGAGCTGCCCTGCGGCATTGTTAATTATTATATTAGTGGTGTGATTATTACCTCGAACCAAAGCAAGGAGTTGCTTGTCGAATTTAGGATTAATCGTGTTAGTACCAACATAAATGCTAATTGTGTGAAGGAAAGAATTCGAAGAAATCCTGTCCGTAAGCAAAAGATCGTATCTCGGAAATTGAATATAGCACCTAGAACCAAGTCGAGTTTTTTTTAAAGACAACTCCCGCTCTAGAGAACAGGCTCTGTGTCGCGGAGGACTTTACAAACATACAATTAACGGACACAAATTACACCCAGACTTCTGAGTCTGGGTGTAATTTGTGTCCGTTAATTGACAAAACTTTGTGTGACCACAACTCTTTGTGGGTCACACAAAGTTTTGTCCTGTGCGGGAATCGATCCCACAACCTCGTGCACAGCAGGCGCATACTGAGGCCACTGGGCCACCGAGGCAACTCAAATTTTAAAAGATGACTTAGGACTTGCAGCCTATAAGAGATGTATCTACTGGTCATTATTTAACTGATAACTTAAAAATGAATTAGATGGTAAAATCAAAAAAATCTTCTTAAGCGGTACGCAAAGGAAAGTCATGGTAAAATTTTATTTTATGACGAGATTTTTTTTCCCCTAAAATAATCCATAAGATAGGCAGTGAAGAATTTTTCCATGGAGAGAGTGCGTGTTTTTATTGATAACGGGCCTCGACGTTTAAAGGACTGTATTTAAGCCAATGGAGATCATTTTGAATAAGCTTCATACAATTTTAAGATTATAATATTAATGTATAAACAAACACACATTACAGTAATAAATATTTTATGCAATAGAAAAAAAAGGAATTTTCCTTGTAACAATGTTTATGGCAAGACTAGGTATATCTACAAAAAATAGAAAGCATTTCCGATGTAGTATTTTCTTCGTTAGTCTTCTTCGTTCGTGTTGTTCACTTGTTGTACGAACAGTAAACACTGATATACATATAAATAATTTCTACCATGAATTAATAACAGGTGGGAAAAAATTATATGCTTATCGATGTACCGTTATTCTTCTTTTATGTTTATCTTTTCTCCTTAATTTTTGCTAAAAATAATCAATTTACAACACATACAAAGCACCAGAGATTGATGTGCATTAAAGAAGATGAAAAGTTGAAAAAGGGATGTGAAGATGCTTTCGACATTTGGAAAGAAAAAAGAATAACATACAATACATAAATGTTTTTTAACTCTTTAGTAATCTGTGGTTCTATCCTGATCTATTTCTGTGGCTTGGACATTTGGAAAGTATGAATGAATAAAGAATAACATACAATACATAATTGTTTTGAATTTGTTCATAAATAGTTGTTCACAAAATAACCTCACTTTAATATCTAAAAAGTGACTTATAAACTATACATTTATAATCGTTTGTATCTAAAATTCATTTAAATCATAGTATACGTTAAAACTTATTTATATAATACGACAAATTTACTTTAAATAGATATAAATGAGCAATGTATGTAAATAGGTTAACTCAATAGCAATATTGTAACGTACGCATGTCTGTGTAGTCAATTTGTCCTTCTCTTTTACGCCTGATCACGGTGTGATGTGACTCTTGTTGTTTGTAAATTATTATTTACAGTATACGGGCCACTAGCTCGTCTGCCACCCACCATTGACTATTAAATAACAAGTTATATTAAATATTTAAACATGCATTGAGTATTCGCTGACGGTGTTCTCCATAGCTGCTTCGTTAGATGTTAACTCGACACTGATAGATCACAAGAAAACCTACTCTGGATTATAAACAGATATAGGATTTTTTGTCACCAAAAACAGTGAAGCGAGTGTGATACACTTAGTTTGAGACAGCAAAGTGGGTGAATGGCTGAAAGCTGGAAAAAGATCACCGAGAGAACAATTGGTGAACATCAAATAATACATTAGCTTAGGTGTGTATAAGATATCTGCAACGATACGGAGACTAGTTAAGCTTCTAATTGACTTGGTTTAGAATTAATAAAAGCTTAATTTATTAATGAAAGCTTTTGGTTGGCTTACTTTTAATAACATTATAATAATATTATTATTTAAGCTGTAGCTGTAAGCTTTCCAAAATATAAGTTTTTATTTGTATGTTTTGGGACATTTTGGGACTCGGCTTCTTTAAATACAAAAGTACTCTGCAATTTAAATTGCAATGTGCCTTGCAATCCAGCGTGGAAATGTGGCCAGTCTTTTGGGCACCTTTCCTCAGAACTGCGATCTCAATCAGATATTTTATTTATAGGTTAATACCTTTAAATACAATATCTGATTGTTTGTAAGTAGGTTAGGTTAGGTTACTTTAATTTTTATAACTATTCATGTAAATATCTTATGAAATAAATTGTAAATACGACAAATATGTATGTAAATTAATTAAATATATATCACAAAAAAATAATTTGCGCTTGTGCTATCTGTGACTGTGTAGAAAAAAAAAAAATTAAATTAGTATAACACTATACGACAATTTGTCTTTTCTGCACTAAGTTAATTACACCTTGAAATGGGAGCAAAAGAGTTATTGGGTCGAGGTGTAAGGGTACTAATTGATTGATACTATAGAAGAGAAACTGTCAACACCATAAACGTGGTAGTGGTCAAGTGCCTCAGTGGCAGAAAGGTAGAGAGGTGTCATTCGACCTAAACGATGGCCTCAGCCAGAAACAAGATCTTATCTTCTTGTAGAAATCAGCAGATGAAGAAGAGGGTTCTTCCTGGGAGCAATCAGGTCCGTGGGGTCGCTACTCCCCAACAGCTCACCCAGAGCTGCCCTGCGGCATTGTTAATTATTATATTGCAAGGGGTTGCTTGTCGAATTTAGGATTAATCGTGTTAGTACCAACATAAATGCCAATTGTGACGTGAGACACATTGTGAAATCTGTTGATAATTCTGCATTGGGCTTTTCTTTATTTACTTAATAGTAAAACATTTTCTAATAGTTATTATTTCTATTCACATGTTGCGTTATCATTTTGTCGCAATATATTTACGCTCACTTTTATTACAAAACATTAAACAACTTCTATTTACTGCGAATTACGAATCAGATATAGATATTGAAATTAATATTGAGAAAATATTATAAATTGCTTGGCATCAAATAATTTGAATATAAATCTTGATAAAACACATTTTGTGGCATTTAAAACTAGAGTAAATACATTATGTAGCATGGAGAAGTTGACAAGACAACATTTTTAGGAGTCACGATAGATAACAATTTATATTGGAAACAACATATTGAGTCGAAACTTAGCTCATATTCCTATGCATTGTACAATTACATGATTAGCAAGAATTTGAGTACAATCGCGGTCCTAACAGCATATCATGGCTTTGTCACACTTCCCATGAGGTATGGTGTTGTGTTCTGGGTTAACTGTACAGATGAAGAGCCTGTATTTAGGGCACGAGTGGTATCTGGAATTAATTTTCATTAATCAAAAAATAATAAAAACAACCCATATATGTCCCACCGCTGGGCACGTGTCTCCTCTCCTCTATCTAGAGAGAGAGAAGGGGGACATAGGATTGTATTCACGCACGCTGGCCTAATGCGAGTTGGTGAATCAGACATGTCTTTAGAATTTCTTCTTAGACTTGTGGGTTATCTCACGATGTTTTTCTTCACCGTTAGCATATGGTAAATAAAAAAATACCGTGTAACCATAAGTGGAATTGACGAACGATTGTAACAATCTGGCGATTAAAAAGAGTGTTGTGTGTTTCTAACATGTTTGTTTTCTGTATTCTAACCAGCCAGAGGAAAATAAGTAAATTCATTCAGCCGTTAAGGCGTTAAAGCATAACTTTAACTTTGAGTACTAAACGGCTGAATGTATTTTAATGAAATTTTGCAAGGAGATTGTCGTAATCCTGGAGAGGAACATTCAATTCCGATGTTTTTCTCATTTAAATATTATATCAGTTTAGATGAAATTAGGAAGTTTAGCAAATAAAGTTTCGTTACATAGGTACGTTGTATTATAGCTATGTAGCTACCTATACCTGTATATATGTACATATCACTTGAAATAGAAAAGAGAGGTAGGGCACCATACTAGCGAGCAAGCCCGACTGGGGAAGGACCTCCACCTTACAGAAGACCACAGCCAAATGACTACACACAGCGGTGTAGTTGTGTTCCTGTGTGTGAGTACAGGTCTCCAGCGCTCATTTAGGAATGCGTTTTGAAAGAAACGTATTCCTATCCCAGGGTTACTTCCATCTTAAAGCCCTGGTGTAAAAAAATGGGTTGGCAACACGCAAGTGATACCTCTGGTAATGCAAGCGTCTATAGGCTACGGATACTGCTTAACATCAGGCGGGCCGTATGCTTGTTTGCCACCCAAGTAGTATACAAAAAAAAAAAAAAAAAAAAAAAAATAGAAAACATTTCCGATGTAGCCTTTTCTTCGTTAGTCTTCTTCATTCGTGTTGTTCACTTGTTGTACCAACAGTAAACACTGATACACATATAAAATTACGTTCACCGTGAATTAAAAACATGTGGGAATAAAATTATATGCGTATCGGTGTACCGTTATTCTTCTTTTATGTTCATCTATTCTCCTTATTCTTTGCTAAAAATAATTAATTTACAATCCATATGAAGCACCAGAGAATGATGTGCATTAAAATAAGATGAAAAGTTAAAAAGGCATGTTAAGATGGTTTTAACATTAAGAAAGGATGAATGAAAACAGAATAACATAATTTTAACAAAAACAACACAAATACAAATTAAAAAAGGTTATGCTTAAAATATATATATATATAGGTATAAATATTCGGAGATCTCCATAGCTGCTTGTCTTCGTTAGATGTTAACTCGACACTGCTGGGTCCCAAGAAAACCAATTCTGGATTATAAACAGAATTGGAATTTTGGGGAACAAGTCAGTGTAGCGAGAATGCTACTCGTAGTTTGAGACAGCTAAGTGGCTGAATGGCTGAAAGCTGGAAAGAGATCATTGAGAGAACAATTGGTGGATATTAAATTATATATTAAGTAGCTAAGGTATATGATATCTGCAACGATACGGAGATTAGTAAAGCTTCTAATTGACTTGATTAAAAATTTATAAAAGCTTTTGATTCCGAAATAATTTTAAATTTAAACCCTTTCCTTGGATAGTGTAGGAATCACGTTATTCTTCTACTGAAAGAACGTAGTGATATAAGTAATATATTTACTTGACTTCGTCATTGGCACTGTTCATCTTCTCCACACTTTGCCTTACGCTTGTTAAATCAACATTACACGTGTGGTCTACGTATTATATATGCTTCTATTAATGAAAACTTTTGATTGCCTTACTTTTACTATCATTATAACATTATTATGTTGGCTGTAACTGTAAGCTTTCCAAAATATATATTACTAGTGGCCCGCCCTCGCGCCGCTTCGGTATCTTTATTTTTGTACAGATTATTACTAATTTCATCAGCGGCTGTTAAGTAACAGTAGGTACAATAAACTAATCTAATGAATTACATTAAACTAAACCGAGTGAGCGCCACCAGTTTAAATTATACGTAACGTATATATTGTATTACGCATTATTTTAATATTTCACAAACTATACAAGTGCCTCAGTGGCAGAAAGGTAGAGAGGTGTCATTCGACCTAAACGATGGCCTCAGCCAGAAACAAGATCTTATCTTCTGATTGAAATCAGCAGATGAAGAAGAGAGTTCTTCCTGGGAGCAATCAGGTCCGTGGGGTCGCTACTCCCCAACAGCTCACCCAGAGCTGCCCTGCGGCATTGTTAATTATTATATTAGTGGTGTGATTATTACCTCGAACCAAAGCAAGGAGTTGCTTGTCGAATTTAGGATTAATCGGGTTAGTACCAACATAATTGCCAATTGTGTGAAGGAAAGAATTCGAAGAAATCCTGTCCGTAAGCAAAAGATCGTATCTCGGAAATTGAATATAGCACCTAGAACCAAGTCGAGTTTTTTTTAAAGACCACTCCCGCTCTTGAGAACAAGCTCTGTGTCGCGGAGGACTTTACAAACATACAATTAACGGACACAAATTACACCCAGACTCAGAACAACTCTTTATGGGTCACACAAAGTTTTGTCCTGAGTGGGAATCGATCCGACAACCTCGTGCACAGCAGGCGCATACTGCGGCCACTGGACCACCGAGGCAACTCAAATTTTAAAAGATGACTTAGGCCTTGCAGCCTATAAGAGATGGATCTACTGCTCATTATTTAACTGATAACTTCAAAATGAATGAGATGGTAAAATCAAAAAATCTTAAGCAAAGGAAAGTCATGGTAAAATTTTATTTATTGACGAGATTTTTTTTGCTCTTTAACAATGTTTTAAGAATGACCAAATGTATGCTCAAAGCTCTATAGAAGCTTCCCAATAAGTCAACAGAGTACAGCGTGGACATTATCCGACTTCAGTGATGGTTTGGTGCGACAAAAAATATGGCTCAGTCACTCCTTGATAGCTAATGTCAAGGAGTGACTGACCCATATTTTTTGTGAAAAAGGAGTCAAAACATAAGCATAAGTCTATCAAGATACGATTCTTGAGAAGATGGTTAAGCCTCTTAACGAGACCATGTTCCATAACCAAGAACCGTCCTTGCATCAAGACTCAGCCCCGGGTCATAGAGCTCGATCCACCCAAGCGTGGTTGGAGACGAACGTTTCGGACTTCATCAGAGCTTAAGACTGGCCGTCATCTAGTCCCGATCTTAATCCACTGGATCATGATTTATATCATCATTTATTGTCAGTTTTAGAGAGTATGGCGTGCTCTAAACGTCATGATAATTTGGAGTCCCTAAAACAATCCATAAGATTGACAGTGAAGAATTTTTCCATGGAGAGAGTGCGTGTTTCTATTGATAACGGGCCTCAACGCACGGTGTGGTATTAGGCCCTTAAAGTTAGCCAAAAATGACTTTTTAAAAAATTGGTAAACTATTCCATATTACCGATCCTTTAAAAGTTAGGTAGTTGGTCAATTAAATGGCCGAATAACTCCGTACCAGCTCGCCAACACGTGCCGCACGCTCAGTTGGAAGTTGCCGTTTGCTTACAGTGGTCCTGGGATTATTCGATACGCTCAAGTTTTACTTGTTTTTAAAACGTGATATTTTATGAACGAACGGTTTTGTGGTGGTTTTTGTGATGGATTCCTCTCAGCCAGGTATGTGACTATATGAAACATGTTTTTTTTCTACAAAAGTCTCAATCAATTTTAATCCATAGGGCTAAAAGCAAGTTGTCATAAACTATTACAAAAATTCTTACTTTTCTATGTTTAAAAGACTTTTTGTTACACTATTTAGCATTCTTTAAATACGAATACTATTGTTTCTTGTAGAGTAGACAGTCCAGAACAATTTTATAAAAAACATAGCCGCCCGTACCCGCCCCGTTTTTTTTTGAGATTTTTTTCGTTAGTACCTTACAATCTTGTATAAATATTCGTTCCTAAGATTTAGTCTTATTTTGTTACAGGGACTTCAGGATTGAGGTTTATGAGTCGGAATGAGTTGTGTGCTATCACGCAAGGTTCTAATGAGTCAACATTTGACGGAAAATTAACGTTTTTGAAGCAGAAACTACTAAGTTCCTACTCTGATGATGATATAAGAATTCATGATATAAAGCAAAAGATAACTAATGTACAACACAATTTCAAGCAAAAATGTATAAAATGAAATTTGAAAATGATACTGACGCTAATATTTTTCAAAGTTCTGTTGTTCCTCTTAAATTAGTTTATGGACATGAAAAGAAAATACTGTGGCAAAATCCGACACCTTTATCTCCTCATTATTGCAGACCTATTAGAATCAGATTCGTCAAGGAGACTACGGATATAACAAAAGAAGAAATAGACTACATCACAACACAAATAGATGCGCTTGCCAGCAATGACATTGGGAACAACTTATCAGTGAAGCTAAGATGTTGTTCACTATGGTGGATGGCAAAGTTTGCAATGCAGCAACACATACGAAATCCACAATGAGATGCTACATTTGCGATGCAACTACTTCGGAATTTAATGACTTATCGAAGAAAAGGCCACTTAAAGAGGAAAATTTAAGATTCCGGCTGTCATTGCTACATGATCGTATTCAATTTTTTGAATCAATCTTACACGTAGCATATAGGCTACCTGTAAAAAAATGGAATGTCCGACTTTCTATTGAGGAAAAACAAGCGGTGGAAGCCAGAAAACAAGAGATTCAAGATCAATTGAAGCAGACACTTGGACTATTGGTGGATATCCCAAAAGTTAATTTTGGCAACACCAATGACGGTAATACCAGTCGCCGATTTTCGGAAAACTACGAAATATCGGCGGAAATAACCAAAATAGATAAAGAACTTATCTACCGACTTAAGGTTATATTAGACACAATGTGCTGCGGGTATAAAATTAATGTTGAGGCCTTCCAGAAATACTGCGATGAAACTGCCGAGATGTATGTGGCTTTATATGGGTTTTACCCCATGACTCCGACACTGCATAAAGTACTTCGTCACGGACCTGAAGTGATAAAACACGCAATTCTTCCAATAGGACAATTTTCAGAAGAAGCTGCAGAAGCTCGCTACAAAAACATAAGGCAATATAGACTTAACTATTCCAGAAAGTTTTCGCACGTAGAGTGCAATGTGGACGTTTTAAATAGGCTTTCGTTAACTTCGGACCTCCTATTAACAAGCATGAGAACAAATCTATATTTTAAGAAAAATAGAAAGACATTGTATGGAGACGTATTAAATTTGCTTAGTGAGAGTGACCTGACCAATGAAAATGTATGTAGTAGTGACGAATAAATATTCTTTTCCAACTGTAATAAGTTTTTTATTACCTATTTTAACATATATACACAAATAATCGTCGTTCGAGTCATAAAATATTTTTGACCAAGTTTTAGGGCCTAATACCACACTGTGCAACGTTTAAAGGACTGTATTTAAGCCAATGGAGATCATTTTGAATAAGCTTCAAACAATTTTAAGGTTATAATATTAATGTATAAACTAACACACATTACAGTAATAAATATTTTATGCAATAGAAAAAAAAGGAATTTTCCTTGTAACAATGTTTATGGCAAGACTAGGTATATCTACAATAATTTTAACAAAAAAAAACCGACTTCAGTACGGCAAGTTGTAAAATTTTCAAATATTTGTTTGTTACAATCGAATAAAATCGACTGAGCGTCGGGCTGAACACAGATCAAGTAGGTATTAAAAGCAATATTTAATCTGTGCAATCCGCGCTCAATTCATTCATGTCATTATTTCTTATTAATAGTTGCTTAGCAACAATAACCGAAACTTATCTAATCGCCATCAGTAAAATACTTATTATTGAAAAGTTCAGATGGCCATTTGTGGTCTTCTTTATCAGTTTTACTTCACCAAATTACACTTTCTGAATGCAAATGCAAATATTGAAATTGCTATATGTGTGCCTATAACTTTTGAGGAGTTCCCTCAATTCCTCATGGATCCCATCATCAGAACTTTCTTTTGATGATAATGGGACCAAACTGGAAGTATGTCCAGTCAGACAAAAAAAGAATTTTTCAAATCGGTCCATAAATGACGGAGTTATGCGGTAACAAACATTAAAAAAAAAAAAAACACACGAATTGATAACCTCCTCTTTTTGAAGTCGGTTAAAAAGTAGAAAGCATTTCCGATGTAGTATTTTCTTCGTTCGTCTTCGTTCGTGTTGTTCACTTGTTGTACGAACAGTAAACACTGATGCGCGTATAAACATTTCAAACCATGAATTAATAACAGGTGGAAAATGTTATATGCGTATCGGTGTACCGTTATTCTTCTTTTATGTTCATCTATTCTCCTAATTTTTGCTAAAAATATTTTATTACAATCCATACAAAGCACCAGAGATTGATGTGCATTAAAAGAAGATGAAAAGTTGAAACAGGGATGTTAAGATGGTTTGGACATTTAGCAAGGATGAATGAAAAAAGAATAACAAACAATACATAAATGTTCTGAATTTGTTCATAAATACATATTTGTTCACAAAATAATCTCACTTTAATATCCAACCTATAAAGTGACTTAAAAACTATACATTTATAATTGTTTGTAGCTTATATTCATTAAATCATAGTATACGTTAAAACTTATATATCTTATATTTAAAACTAGGCGTCACCCGAGACTTCGTCCGCGTGGTAATTTGGAATATTTTCCTCGATTTTGCAACATATCTCACTACTGCTCCGCTCCTATTGATCATAGCGTGATATTATATAACCTATAGCCTTCCTGGATAAATGCACTATTCAACAAAAAATGATTTTTTAAATTGAACCTGTACATACTTCCTGAGATTAGCGCGTTCAACCATACAAACAAACAAACAAACTTTTCAGCTTTATAATATTACTATAGATTCTCGCTTTCAAACTCAAACTATTGTGTAGGTCTGAGAATCGGACATCTATTTTTCATCCCCCTAAATGTTAAGGATGATCCACCCCAATTTTTTTAAATTTATTTTTTAGTTATTTTGATTTTTTGTATGATATAGCACACAATCCTTAATTTTCACCCCTCTACGATCAACCCCTTTATTATTTAAGAAGCAAAGCAACATTTGCTGGGTCAGCTTATCTTATATATAAAATTCTCGTGTCACGGTGTTTATAATTAAACTCCTCCAGATGGCTCGACCGATTTTAGTGAAATTTTGTGTGCATATCGGTTCGGTCTGCAAATCGGCAAACATATAATTTTCATCCCCCTAAATGTTAGGGTGGTACACTCCTAATTTTATAGTTGATTGATACTATAGAAGAGAAACTGTCAACACCATAAACGTGGTACTGATTGTTAGTGGTCAAGTGCCTCAGTGGCAGAAAGGTAGAGAGGTGTCATTCGACCTAAACGATGGGTCTACTCTACCCGGTGAAGAGAAGTCACTGCTGCACTACTTCTGTTACCCAACTGTATTCCCTCTAGCTGGCCTCAGTCAGGAACAAGATCTTATCTTCTGATAGAAATCATCAGATGAAGAAGAGTGTTCTTCCTGGGAGCAATCAGGTCCGTGGGGTCGCTACTCCCCAACAGCTCACCCGGAGCTGCCCTGCGGCATTGTTAATTATTATATTGCAATTGAATGGAAAGTTAAAGGTATAAGTTATGTCTGGCGGTTACCACGAAGAATAATTAATGCATTTATGAACTACAATCAGATGATGTGTAGATTGGAACGTATAAATAAAAACATGACAGCAGATGTGAATAAAAAATATCCAAAGCTTACGAAATAAGTACTTCGGACCAATCTTATGATTGAATAGAACGCTAAAGTGAAGATATGTTCGCTTTTTTAAAATCTACCCATGGCACGACTTCAGTCTGTATTAAATTCAGTATTATTTTTTGGAGTCAATATATTTTAATAATTAATTTGGAAATATTGTAATTTATTATAAAATGGAATTACGAAGTTTATTTGGTAACATATACGTGATATGTTCGTATTATTTGGTGGTTTGGTGGGACGTTAGCTATCAAGGAGTGATTGAGCCATATTTTTGTGAAAAAGTAGTCAAAACATCAGCATAAGTCTATCAAGATACGATTCTTGAGAAGATGGTTAAGCCTCTTAACGAGACCATGTTCCATAACCAAGAACGGTCCTTTCAGCATGACTCTGCCCCGGGTCATAAAGCTCGAGCTTCAAACAATTTTAAGGTTATAATATTAATGTATAAACTAACACACATTACAGTAATAAATATTTTATGCAATAGAAAAGAAAGGAATTTTCAAGAATAGAATATAAGAAGAATAAGAAATGTTTATGGCAAGACTAGGTATATCTACAAAAAATAGAAAGCATTTCCGATGTAGTTTTTTCTTCGTTAGTCTTCTTCGTTCGTGTTGTTCACTTGTTGTACAAACAGTAAACACTGATGCGCGTATAAAATCTTGTCACCATGAATGAGTACAAGTGGGAAAAAATTATATGCGTATCGGTGTACCGTTATTCTTCTTTTATGTTTATCTATTCTCCTTATTCTTTGCTAAAAATAATCAATTTGCAATCCATACAAAGCACCAGAGATCTATGTGCATTAAAAGAAGATGAAAAGTTGAAAAAGGAATGTTAAGATGCTTTCGACATTTGGAAAGTATGAATGAAAAAAGAATAACATAATTTTAACAAAAACAACACAAAGACAAATTAAAAAAGGTTATGCTAAATATATATATATAGGTATAAATATTCGGAGATCTCCATAGCTGCTTGTCTTCGTTAGATGTTAACTCGACACTGCTGGGTCCCAAGAAAACCAATTCTGGATTATAAACAGAATTGGTATTTTTCGGACCAAATCAGTGTAGCGAGTATGCTACTCGTAGTTTGAGACAACTAAGTGGCTGAATGGCTGAAAGCTGGAAAGAGATCATCAAGAGAACAATTGGTGGATATTAAATTATATATTAAGTAGCTTAGGTATATGATATCTGCAACGATACGGAGATTAGTAAAGCTTCTAATTGACTTGATTTAAAATTTATAAAAGCTTTTGATTCCGAAATAATTTTAAATTTAAACCCTTTCCTTAGATAGTGTAAGAATCACGTTATTCTTCTACTGAAAGAACGTAGTGATATAAGTAATATATTTACTTGACTTCGTCATTGGCACTGTTCATCTTTCCTTTTCTCCACACTTTTCCTTACGCTTGTTAAATGAACATTACACGTGTGGTCTACGTATTATATATGCTTCTATTAATAAAAACTTTATACGATATCAGGAGATGAAGAAGAAGGTTCTTCCAGCAATCAGGTCCGTGGGGTCGCTACTCCCCAACAGCTCACCCAGAGCTGCCCTGCGGCATTGTTAATTATTATATTAGTGGTGTGATTATTACCTCAAACCAAAGCAAGGAGTCGCTTGTCGAATTTAGGATTAATCGTGTTAGTACCAACATAAATGCTAATTGTGTGAAGGAAAGAGTTCGAAGAAATACTGTCCGTAAGCAAAAGATCGTATCTCGGAAATTGAATATAGAACCATGTCCAGTTTTTTTTTAAAAGACCACTCTCGCTCTTGAGAACAAGCTCTGTGTCGCGGAGGACTTTACAAACATACAATTAACGGACACAAATTACACCTAGACTCAGAACAACTCTTTGTGGGTCACACAAAGTTTTGTCCTGTGTGGGAATCGATCCCATAACCTCGTGCACAGCAGGCGCATACTGCGGCCACTGGACCACCGAGGCAACTCAAATTTTAAAAGATGACTTAGGACTTGCAGCCTATATGAGATGTATCTACTGGTCATTATTTAACTGATAACTTAAAAATGAATTAGATGGTAAAATCAAAAAAATCTTCTTAAGCGGTACGCAAAGGAAAGTCATGGTAAAATTTTATTTAATGACGAGATTTTTTTTCCCCTAAAACAATCCATAAGATAGGCAGTGAAGAATTTTTCCGAGGAGAGGAGAAAGTGCGTGTTTTTATTGTTAACGGGCCTCAACGTTTAAAGGACTGTATTTAAGCCAATGGAGATCATTTTGAATAAGCTTCATACAATTTTAAGGTTATAATATTAATGTATAAACTAACACACATTACAGTTCCTAATAAATATTTTATGCAATAGAAAAAAAGGAATTTTCCTTGTAACAATGTTTATGGCAAGACTAATACCTAGTCTACAAAGGTATAGAAAGCATTTCCGATGTAGTATTTTCTTCGTTCGTCTTCTTCGTTCGTGTTGTTCACTTGTTGTACGAACAGTAAACACTGATACTCATATAAGATTCACCAACCATGAATGAATTACAGGTGGGAAAATATTATATGCGTATCGGTGTACCGTTATTCTTCTTTTATATTCATGTTTTCTCCTTAATTTTTGCTAAATATAATTAATTTACAATTCATACAGCGCACCAGAGAACGATGTGCATTAAAAGAAGATGATAAGTTGAAAAATGGATGTTAAGATGGTTTGGACCTCAGAAATAGATCAGGATAGAATGGTGATGAACACATTTTTGCATATATTTCACGCGTGCCACTATTTCAACAAGCCACATCCACTTTGCGGGTCAACGATTCTTAGCGAACCCGAAGTAGTGAGGAGACACATTTACCTAATTATCGACAGCCATCTATGCAACGTGGAGTGTTGAAGTACCTATTTATTTTTGGCATACACAAATAAAAACAATTAATTACGTGTTATTACTTGATGGATTCTCTTAGAAACCTGAAATATAACTGAATGTTTTAGATAAGTTACAAATATAACAAAATAATTTAGATAAGTTACATTAAGTAGTAACTCTTTTTTTTTAAGTACTTAGATAATTTATTTACAATGTAATGTTCGTATTATGATGAATAGGCTGAAGAAGTGTGGGCGCTTCTAAATTTTGTTTCTATGGCAAACAGGTATCTGTAATATATATACCTATTTTAATTTACGTTGAACAAAACTAAAAGGTCTTTCATTTTAAACTTAAGTTGTCTAACATATACTTTATAGTTTACCGTCATAAAACTTAAAACCATTTATTCTTTGAATAAATAATTTATTTATCGATAAATACCAAGACAACGACTGTAACGACTAACCAATCACAGCAAAGGACTGCCGTCTCATTACCGATTTGAAAATATTATAAATCTCATTTGTTTCGATGTTCGCTGCGCGCTCAATTAATGGTTATGAGTAAGAACATTGTACAGCGAAAATAATGGATATTAAGCTTAACGAAAAGTAAGTAATTTATAATAAATTTTGATTCTCGTAAAATTTTGTTATATTTAAACACCGATGAAAAGAATTGCCTCCTTCTTTCCTGTTTACTTTATTACTTCGATTTTAACAATTTCGATACCTCCCACGTAAGTTATTGTAACCCCAAAAACAAGATTTTACAGTAGAGCGTTTTAAAGTTATAAATTGAAATATAATCGTCATTTTTTGTAGTATTTTTGTGAAATTTGGTATGTATATATAATTTTGGGTACTTTCAATTATAAGGCAAGAAAATTTATGAAAATATTGGTACTTTTTGAGATTTTGCTCATACAATATTTTACAGCGATGTGTATCTTAAAAACAAGTTGTATGTGATACTTACAATCGTTTACACTGGAAAATAATGGTTGTATTTTATTGTATGTGTTCGATACTATGGTGAACGTTGGGTGAAACTAAATATATGCAGTATTGTATGTTAAGTAAATTAACTTTTATTAATGAAAATAAACTTAAAAATATTTCAAATAGGGACAAAACATACTTGTAGAACGAACGAACGATGTGGAAAACCTTGGGGGAGGCCTATGTCCAGCAGTGGACGTCTTATGGCTGAGATGATGATGATGATGATACTTGTAGAGTTTTTCATCTAGGAACTTGTTCTAGAATTCTAACGAATAATAACAAAAGAGATCAAAGGAATACAAACATAAAAATGTAAATACAATGTTTCATACAGAAAGTATACTAAGTATCTTTCTTTCTTTTTTATCTATTTTTTTTAAAGACAACTTCCGCACTAGAGAACAAGCTCTGTGTCGCGGGGGACTTTACAAACATACAATTAACGGACACAAATTACACCCAGACTCAGAACAAATATTTGTGGGCCACACAAAGTTTTGTCCTGTGTGGAAACCGAACCCACAACCTCGTGCACAGCAGTCGCATATTGCGACCACTGGACCACCAAGGCACTCAAGTCAAGTATAAAAAATATAATCAAAATAATGTGTGTTGCTTTCAATCAATAATAATTTGCTCCCTACTTTCTTGTACAGTTTTATGGATAAATAATAAAAACTGTAACAAAAATTCTTCATCAATAAATTTACATTACTAGTAATTAAACAAATGTCTATCTCTGAGATCAGCTTACAATCAAGGTTCATAACGTTAACTTCATTCTTTTTTAAGTTATCTGAATGTCAGTATCCAAAAAAAATCTGATAGGAAGCCTGCCATTGCGATAGAACTCAATATGTATTGTAATATAGTCCGTAGGAACAAGGTACGGAGGTGGAATACGGTGTTGACGAATGGTTTCTAATTGCAGTTCCTGTAGAGTTAAATTGGTTTCTCGTGCTGTATGAAGTCTCGCGTTATCATGGAGCAATAATGGTGAAGATCGATTCATGAGTCGAGGTTGTTTCACTGCTAGTTTTGCTATCATTGTTGGGAGTTCGGCACAGTAGACATCTGCCGTTATTGCTTAACCAGATCGGAGTAAACTATAGCGAATAACACCACGCTGAGACCACCAAACAATTACTATTACCTATTGGTAAGCTTTGCTTTAGGACACTGTTGCGACGTTTGACCTGCGACCAGCCATTGCATTTCTCGCTTACGGTTATCGTAAAGAATCTACTTTTTATCGCATGTCACAATTCGATACAATATTCCTTCATTTCTGTATCGATTCAACAAGGCAGCACAAGTTTCAATACGCGTTTCTTTCTACAGATCAGTCAAATCATGAGGCTCCCATTTTTCATATTTTTTATTTTATTGAATTGTCGCAAATGAGTCAATATTGTTGGTAAAGCAACGTTAAACCATGCCGCTAGTTCCTGGATAGTTGGCTCGGATCGGCTTCCACCATCTCTTTAAATTCATTGTTATTCACCTTTGTGAGCGGTCTTCCACGTGGTTCGTTCTTCAAATCAAAGTTTCCATCACAAACGCGTTAAAACTAAAATCGCACGGTGCGTTCATTAGCAGTCCTCTCTCCAAACGCAACATTGATATTGCAAGCTGTTTCTGCCGCGTTAGTTCCGCGTCGGAACTCGTATTCAAAAACCACTCGAATTTTAGAAGTATCCATCTTTATTGTCTAAGCTAAATAAAAAAACAACTCAAAGTCGATAATCGTCTTGTGGTATATCTAACTCGAGAGTTTCTGGGCTTCGGCAGGTATGTAAAGTAATTGTAAAGATCCCGGTGATTACGATTGTAATAATCGTTAAGCTAGGTAGATAAATCCTAGGCGGCTTGACAACCAGTAGGTGGACCACAAGCCTACTCCCACCATCTACAATTGACTAGCGTGGTGAAGTATTTACCCAACCCCTCCTAATTTTAAAAAGGAATATTATGTAATGTTAAGCAGTCATTTCATCAATTCTTAATGAAATGGAAGTGGTAGAATCCCATGAGCTGAACCATAGAAATAGCTGATGCATAAATTATGATAGCAGTGGCAGAAAATGTATGAATTTTAGGCATACTCTATTGTATGTAAATAAAAATAAAAAATCATAGCACCGTAAAATATGCTATGTCAACATACAATATAATTTTTAGTAACCAATCCCCACGTAAAATATTGTATGTATTACATAACACTTAATTTGTTACAATTCCGCAACGTAAATTGTTGTATGTGATTATACAATATTGTTTTAGGTTATTCTTAGCGACGTAAGTTATTGTAAGTAATCTATACAACAGTTTAGACTGGCTTTGTCAAAATAAAATAAAAAATGAAATAAAATAAAGAAAATTAAATGATACTGTTACATTTTGGAGACTTGAATTACAAAAACTTTCGGATTTATTATTTAGTTATTTGGTTTAAGGACATATTCTGGTTTTCTATTGATTTTTCCAAGCAACTTTCGGTGGGTTTCTTAGTATTATTTACCATATCACAGAGTTTTCGGCCTCTACTTTGTATTTTTTGTTTACGCACCATTGTTTTCAAAAATAGCTAAATAATAATACTGTTAAAACATTAAAAACGTTCGAAATTTCATTGCAACCAGCGCGGCATCCAACCGATCGGGCGCCCCCGGGCAAGACTATTGTATGTCACACATACACGGCGCGAGCGCTCAACGATCTCCGCCCGAGACCTGCGTAAACAGTTGCGTAGGTCGATGCAATGTTATACGCTGTGGTCATAATAAAGATACCACTGTATACGTCTGATAAGTACCCTAAATATGGCTATATTTCAACTTTTTTAATTGTGAGCAGGATATAATAGATAAATATATAAGAGTCGCACGGCGTAATGAGGATGCTCGATGTGAAATATATATAAAGTATGAACATTAGATCAAAGTTTTGGCATTTGTGCCACGCCTACTTTGCCGTTCTTAGTAACTCTTTAGTAATCTGTGGTTCTATTCTGATCTATTCCTGTGGTTTGGACACTTGGAAAGTATGAATGAATAAAGAATAACATACAATACATAAATGTTTTGAATTAGTTAATAAATAATTGTTTACAAAATAACCTCACTTATATATATCTAAATAGTGACTTATAAACTATACATTTATAATTGTTTGTATCTAAAATTCATTGTCTTTTATACATTGAATAATATATTACACCTTAAAATATGAACCAAGCACTTATAGCGTCGGGTGTAAATGTACTAGGTAGTTGATTCGTAGACGAAAAACTGTAAACAAATTTTCATGAATAGATTATGTACATGAGAGACAAGCTAACCACTGTGCTTATACCCGCCATATGTTTATACTTGGATTTGACACATTTATATTTGTAGCATATTACTACTTTGGGTTGTTGTTTGATGAGATCCGCTACATTACATTAAGATAAACAAAGTTGTAAGCTTTGTAATATTGGTATTTATAGTACATACACTAAACTAGAAACCTCGCTTTAATATTATATTATGTGTACATTTCAATGAGCTCTAAATAATTTATGATACAAAAGTAAAAGAACCCGCTGAGATGGCCTGAATAGAGAATCAGAGCCCATTATCTATACTTATATTATAAAGCTGATAAATAGGAGCGGAGCAGTAATGAGATATGATGCAAAATCGGGGAAGTGTACGTTCCAAATTACCACGTGGACGAAGTCGCGGGCGACCCCTAGTTCGTTAATAAAGGTATAAAGATATATAGCAGTATGTAACCCTCTCCTCCTCGTATCGTATCTTATCTTCGTAGCAAATAAGCAAACGGAACGTTTGGTGGTAATTCAAGACAATCCCACCCACATGCCCACCGCTGTGACTCCTGTGAGCCTGGATTAACAGCGGAGTAACCATTTGATACACCGAGCTTTGACACTCGAGCCTTCCGTGGTCAACTAAACCTACTATCTTGGATCCCGCAACGAATTTAATCAGAAGTAAATAGGAGGTGTTAGAAAGAAAAGTTTTCCCTTCCCTCCATAGCAAAGCGGAAGACAAAATAAATCTGTATAGGTTTGTAACCTATGAAAAAGAGCACCACGGAGGACCTTAAACTACGGGACCTTTGTGAGCTAAGTTTGATTGTCACATGATGGTAGGCAGTTATCATAGCCCCAATCACTAATTGATTTAGCGGTTCCCTGACGTGGCGACGCTTGAATCATAAAATATAACGAATTAAGTACTTACATATTTAAATTCTATTATTTACTTTTTATATGCTTTTAGTGTCGGGGTTATTTTAATTTTAATATTTTATAGCTTATATATTATATTAGCTAAGAACCATCTCAATCATGTCAGCTTTCATACAAAAAAAAAGAACCGCATCAAAATTTGTTAATTCGTCTGTGAGCTATGATGCCTCGGACAAACACACAGAAAGACACGTATAACTTAAAACACCCCTCTTTTTGGGTAAACCTACCTACATACAATATTATTGCATTGTCACGTGGTTTTGTTATCTGCAGTGAGTAGTCGTACTTTGAATGAAATTATTGACGAAGAGAGAGGAGGGGATTCCCCAGTGGGCCTCGGTGCACTCCGATACCGTGTACCGTGTTTGACTACGGTCAGGGTGGCGTGGGGAGGGAGGGCTCCCGGCTCGGCATCAGCGCAGCGGCCGCCTGGAGCGGTCTCCTATAGATTAAACGCACTAACGACTAGGTCAACTGCGACCTGTTTACATATTAATTAGCCGCATACCGTCCCGATGTTGCTCCACTAATCACAATATAAATGTTGGCTTTAAAAATCGATACGAATCACGTTTCGTTTTAAGCGTAGATTCCAAGTTAAACATTACATTTTATATTTCACAGCGTCCGAGCCGTTGAATGTTCGTTAATACATCCTGTTATGGGTTATATCGCGGTGTTATATAGCTACGTTACATCGACTTAGTACTTAGGTGTTGTGCTTAAAAGGGCTCAATTAAAAGTACCTACAATCGACGTTAATGCATGAAGACGAAGAGGTTGTAATTGACGTACCATAATCTCTGACTACCCCAATAGGAGACGGGCTCTTTATTTATTTAGATAAAATACATGATACTTATGAACGTCATAAAAACAAATGCCAGCATACTTTTTTCCTACGGCCAATTCGCTGACTATGGTTGGGCCTCGAGAAGAATTGGCAAGAAACTCGTGTCACTCTTTTTTTTCTGTAACTTCCTCTATAAACAGGATATTTACCGTTAAGAGATTTTTTAAATCGGTTTGCAAATATTATTATTACTTAACTATTTGACCTACTATACAACATTATTATTATTATGTTGTGTACCGTTAGCACGGGATATGTAAGTATTCTATTAGCTTCTATGATTTTTTAATTGACAAGTTGTCCCCAGGCCAATCTAACTTTTCATTCAATAGGGATTTAGTGTAAATATTCCGGAACTGCAGTTGGGTGGTGAGGTGGACTGATCCTCCCCGGAGTCGGCCTTGAGCGTGGCACCGGCGTGCGGCGTCGCGCCCTATTGACATCGGCCTTGCCGTAGGACAGGGGTGGGTAGACAAAGTCCAGACATCCGTCTGGTATTAACGATTGATTTAGGACGAATAAGACTTTGTGGCAGCCTTATTAAAATATTATATGTAGCTCTAAGGCTTGTAACAGACATGTTAATTTTAGTATCGGCGATCAGCGTTTTAGCGATTGTATCGATGCTGCATCGCGTTCTGGCGACTCGCTGCGTTCGGTCGCGGATCTCTTCGTTATATATGGGACAATGAACAAAATCGATGCGTCCGGCATCCGAATGTGTGCAGAGTATAGTAGTGTGAGAAGTGACTAAATCGCTATAAAGAGAGGTAGAAGTAAAAAGGGCTTAAGTAGCGTTAGTAAAGACTATGCTTTTTAATCCATACTGTATCTCTCTACTAGGTATAGAACCTCAAATCCCGGAGATACACCAAGAAACTTCTCATAATCAAATAACTATTATTGCTATTAAAAAATATTAGGCGTTTCAACTACTCATTCTTTTCTTCATTCTCATACATGGCATGTACATTTTTTTATTGTAAATTAAAAGTAATTTTTAAATACCAAGTTATTCTGAAATAATAAACAGTTGGATTTTTATTGGGTTTCAAATACTGTAATCAATGATCACTAAAAATTAAAAAATATTTTTTTTTAGAAAAATAATTAAACCGTCTACAAAAAGCATAAAGTTGCTAGGTTCAGCTTGGCACCGATTTCAATATGTATTCAGTTATTGAAGTGAAAGTAAGCTTCTTTTAGCACGGTACGCATATTTCAAATGAGATAAAATCTTTTTTCGACTGTCACGTTATTAAAGCTAAGGGGCGATATATGCATGTACATATGTATAGCAGACCGCGAACACGTCTATGAAAATTTATTCATCGGGGACATGGTTACATAAGATGTTATAAATTTTAATATACATCATATCTCGCCTCCAGTAGGCATACGAATATTTATATAAATTAAAAGCTAGGTACAATAATAATAAAATTCAATATAATTGTAGAATTGGTATACTAATCATTATTAACTGTGGCACATGTCATTTAATACGCAATAAAGTCAAAATAATAATTAAATATCAGTGGAAATTATAAAATATAGAAAATTAAATAGGTAATTTTGGAATAAATCTATTCGAATACAATAAAATGTCATAATTTAAAATAAGTAATACCCTAGTGTAGATAAATATAAATAAAACATTTATTGCTATAAACGGAAGGAGGAACGGCCCACTAGGCAAAAGAATAAGAGGTAGACCTGTTACAAGATGGGAAGATAATATTAAAGCAATAGCTGGTCAGAACTGGAGACAAGTAGCCGAAGACAGAGTCAAATGGGCATCATTGGAGAAGGCCTTCACCCATTCTGGGGTTCCGGTAGATTAAATAAAAATTAAGTAACTGTAAATACTATGATAAAATAAATAGGATACACATAAAATTATATTAAATAAGGAAAAATAAATAACATAGAATAAACTAAATAAAACTAACACATACATAGATTTTAAGAAATGTAAATTTACTGGAAACAAAAAGGCTTTTTTATTTTCATTTTATTAATTTTTTTTGCTATAAAATTTATAACAACTGTTTTGCCTAGTGTTTTCACTTCTATCGGCACTCCCGGAGTGCAATTTTTTTTTCGCTTTTTATGTTTATTTAATTGGTTAATATACTACCGTGTGAGTAAATTGACCAAAATTAGTGTGCGGCGTGTCTAGCGGTCTGTGTGGCTTTAGCTAATTTTAGCGGTGCTGTGAGATAGACAAGGTGGCGATAGTAATTATTTTGCGGAACCATTTAGGTGCCTTCGTTAGTTCTTGTTTAAACACAGTTACAATCAGTTTAACAACACCTGTTAAAACTTCAACTCTTCATTGCATCTAACAATTACATTATGATTGATTGAACAATTAATTACTAGTGCTAGCAAATACTTTGAATATTTTTTCTCGAAATCGTTTAATTAAAGAAGAATGAAAATGTTAATTTATATGGAATACTAATTGTTGCCCGCGGCTACGTCTGCGTAGATGTCGCGATAAAAGTTATTCCAGACTATAATCTATTTCTGTGCCAAATTTCATCCAGATCCGCTGGCTCAAACTCAAACTCAAACTCAAAATTCATTTATTCATTTAGGTTACAAGGTAACACTTATGAAGGTCATAAATTATGAATAAACCAGAAAGATGATGTCAGCAAAATTTTCCTACGGCTAGTTCGCTGACGTGGAGCCTTGAGAAGAACTAGCAAGAAACTGGCTGATTCTCTAAGAAAGAGCGATGGCGAACTGACAGTTGTGATCGCAAACTGACAGTTGTGATTGCTCGGTGACGGCACAATGTATTGACTAAACGTCAAAAAGGCTCGGGTTTTGCTCTTACGGAATACCGATTTTCAATCTGACAGCCAGATTTTGCTGGGTTTTTGCGGTGGCTTGGTTTTTGCTCTTACGGAATACCCCTGCCGTTATGTAGTTTTTGCGTGAAAGAGTACCAAACATAACACAAACAAACTTTCACATTTATTATATAAGCAAGGATAAACACGAATCCTGTCCAAAACACGAATCCATATGTTAATTACTTGCTTTGCCTATTAACGACTTTAAAGGAACAGTTTTTAAAAGTAATGTTCCGTGAGTGTAAAAAAAAAAAATTTGAGACACTTATTCTATGAACTGAATTTATTGGCTGGGTGCAAAATGAGTAATGAAGGACGTTATGTTGTAGCGGCAATTGGAAATCAAGCTCCAGCAGCGAACAGAACCAGACTGATTGATTGTTACGAGTATATCACAGACAGAATCGCTGCGTACATTTATTGTTGATTTATATCAGATCAGTTAATAAAGCCGCACACGTATATGTACCTACAGGCATCTTTCTTTAACAAAATATAGTCCTTACTAATATTATAAATGTGAAAGTTTGTAAGAATGGATGGATGGATGTTTGTTACTCTTTCACGTAAAAACTACTGAACGGATCTGGATGAAATTTGGCACACACATAGATTATGGTCTGGAATAACACATAGGCTACTTTTTGCAGCGATAACCGACATGCATGCGGGCGGGGCCGCGGGGAACAGCTAGTTTACAATAATATAAACATTTTCAACTTCAAAAACCTAAAAATAACTGAATACAGATTGAAGTCAGTGCTAGGTCTATCCTGTCACCTAATTAAGCTCGGCACCGACTTCAATCTGTATTCAGTTATTTTTAGGTTTTTGACATCGGTTTCCTTTTTTTTCTCCAATTTATTTTTATTTTTCTAGTTTTAGTGATAAAATAAAAGAAAAAAAATTATGAAAAACATTGTTAATACCTATAACATTTTAGGGTTGCCCTCGATTTCCCTGGGATTCGATCATCAGATCCTGACTTGGTGTCAATGGGACCACCTTTAGAGTATACTCTTTCAAATAAAAAAAGAATTTTGGTGAAAAATACTTACAGTCGAACCTATAACCTCCTTCTTTTTTAAAGTCGGTTAAAAACAAACTAATAGGTAACTGTGGTGTGCACTCTGCCTAAGATGTCACAAGCCAAACTCGTTCAACTGTGTAAAACGTTTTGACAAAACATGTCGCTCTATTTTGGTGCAAAGAAGCATGAGGGAGTGGAGATAATTTATAATATTCCATAGTTACACTATAATTACGTCAATAAAATTGAAAGCTGTTGCGTTTGAGAACGACTAACCTAAATATATCATCATCATCTCAGCCAAAAGACGTCCACTGTTGGGCATAGGCTTCCCCCAAGGATTACCACAATTTTCGATCTTGAGCCGACCTTGTCCATCGGTTGCCCGCAACCTTTACGAGGTCGTCAATCCACCTTGTTAGAGGCCTGCCCACGCTTCGTCTTCCAGTTCTTGGTCGCCACTCTAGAACCTTTCTGCCCCAACGGCCATCGGTTCTGTGAGCTAGGAAGCAATTCTTCGAGCTATGTCCGTTACTTTGGTTATCCTACGGATCTCCTCATTTCTGATTCGATCTCGCAGGGAAACTCTAAGCAAATGTATATTGTATATGTATTCAGGTACTCGTAAGTATGCAATAGGCCTAAATAAAGTTTTTAGGAGTAAAGCATTGGGATAGATATTAGTATATTTTCAGTTACACTACACTGTAAAGAACTGCAGCCCAGCTCGTTATATAAAGAATGGCTACGCGCAAGCAAAGCGCTGGTGGCCGAGTAGGAAAATAACAGAGTTCGATCCCGGGCAGTAATAATGTGAATTTCACTTTGTGGAGTTTATATGTACCAATCAAACAATTCACCATCTGCTAACGTTGAAGGAAAATATCGTGAGAAAACCCAATAGTCTTTGAAGAAATTCTAAAGACATGTCAGATTTACTAACTCGCATTCGGCCAGCGTGTGTGAATTAAGGCCTAAACCCTGTCCCTCTTGATAGTAGAGAGGAGACCCGTGCCCAGCAGTGGGACATATATGGATTGCTATTATACGCGCAAGTGATAGTCCTAGTATTATAACCGTCTAGGGGGTCAGCTTACCAACAGGGAAGCCGTTTGATTTTTGCAGAACTATTAATATTGACTGCCTCGGTGGTCCAGTGGCCGCAGTATGCGCCTGCTGTGCACGAGGTTGTGGGTTCGATTCCCACACAGGATAAAACTTTGTGTGACCCACAAAGAATTGTTCTGAGTCTGGGTGTAATTTGTGTCCGTTAATTGTATGTTTGTAAAGTCCCCCGCGACACAGAGCTTGTTCTCTAGTGCGGGAGTTGTCTTTTTAGAAAATTAAAAAAAAAAATGTATAAATGTAATTTTTTCTTTCTTTCTTTCTTTCTATTGCTCAAGAATCTGGATTGTTATCACCTCAGTCGGAATTGCCACCGTGCCAGACATGGGTACATTTGTTTCCGTAGCGTTCTAAACTAAAATAAATATAATGGCTTCTTTATTTATAGGAACACTAGTCTTCCTAGCTTTTACAAAGACAAAGTGTGTTGACTAGAGAAGTGTAGGGCGAATAAACAAAGGCAAGTTACGTAAACATGCCTGCGGAAACATGCCTTGTACTGTGCATGTAGGTTCAACAACGTACGTAAGCTACTACGTATGCACTGCCTTGGTGGCTCAGTGCTCGATGTGTGTGACTGCTGATTACGAGGTCCCGGGTTCGATTCCCGGGTCGAGCCAAAAATTCATGTTGGGTTTTTCTGTCAAGAAATTCACAATAGAGGATGGAAATTGAATTCGGACGTAAAGCCGTTGGTTCTACGCCTGATCTCTCTCCGGTCGTGTCGGATTGCCGTCCCATCGGACTATGAGAGTGAGAGAATAAAGAGGGCACTTGTATTTGCGCACACACTTGTGCACTATAATATCGACCGCGTAGATGGCTAGTCTCCGTTGAGATTAGCCGCCGTGACCGAAATTCGGTTAGGAGGCCATTATTATACTTAAATTATTATACAACGTATGCAACTTGCAATAATTTAAGTAGGTAGTCGTACATCTATCCTATTGTGATTGTAGAGATAGGGTGAAATGATAAACACATTTTGTTTGAATATGTGTTCCTGTGTGTAAGTACAGGTCTCCAGCGCTCATATAGCAATGCGTTTTGAAAGAAACGTCTTCCTATCCCAGGGATACCATTAACTTACATACCAACATACCAACTTAAAGCCGAGGTGTAAATGCAAGCGGCCAAAGGCTACGGTAACTACTTACCATCAGGCGGGCCTTATGTTTGTTTGCCACACAGGTTATTACATAAAAAAGATTAACATTTAAATAATGTTTAAAAATAAATTATTATATTAATCAAATAGTGATTCCTGAGATTACTTGTCAGTTAAAAATATATATTAAGTTATTAATGGCCCGCCCCGACTTCGCCCGGGTTAAACTATGTTCAGCTCAACTTTCTTATTTTTTTTTTACATAAGAACCTTCTCCTGACAATAACTAACATAGCAAAAAAAGAATTAGTGAAACCGGTTCAGCTGTTTTCGAGATTTGCGCTTAGCAACACATTCAGATATAATATAGTTTATTGTTTTGGAATACTATCCTTACTAATATTATAAATGTGAAAGTTTGTAAGAATGGATGGATGGATGTTCTTTCACGTAAAAACTACTGAACGGATCTGGATGAAATTTAGCACAGAGATAGATTATGGTCTGGAAAAACACATGGGCTACTTTTTGCAGCGATAACGGACATCCACGCGGGCGGTGCCGCGGGCAACTGCTAGTAATATAATATTTGATTACAATTCTATCCTACTAATATTATAATTAATATTATAAAATAATAATCAGTAATTAAGTAGGTATGGTTGTTGCTAACTGTTGTACACAATAAACATTATATTGTATTTAAACGATGAAAGCATAGTAAGTACGATCTTATATAGTTTGTTTAACCCTGACCCTATTCCCTATAAATAAGCTGTATCCACATCAGTCAGGTGGCAACCAAAACTGTACCAATACGAAGAATGAACGTTTGTAAAACTTTCAATGGCAGCAACATTATTTTTAACCGCTATCTACGGACCTGCTAGCAATCCACAGGTTGCTGTCAAGGGCGTACTATTACGTAATATGCCCTTGACAGCAACCTGTGCCACCACCAACGTAATATTATTGATATTTACTTTATGTTTTGTATCATTTTACTGTGTATTTTATTTAGTAAATACATTTTTTTTTAAATGCACTCCGCGGGTGCCGACAGAAGTGAATACACTAGACAAAACAGTTATAAATTTTATAGCAATAAATGTTTTTTTTTATTTATCAAGACGCGTTCGCGGTCAGCTATATGTACATGCATATATTGCCTCTTTGCTTTTATAACGTGACAGTCGAAAAAAGAGTTTTCGGATATGTCAAGTAACGGTAAAGTGCGTCTCGTAACGGTGTCGCGAATCTAGAGATTTTATCTCATCTAAAAATATGCGTACCGTGCTAAAAGAAGTTTCCACTTCAAAATATTCATCTAATTTAAATGATTATATATATTTCTGTTGTCATATAGACTTATGACCTGCCAAGGACGTATTTTATTTGAGATGAATAAATTAATAGTTATGCATCTCTGCCTACTTCTTCGGAGAGAAAGCGTGATGTTGTTATATTCTACATTATAAATATAAGCGAGGGTATTTACGGCGGCGACCCGCCGACGCCGACGACGCCGACGCGACGATCGTTGCGAATGTCATAAAAGCTGACAAAGTCAACACCGTTCAATATATGTAGCAATAACGAGGTAAGCTGCAGAATATTAAGTGACGTGAAGGAAACTGAATTACCACCATGACGGTGACACCGCCGGAAAGATGCGAAGCGGGCGGCGCATTGCGATGCAACACCTGCCAGGTAGCTATATTATATAACTAGGAGTCGCCCGCGACTTCGTCCGCGTGGTAATTTGGAATATTTTCCCTGATTTTGACTAATGCTCCACTCCTATTGATCATAGCGTAATGTAAAAATATAGCCTTCCTGGATAAATGCACTATACAACATAAAAAGTTTTTTTCTAATCGAATGAACCAGTACTTTCTGAGATTACCGCGTTCAAGCAAACAAACTCTTCAGCTTTATAATATTAGTATAGAAGTATAGATAATTATCTATAGTAACGTTGTTACGCTGCCATTCAGTACTCTAGTGGTTTATTGGTGGTCACTACCTGGGCTTGTGACCATAGGAAACCTCTGGCATTTTAGAAAAGCAAATGTTAAATTTAAAGATTGAAATAAAATGATATGACAAATTATCGAACAAATAATAAGTATAGAAAAAGTTGACAATAGAGTCATGCTCTTACTTCCAAGTAAAGGATGTGGCAAACTAATATTATAAACGTGAAAGTTTGTAAGTATGGATGGATGGATAGATGTTTGTTACTCTTTCA
The DNA here is from genome assembly GCA_947095525.1 of Trisateles emortualis. Taxonomy (NCBI): domain Eukaryota; kingdom Metazoa; phylum Arthropoda; class Insecta; order Lepidoptera; family Erebidae; genus Trisateles; species Trisateles emortualis. The sequence goes on from OX352729.1 coordinate 34,941,647, forward strand.
CGTAAATACTACTGAACGGATCTGGATGAAATTTGGCACAGAGATAGATTTACCAGATTTAGAACAATTCTTTATGGGTCACACTTGACTGCCTTGGTGGTCCAGTGGCCCTAGTATGCGCCTGCTGTGCACGAGGTTGTGGGTTCGATTCTCACACAAGACAAAACTTTATGTGACCCACAAAGAATTGTTCTGAGTCTGGGTGTAATTTGTATCCGTTAATTGTATGTTTGTAAAGTCCCCCGCGACACAGAGCTTGTTCTCTAATGCGGGAGTTGTCTTTATTTAATGAAATAATGAAACACTAAGTTTCGTCCTCTGTGGGAATCGAACCCACAGAGGACATCGTGCACAGCAGGCGCATACTGCGGCCACTGGACCACCAAGGCAGTCTTGTGTCAGTTGTATTGTTAATACCTACAACATTTGAGGGTTGCCCTCGATTTCCTTGGGATTCCATCATCAGATCCTGACTTGGTGCCAATGGGACCACCTCTAAAGTATACTCTTTCTTTCATAAGCAACGAAGTAATCCGCAAACAACTATAAAAAAGCATATATATACGGTCGAATTGAGAAACTGTCGGGAATACATTAGGATGGCTCGAGGTACTAGAGCCGCTTAATAAATAACCTGTATGGTACACACTACGGTGGTAATATATGCATGACAATCAACGCGGTGAAGAAGCAAATGTAGGCTGCGACGCCCTCCCTCTGCAAACCCAACAGTCGCCTCTTACGACACCCTCCGTTGGGGAGTTGCTCTATTCTATGCCGGCTACCACGCAGGACAAGTTCACTTTAATTACATATAAGTTAGAGGCTTGTGTTCAACAAACTTATCGAAATGTCGCGTAGGAAATTATTAAATTATTCAAAATATATAATAAACTAACAGAACATATAAAAAAGAAACATAATTAATACGTAACTTAAAACATTCTTAATAGAAAAATGATTTTATTCAGTAAAAGAATAGTTCTAATGTATTTATAATTTAAATAAATATTAATATATTTTTTTAATTAGAAATATAATATAGAATGATTAACTTAACAATTAATCTACATACAATTCTCTACCTACCGTTAGGCTACCTATTCATAAAATGTAATGTTGTCTAGATTTAAGAACCTACTTTGCGACGCCTTAAAAGGGCGCTAAGTATAAATGAATATTTAAATTTGTTTAATATTCCATGTTTCCTAAGTAACCAACACGGCGAGGTAATATTTTCTTAGTAAGACAGTCACACTGCAGGTGTAAAGCTCAAAGTTAAGAAGTGCCGTCGCGCTTTGCTAATCGCTTCGGCTGCGTCTGACAGAAGCACCGCCCGTTGCGCTTTGTGCCACAATCATTTAATAACTTGGAACGTTTGCGGATAGATTATAAATGAGCAAATGTTAATTAATTTTATTGTACGTATTACAGTTCAATTTATGGACAGATAACAATCTGTCTTTTATTTTTAATTTGTTTTTGAAAAAATACTGCCGACTTAAAAACCTAAAAATAACTGAATACAGATTGAAGTCGGTGCCAAGCTTATTAAAGCTTTTTTAGGTGACAAGATGAACCAAGCACCGACTTAAAAAAATGATTATTTTTAATTTTTTTGTGATTAAATAAAAGTAAAAAATATACGAAAAACATTGTTAATACCTACAACATATGAGGGTTGCCTTCGATTTCGATGTAGAAACCTACTTTTTTGAATTCGGTTAATAATCTAGCGACTCGCTCTTTCTTCGCTTCAGTTTTTAACAGATATTCATGCATTATAAATATAAACCTTTTGGAAGAAATCATCTAAATTATAGTCAAAACCGTATCAAAATCGGTTGCATCGATAAAAAGATCTAAGCATAGGAGGCAGACGGCGAGAAGTGACTTATACTGTCTATGTAAAGACTGGCTATCCCCACAATATGAATTACCATGCCGCGTTTATTACCGTGTAAGAGGTTAGTGCTATTTGTAAATATGTTAGAACTAGCTGTTGCCCGCGGCTGTATAAAGTAGCCTATCTATTATTCCAGACCATAATCTATCTCTGTGCCAAATTTCATCCAGATCCGTTCAGTAGTTTTTACGTGAAAGAGTAACAAACATCCATCCATCCATACTAGCTTTAAGATTTAACTGTACATCGCTTTGGTTTTTCACTGTAATGTTGTGCATTTATTGAAAATAAATAATACTTACAAACTTTCGCGTTTATAATATTAGTAGGATAATATTTAATTATCTTTATGTAGGTACCAGTGACCGAGTAAGTACGTTATATCTTGTAAAAAATAAACTATTGGCATAGGTAGTTATATATATTATTATAACGGTTGTATTTCCCTACTTGTTCTCGTTTGGAAGCTTGCCCGAAACTGCCGCGGCACCCACCCCTTCCTCCATCCCCAGCCCTCCGGAATAATATAACGATGCTGGAGCTTCACACAATTTAGCTTTATTGTGTTGTGCTTGTAAATATTATAATCACTAATTTAGACAGAGAAATTAAGAGAGGTAGGACACCATACTAGCGAGCAAGCCCGACTGGGGAAGGACCTCCACCTTACAGAAGGCGACAGCAAAATAAATAAACACAGCGGTGTAGTTGTGTTCCTGTGTGTGAGTACAGGACTCTAGCGCTCATTTAGAGATGCGTTTATTATCCAAATATTTAAAGAAACGTATTCCTATCCCAGGGATACTCCATCTTAAAGCCTTGGTGTAAAAAAATGGGTTGGTAAATCAAGGCACACATCTATAATATAAAAATGAATCGCTGAATGTGTTGCTAAGCGCAAATCTCGAGAACAGCTGAACCGATTTTGCTAATTAATTTTTTTTGCTATGTTCGTTATTGTCAGAAGAAGGTTCTTATGTAACGAAAAATTAGGAAAGTTGAGCTGAAAATAGTTTAAACGCGGGCGAAGTCCGGGCGGGCCACTAGTATATAATACCAGCTGTTGCCCGCGGCTCCGCCCGCGTGGGTGTCGGTTATCGCCGTAAAAAGTAGCCTATGTGTTATTCCAGAAAATAACCTACATCTGTGCCAAATTTCATTCAGATCCGTTCAGTAGTTTTTACGTGAAAGAGTAACAAACATCGACCCATCCATCCATACTTAGAAACTTTCGCGTTTATAATATTAGTAGGATAACTCACGAATACGTTTACCGGCAGGTATTATCTATGCTCATCCAATTAGGGTTCAACTCGTTCTAACGTGGATAGTTACAAACTCGTTAAACTAACATGCTCTATAATATAAACAAAACTGCTTCACGCCATTCTCATTAAGTAATAAACTTTGTCGATACATTTATTGTTTGGTTTACTTTACATAGGTAGGTAGTCGGTTCGTGTCGCATCTCGGTTAGCTTCAGGCAGGCACAGCACTGCAGGCACGCTACTTTTATCGGCGATCAGCGATTTTGCGACTATATTGATGCTGCATCGCGTTTTGCGACGAGATTACGAAGAGTACCGTCTCCTATCTTCGTATATAAAATAAAATTCTCGTGTTACGGTGTTTGTAATTAAACTGGCTTGACCGATTTTTGTGAAATTTTGTATGCATTTCGGTTAGGTCTGCGAATTGGACAACATCTATTTATCATCCCCCTAAATGTTAAGGGTGGCCCTAAATTTTATTTTGTACACAAATTATTCAGCATTAAAAAATACATACAACTCTAAATTTTCACTCCTCTACGATCTACCCCAATTTTTTTAGTAGCAGAATAACGTTTGCTGGGTCAGCTAGAATGTATATGATTTTAAGAGAGGTAAGGCACCATACTAGCTAGCAAGCCCGACTGGAGAAAGACTTCCACTTTATACAAGACCACAGCCAAATAACTTCACAAGTCTCTAACGACCATATAGGGATGCATTTTAAAATAAACGTATTCCTATCTCAGGGATAATCCCATCATAAAGCCTTGGTGTATGAAAAATGGGTTGGAAACATGCAAGTGATACCTATTGCAAACCTCCATAGGTTACATCAAGCCGGCCGTATGCTTGTTTGCTAACCAAATAGTAAATAATGAACCAATCGAAGCGACCGGCATTCAAATGTGTGCGGAGTGTAGCGTTAGTCGCTGTGTCGAGCTTCTGAAGCGACTTAATGGCCTTATTTTAAACTCAAACTCATTCATTTAGGTTACAAAGTAACACTTATAAAGGTCATAAATTATGAATAAACCAGAAAGATGATGTCAGCTAAATTTTCTATGGCTAGTTCACTGACGTGGAGCCTTGAGAAGAACGAGCAAGAAACTCAGGCCACTCATTTTAATCGCCAGATAGTTACAATCTTTTATAATTGTATTTAGCGTTGGAACGTTTGATCGCAGAATTTAGTTTCTAAAGAGCGAGTTAATTAAAGGTCGCCGGTGGTAAAAGTCCTAGCCCTTTCAACCTGGCCACGGGAAATGTTTGAATGGCAGCGCATGCCTTGCGACAAAAAAAAATGTATTAGAGTTGTGTTATACTGCGCTGCGCCACGCAATTACGTCAACTCAGTTCACTGCGCCAGGTGTTTTTTTTATACTACTTAAATGGCAAACAAGCATACGGCCCGCCTGATGTTAAGCAGTTACCGTAGCAGAAGTGTCACTCCCGTGTTGTTAACCCATTCTTTTTTACTCCAGGGCTTTATGATGGAAGTAGCCCTGGGATAGGAATACGTTTATTTCAAAACGCATCCCTAAATGAGCGCTGGAGACCTGTAGTCACACACAAGAACACAACTACAACCACTGTGTGTAGTTATTTTGCTGTGGTCTTCTGTAAGGTGGAGGTCCTTCCTCAGTTGGGCTTGCTCGTTAGTACGGTGCCCTACCTCTTTGTAAATATGTACCTACTTGTTGTAAATACGCTAGCGCATAACTCACTTTAATTCACACGCACAGCGCGTCACAAAATAACTCAAACACAGTTGAGTTACTCAACTCACTTAAAGTGTTGAGCCAAATTGCGTTGAAGCGCAGCTGGCGTTAAAACTTAGCAGACATAGTGGAGCTCGCTTTACAACTTATAACACTCCGCTACCTCTTTTTTGAGTCATCTCAAACCAGCGCAATTAGGTGCGCCTGAGATACTGAGTTGACTCACAGAATTTTGGTGAGTTACCCATCGCTAATATATATGGAAATGTAGTGGGCATGCCACACGTACCGACGACCGGCGGAACTTGCCGAGCGAGTCGTACGAACGCCGCCGGGCGATGCGGCGTGCGGCGTTGGACAGAAACAAATCCCTTCGGCCAGTGTAGGGTAAACTACAATTCTAATACCAGTTATTCTAATTTAGCCGCAAATATTAAACTAACTTACAAAAAATGTTCATATAATACTATACTTTATATATTCTTTTATCTATACTTATATTATAAAGCTATGAGCGGAGCAGTAGTGAGATATGTTGCAAAATCGGAGAAATGTACATACGTTCCAAGTTACCACGCGGACGAAGTCGCGGGCGACCCCTAGTTAGTATTATAAAAGTAACATGTAACCTAGTTAAATATACATAGTTTAAGTTATAGTTTAATACCAAACTCGACGTCGAATGACAAAATAGCTTCTATCAGCGTCATATGTATACTTTTTCGTACTTGGTCACTTCTAGCGCCCGTAACACAATATGTAAGTGAGGTAGGGGGTTAGTTTTGTTTTGAAATTAAATAAATTACCAATTTAAATTAATTATTAGTAGGGGACATCACCCATTTTTTTAACTGTAAAAGGCAACTACCGTACTAGAGAACAAGCTGTGTGTCGCGGTGGACTTTTACATCCAGATTCAGAACAACACTTTGTGGATTACAAAGTTTTGTTCTGTATAGGAATCGAACCCACAACCTCCGTGCACAGCAGGCGCATACTGCGGCCACTGGACCACCAAGGCAGTCAATACTATAATATATTCACCCTAAACAAACTCCTATTCCTTCTATTAATTATTTACTGCAAGGTGAAATGCGTAGTAGACTGGCAGTTGGGGAAGGGGGCGACATTACCCATATGAAACAATAGGGCGGCACATGCCATGGTGTCGAGCGGCAGACGCGGAGAATAGTCTAGAAACCAAAACAAATGGTCGCTGCGTATATACATAGGGGTACGTACTACGTATTACCTATTTAGTATAGACTAATATTATAAAGCTGAAGAGTTTGTTTGTTTGGTTCGATTTGGAAAAATCTTTTTTTGTTGAATAGTGCATTTATCAAGAAAGGCTATAGCTATAGGAGCGGAGTAGAAGTGAAATATGTTGCAAAATCGGAGAAATATACGTTCCAAATTACCACGCTGACGAAGTCGCGGGCGACCCCTAGTTATATATAAAGATACAACTGGCCTGTCGGTCTAGTGTTTAGTGATGCTGACTGCTAAGCCAGAGGTTGTTGGTTCGATTCCCACCCAGGACAAATATTTGTGTGATAAGCACGATTGTTTTTTTTTATACTACCAAGGTGGCAAACAAGCATACGGCCCGCCTGATGGTAAGCAGTTACTGTAGCCTATGGACGTTTGCAACATCTTTCTTTAGAAATATAAAAGTATGTTTATTAGTTGTCTACCATAGTACAGGCTCTGCTTAATTTGGGATCGGATGGGGCGATGTGTGAGTTGTCCCGAAAAATATTATTATGTCTCTCTTTCTCACGGGTATTTTCCTATCATTCAAGGAGAATACCCGGGCCTTTGGAAGGCTTACGCGGGGACATAGGTCGCAACACGCAGAGGCCCTTAGAGAAGTTTAATTTAAATGACATGTGACACTTACTGTGGCCATACCATAGCTGCACTATAACAGTACAACCATGATACGACTAGAGTAAGTGTAGAGCTATTGTAACACTATTTTGGTATCTAACATTGCTGGGCTACAGGGTTGAGTGTTTCATGGTTTTAAAAATCTATAAAATAGAACGGCGACTGCCATTGTTTCACTGACTTTTAAATGTGGAAACGTAAATTAGGCAGACGGTGACTCGCCTATACACTAGATGGGTCCCTTGAAACAACCGACATGGGTAACAGCCTACAGGCATCAGGGCAACATCATAGTGCACGGCTAGGGATTTCGTGTTATTCCCTTGAAAATGACACTTCTACCCCCGAGCATATAGCTCTGGCGACCCCTCTCTGATCAGATAATTAAGGCAAGCCAGATTTTAGAGTCCTTCGGGCGCTTTTGTCAGCGCACTCCGGACAGCCAATAATTGCAATCATGGAAAACCTGACCAACTCTCTGGGGCATTCGAGACCGCAGTGTCGCCACTCACATTCAGCCCGCCACAAGTTACTCTGCGGTTTAATTATTATTATTATAAAAAATGCTACAATGGTAATCATTTATATTATTCATTCGCACAATTGTTAGGCATAAAATGTATTTGAGATACATAATTACAATGATTATATGTCCAAATTGTAACTATATTCAGCATAAAAAATAGTTCCGTACATTTGTAAATGAATACAGACAAATATATTCATCAGTGTATCACAAATGCTTTAAATAAAACTCTCCTCTTGAAACATTCACTTCCTATTCATTCACTTTAGTTTTCAGTTTAACAAGCTGTTCGATAGCCGGAGCGAAAATTCAGTCGAAAAGATATTTTCTCGTTAAAAAGCTAAATTTAAACTGATTAAAAAAGTCTGCCAGAGCCTTCGAGCTTTTAACTATATTCGTTTAAATACCACGTCTCGCCGCATCGCCGCGTTCCGCCTCAATATTGACGTAAAGAAAAGACAGAAAAGGTTTTGTTTTAATATAATGTAAGTACCTAGTTTATTACACGTTACCTTGTTGCCATTATAATGCTTGGGATATTGCGAACGACCTTGAGCATATTATGGGCGAAGCAAACACGACTCACCCCGCACTAATTCTATAGGCTAGCGCGGCGATAAAAGCGCCGCGTCTTATTAATTTATGATGAATTAAAATTCATACTTATTCTAAATTATAACATAACCAAATTATAGGTGTATGTTTTCTTTAAATATTGTTTTTTTTCGTATCATTTGATTAAAATTGTAAAAGTCATAATGTGGTTACACCTCAATAATTTGGTGCTAATTCAATGTTTTTGTTTACGAATTATTTGGAATTAATATACAATTTATGACAACACCATATTATAAAACATTTTTGTAGATTAATAATGTATTTTTTGATTTGTCTATAAATGCCAACAAAAAATGGTTTTATTTGCACCTATTAAATAAATAATAGAATGAACTTTATAACATTAAATAAATAATAGAATGGAATAAGATTACATTAGATGAAATAACATTGTGAACAATTATTTATGTTTTAATTGATGAGTTCTATCACCGGACACAAAAATAGGATATCATAAAATAAGTTCGACTGCCTCGGTGGTGCAATGGCCGCAGTATGCTCCTGCTGTGCACGAGGTTGTGGGTTCAATTCCCACACAGGGCAAAACTTTGTGTGACCCTCAAAGAGTTGTTCTGAGTCTGGGTGTAATTTGTGTCCGTTAATTGTATGTTTGTAAAGTCCCTTCCGACACAGAGCTTGTACTCTAGTGCGGGAGTTGTCTTTTTTAAAAGAAAAAATAAGTCCTATTTCTGTATCTCTGCAATATATTATTGCACTGCAGACTTGGGATGAAACACATGTAGATGTGCCCGAGATTGCTTATTACATAGTACGTATATGGTAACGCAAAGAGTTTTCAACAAAATATTAGCTTTCATAGTTATAATAATAATTTCAAAGTCTGAATGTGAAGGATATAACACTGAAATGAATGAACTAACTAACTGTATTCAACTTAAATAATCTCTGCAAGATAGCTGGGGAAATGTAGGTGCTCAACAACTAATTCATATATGGAACGTAATTAAATCACGGTGGAAGGAATAACTTGAAACGATGCGCTTAATTAGGAAGGTACCGTCTCCGCAGTGGGGAGAACATTTTTCGACTGCATATTTATCTTACTGGAATTTTAATAATGAATGCGAGTTGGTTTATTTCTTCATATCGTAGTGATTTTGCTAATAAGTACGGGACAATCCCACCCATATGCCCACCGCTGTGACTCCTGTGACCCAGGATTAACAGCGGAGTAACCAACTGATACACCGATTTTTGACACTCATGCGTCCCGTGGACAACTAAACCTACTATCTTGGACCCCGCAACGAATTTAATCAGAAGTAAATAGGAGGAGTTGGAAAGAAAAGTTTCCACTTCCCTCCATCGTAAAGCGGGAGACAAAATAAATCTGTAAAGGTTTGTAACCTATGAAAAGGAGCACCACGGAGGACCTTAAACAACGGGACCTATGTGAGCTAAGTTTGATTGCTATAATAATACATATTATAGCAATCAAACTTAGCTCGCAGAAACGTTTCAATGCACGGAAATTGCTAATAAGTAATGAAATGAAACTTTGTATTACCTAGAATAAGTATACCTATATGTTTTGTTGTGCAGGGTGTAACGCCGACAAAGTCGTGACATGAAGAGCAATATCCAATATAGCACCTTTCCTGAATGGATCGAACCCTGACACACAATAACGGAAACATACTTCCTTCGTCATATTAAAGTAGATTTTTTATTGTCTGTCTAAAATATTGCAACGTTGAATTTTAATAAAATTTGACTCCGATATTTGGTAAACCTAATTGACAGTAATAATAGCAACCCTATATGTACCTATGTCCCACTGCTGGGCACGGGTCTCCTCTCCTCTATCAAGAGAGAGAGAGGGTTTAGGCCTTAATTCACACAAGCTGGCCTAATCCGGGGTGAATCAGACATGTCTTTAAAATTTCTTCTGAGACATGTGGGTTTCTTTACGATGTTTACCTTCACCGTAAGCAGATGGAGAATTATTTGATTAGTACATAATATAGATTCTACAAAGTGAAATTTACATTGGTATCGCCTCCCGGGATCGAACTGGCACCTCTTGCGTGCAAGTCGGTTACTTTCCCAGTCGGCCACCACCGCCTATGGTGACATAATATGACAATTGACTGTTATACATTTCAACTTCAAGAGTTTTATACTTTGTACGATTTGCTATGTGTGTGACTAAGTATATTTATATAATGGAGTTTCATTTACAGTGTTTTCTTTGTTTAAACTATATACATGCCGTACCGTAAGATTCCAGAGGAATTTCTTACCACGTAGGTACGATAAGGTTGTACTTCATTTAGGTTACAAAGTAACACATATGAAGGTCATAAATTATGAATAAGCCAGAAGATGATGTCAGCAAAATACCTACGGCTAGTTCGCTGACGCGGAGCCTTGAGAAGAACTAGCAAGGAACTCAGGCCATATTGTTTAATCGCCAGATAGTTACAATCTTTTATTAAATAGAAGTATAATAAAAACATGCAAGCTGATGCAGTCAAAATACGATATACTATCGATATCTCACTAAAATAACATCGATTAAAGCAATCGTGTATTTTAAACGTATTTATATTTACCTCGATAAGTATAAGTTTTGCCTGCCAATTTGAGTTGTTTCAATACACTCACTAAACTCAAATAAAACTCGAGAGATATAAAAAGAAACACTCTATTCATTAGCTCGTTCAATCAACAAAAATACTGCCTGTATTTTGAATAAGAGGCTGTTATCAAGCGTCACTTACAATTACTTTCATTAAAATGCTTCTTTAGAAATAAATATCTTTAGCCACATACAAAAGACTACACACGGCGGTGTAGTTGTGTTCCTGTGTGTGAGTATAGGTTGCCAGAGCTCATGTGGATGCGTTTTTAATTAAATATAATATTAACCTAAATATAAGATAAAAACTTTTTTTTTATATTACTTAGGTGGCAAACAAGGTTAAGTGATGTTAAGCAGTTACCGTCGCCTATGAACGTTTGCAATACCAGAAGTAATACTTGCGTGTTGCCAACCCATTCTTTTACACCAGGGCTTTATGATGGGACTATCCCTGGGATAGGAATACGTTTCTTTTAAAACGCATACCTAAATGAGCGCTAGAGACTTGTACTCACACACAGGAACACAGCTACACAACTGTGTGTAGTTATTTAGCTGTGGACTTCTGTAGGTCCTTCCCCAGTTGGGATTACTCGCTAGTACGATGCCCTACCTCTCTTAAATCTGTATGTTTGTTCCGAGTCTAGGTGTACTTAATGTACTTACGTGAATTATGTGTTTGTAAAGTAGTATTAGTACAGGAGTTTTTATGTATGCATGTGTTAGTTGTAAAGACTCTGGTTGTTACGTGCCTGTCAGATGTGCTCATATTAATTACCCAGAATTGACGTTCATGCATGAACAGGTTGATGAATGTAGAGGAGGCGAATGAAGTATGTTTGGATCAAAGCAACTGGCGTACCATAGTCTCTGCCTACCCCACTGGGAGACGGGCGTGATTAATGTATGTAATAATTGGAGAACATCCTACTAATAAAACGCGAAAGTTTGTAAAAATGTATGGATGTTTGTTACTCTTTCACGCAAAAACTACATAACGGATCTGAATTAAATTTGGATAGAGATAGATTATAGTCTGGAATAACACATACGCTGTTTTTTATACCGGAAAAAAACTCAGTTTCTAAGGGACTGTAGGCGCGGGCGGAGCCGCGGGCGGAAGCTAGTACATAGAACACTACTATACCTACCTACCCGCTTTTAAATTAAATCATGTCGTGAAGGTTAGCGACGAAGGAATATTTAAATGGATGATTGCGATCCGCTCTCAAACAATGCTTCATTACGGCTCATGAATAGACATATTTTCTTGTTTTCAGCAGATGAATAGGTTCTGATGAATGGCAATTGAATCAAAGCTAATTATGTTACTTAGAATGTGTATTATTACTTTTTGTAAACATATTATATAGTAAACGCATTAAGCATAATTTTCCTCTGACAATCTGACAGCCAGATTTTGCTCGGTCGCTCGGTTTTCGCTCTTACGGAATATCCCTGACGGGCCTTAAGATGGCTAACGTGGGGATATAGATCCAACACGCAGAGGCCCTTAGAGAATTTTAATTTATAATGGAATGAGACGCTTACCATAGTCATGCCACAGATGCACTATTGCAGTACAGCCATGATCTGCCTATGGCAAGAGCTATTGCAACATGCGAAATCAAATAATTTTGGGCTATGGTATTAGGTGTCCGGTGGACTGGTTTTTAACAATGATTATGGGATAAAACGTCGTCTGCCATTATATTAAAGTTGGGATATACTCTAAACGAAAAATGGCAGACGGTGACTTGCCAATACACTAGATGTGGCCCATGAAACAACCGACATGGGCAACAGCCCACCGGTAACAGGGCAACACCATAGTGCGCGGCTAGGGGTGTCGAGCGATGCCGTTGAAAATGACACTTTCACCCCCGAGCATATAGCTCTGGCGACCCCTCTCTGATCAGCCAATTGAGGCAAGCCAGAGTTGAGAGTCCTGCGAGCGCTCTTAACCGGACAACCGATAAAGGCAAGTCGGAGACGAGGCTCTGACTGACTCTCTGGGGCATTCGAGACCGCAGTGTCGCCACTCACATTCAGCCCGCCACAAGCTGCTCTGCGGTTTTAATGTTATTAAGTTTTGTGTGGTTACAGTATTATGTCGCACAGTTGCGTGTGCTCATTATTTTGTTAGGTACTCAATGTTCTCATAAAATTAAAAATGTCACTTAAAAATAACTAAATTAATTTTACAACTTAGCAGTTCTTTCATAAATTTTGAATGGGAAGGTTTCCAATTTGAAGAAATTTATTTTAGAGTTTAATGCCTATAGAGGTTTTCTACTGTCATCCGCATAGGAATGCATATTTTCTATATTCATCGAACATTGTGTATCGCGAGCTTTTATAGTATACGTGTCGGAGCAAGAATTTGACTAAACTGATGACCTCTGCAGAGTCCCTCAGTGTTTTCATATGAAATATCTAGGCTGACCTCGTACGTATGCTACAGCGGTAAAAATGCATGAGAGTAAACGCGACGAAGAAATAAATGGAGGCTACAACGCCCTCCACCTGCAAACCGAACATGGCATTTTGAGAGTTTGACTTTGTGCTAGTTACCCTATGATGTCATGTCATTAAAATTAGTCAAATGTAATGTAATAAAATGTCATTTAAATTTATAATATAGTCACTAGTACGTGTTCGTCTGCTTACATGGGCTGAAGATAACATACCTATTCGTGCAGCAAGGGTTACTGTAGCGACGCAACTACCCCGTAGCTTACCTCATGTGGGCATCCAGCGTCTTGCATGTTGAATAGCCATTACACTCGTGGACATAGTGATAATCATCTCTATTATACAAAGAGATATTTATGCACTAGTCACCGAGGATAACGCACTTGTGCAGCATTTCTTCACTGGAACGATGAGTCGACGCCGTAGCTTACTTCGTGTGTCTAGGAATAGGTCCTAGTATATCATATTACTCATTCAATTAATAGGTCTAGGCACTTACAGGTCAATATATTTGGTACGTAGGTAGGCATAAATGGAGTAGGTATATCATAGTTCGAAAGCACAAAATTGAGTAAGATTAAAATCACATTTAACATATTAAGTGTTTTCTGTCAATCTAATGTCATTTTGGTGTAATAAAACAAGGAAATAATATTGTTATAATTAATCAATGTGGTATCTTAGCTAAGGCCATTCTCAAAAAGTCGAAATTTCATAAGTCAAACTCACACAAATTTAAACTTCGATAAAGTCATATTCTCATAAAGTCAAATTAGTATCATAGTCAAACTATTCATTATTACATTGATATAGATGTAGATCATTGACGCGTACAGACGTGCTCATTAGCAATATTTAATTAATACAATAATTTATTATAGTGACCTAGTTTAGTATATTACCTCATAATGCAATTTTATTTTCTGCTTAGTATCAAGTGTATATTTATATAAACAATGAACAATTAATACATAGTGTATAAGAATAATATTCAAGAAGAAAATGGCAACCAGTCCCCGTAACCCGATTGGTTTAGCGCATCCCTCGCCGTCGCCATCACAACCAGCCCTCAAGTCAAACGATGAATTAGAAGTTGTGTCCACACCTGAGATTCAGAGATGGATGTCGACAATTGAGCAATGTTTAAATGACGTCTGCTCAACTTCTGCTGATGGGAAGCTCAACACAGAGCAAAAATTGAAAATTTCAAACTTGTGCCGCAAGATTGGACATGGGACCTCGCAAATGGCTGTCTTATACCAGTCGTTGAAGCAGAGAGCCCTTCAAGCGTCCAATACGATTGAAGTCCTAAAAGAAAATTGCAACCTCACTGAAAATATATCAGGGCTTAAACAGACCATTGAGGCTTCTTGCACTGTGGGCAATTCTTCGTTTGCAGATGCGGTTAAGAAGGGATCCAATAGTCTTGTACGACGCAATAACCTAAGTTCTGTGGCCATTTATCCCAAAGACAAATTACAAACCAGTGACGATACCAAGAACCTTGTCCAAAAAATCATTCACCCAGAAAAAATTAAGCTGCAAGTACGTGGAGTGCGTAAAACGAAGAATGGCGGCGTAATCATCAGTACTGAGACTAAACAGGACGCTGAAAAGCTGAAACAAGCAGTCCAGCACTCTACCACCGGTCTCACCGCTGATGAGCCTCACAAGCGCAAACCTCGCATTGTTGTTATTGGGATACCTGCTTCTCTTGCAGAAAACGATGTATTTCATTGTATTTTCGAGCAGAATGTGACCGAGAAGATTCCATCGCTGTCCTTCGAGTCCTTTTTAACATCTTGTAAACTGAGCCATAAATCTGGTAAAAAGGATGCCCCGAGCTGTAACTACATTATTGAAGTTACAGCTAACATACGCAAGGCCCTCATCGCGCAAGGTCGTCTCTTTATAAATTGGACATCCTGCCCAGTTAAAGATTTTACTCTTGTAACTAGATGTTACAAATGTCACCAGTATGGACACGCAGCCAAATCTTGTAGAGACGCCATCCCTACTTGTGGACTTTGTGGTGCAGCTGGACACTCGATGCCGGACTGCACTAAAAGAGATGAGTCGCCGAAATGTGCAACGTGCTCACGTTTCAAAAAACCGAGTGACCACAAAACAGGAGATTCTGAGTGTCCGGCAAGAAAAATAGCCGAATATCGATATATTAACTCAATTGATTATGACGGCGCCTAGAGTGTCCTTCATTTGAATTAGGAGTTAATATAATCCTTTGCAAAATAAATTTATATTTTTAACTGGGTGACATTGTTTGGAATCTACATATCATGCTCAAGTCAAGACTTCCGCATTTCAAGTTTATATGCAAACACACCAATATGTTACCAATGTGATGTTCTAATTACACCAATATAAAATAAACATGACTGTGCAGTCTCAAAAGTGATTATTTCAATAATATAATGTTTGACCAATTTACAAAACTGCTGACTCTATTTATGTGTAGTAGGTATGTAATTAGAGAATACGGAACTATAATTGTATTATGTAGTCATATAAGCATATTATTAAGTTATTACTATAAGTAAATAAAATATATTTTGTTCTGTTTAAACACTTAGCATATTAAATATTTTATCTTTTTTTTTGCACCTATTTTACTATTTTAAATGCACATACCGCCTGTGATACAAGTTTTACTTAGTACAGGCAATATAATTTGAAGAGCACATTTGTTATTTTGTAAGACTTATATGTATAAATTTGTACCTATTTCGATAAATAAATTATTATTATTATTATTATATTATTATTATTATTCTTTTTTTGTAATGCAATTAGGTTAAATATACCCTAAGCAGGATACAAACCTGCGCCTCTCGGGTTCCGACCCAGCGCACTACCAATTGTGCCATCCGAGCTCCTACTCCGGAGTTTGAATTTGTCCATCGCTTTTTTACCTCTTGAAGTGTCGTTATTCAACCGGTTGCCGTTACATGTCTATTATTGTCTATACGTACGACATCTTCCAATTGTGAGGAAAGAATGTTATATACACTCACAGACGGATAAAATATAAACGGAGTTATTTCTGTCCACCAACATGAATTAAGTACACTAGCGTGTGTCCAGCTCTCTTGATGGAGATAGAGGAGAGGAGACCCGCGCAGCAGTAGGTTGCTATTATTAATATTTATTAATGGTGGCAGATGAGCCCTCGGCCCACTTTGTAATAAATAATTTCAGCTGTACTTAAAAAATAAACATTTTGATCAAGTGATAAATTTTCTTCAACTTGTTTAATCCAATCATCTGCTTTGACCCCGTCCATCGGAACACATATTTATACTATTAGTAAATTTATATTGATGGTACAGAGATAGATCATAGTCTGAAATAGCACTAAGTACTTATTATCTTGAAAAAAAAAGCCAATATTCCTGTGGAATCGTAAGCGCGGTCTGATTAACCCATTTTTTTGTTTCAGGTATGTACTTATGCAAACGTAAAAGAATTAAATCATTTTTACAAGGCAAATATATAAATCATAGTATATATACCTACCTTTTTTTTTCTAGTTCTTGAGTAGTAAGCAAGTATACGGCCAGCCTGTTAAGCAGTTACCGTAGCTTATGGACGCTTGCTATACCTACCAACTACTTGCGTGTTGCCTACCTATTTAACAACGCTGTGTGTAGTTAAATAACTACATCCAATCGGCTGTGGTATTCTGTAAGGTGAAGGTCCTGTACGGTATATTTTCTATAGTAAACGGCGGGTGCCCACAGACGCAAAATCAAATTAAAACTTTAACAATATTTTATGGTTTTGATAAAAGAGTATAAAATATTAAATGAAAATGTAAATAGAAGTAGACGTTACGAAATTATCGCGAAGCGGCGCAAGCCGGCTCGGCACGGTGTTACGAGCTCAATCACGTTGAAATAGTTAAACAGATTTAGTCAGAGGCGACATTTACACACATGTTGGCATGTTCTTAGCCATAGTTATTTTATGTATGTGAAATCTGTTTTAATAAAGAGAATAATTAATAATATAATTGACTGACTCGGTGGTTCAGTGGCCGCAGTATGCGCCTGCTGTGCACGAGGTTGTGGGTTCGATTCCTACACAGGACAAAACTTTGTGTGACCCACAAAGAATTGTTCTGAGTCTGGGCGTAATTTGTGTCCGTTAATTGTATGTTTGTAAAGTCCCCCGCGACACAGAGCTTGTTCTCTACGCTAAGCTTGTTCTTCTGTGCGGAAGTTGTCTAAAGTAGAGGAAAAAAAACTGAACTGCAGAAAGCAATAACAATCGAATGTCGACCACCGGGCGGCCTCTCATTTACCACGTACTCGTAGGTACCTACATCATCTTCCACATTCCTATCATTCGGTATTTTGCAATCGTCCTAGGACTTTCGCAAAAAACGGTCGGCTTACCAGATACAAGATAATCATCACTACCGTGAATATAAATACCTGAGCATCCGTCGTGCTAATAGAAATACGTATTTCCACGAGACGGGCAGCGATGTTAGGATTATAATAAAATGGGTTGACCTTACAGTGCGCAGCAGCAGACGTACAGGATATTTTAAATATTTGATATTACTTACAGACTTGTTTGGATATCAATTTGTATTATAGCTATTGAAATAATTCAAAATATACATGAATATTTATTAAAGAGTCCAAAAACTTGTTAACATGAAAGGTGTTGTTTATTTTTTATGTTATTCCCGGCACTTCAATTCTGATAAATGGCATTTTAACTTGGTCGGTAATATTCCAGCTTTGTGCAAATATCAAATGAACATTAATTCAATGGAAAAACGCAGCTGACTTTTCTTTCAGTCAATATCAAATGCAAGTGATGTTTTTGATGGTACTGTTTAGATGTGGTTGAACGATTCCTTTATTAAATTGTTGTCATGGCAACTTTACGTAACAAATTAAGTTTGTGTGCTCCACATGTATTTTGTGGGACTAGATCTGTGATTCCTTTGTTTCTTTCAGTGAATTGAATAATTGACTGACTTATTTTGTAGGCACCTAATATTGTCGAAGTAATTTTACACAACAATGAAGTAAACAAACCTCAACCATGTATCAGTTTATACCGATACAAAGACTCTCCCTAGCTTTTTTACACTCCATTAAACGAAACAACAAAATGATGTTACCTAAAAATCTTAAAGACAAACAATGGTTTCATTCGCAAAACTTGACGCAAAACAATGATTATGGGATAAAACGTCGTCTGCCATTATTTAAAAGTTGGGATATACTCTAAACGAAAAATGGCAGTCGGTGACTCGCCTTTACACTAGATGGGGCCCGTGAAACAACCGACATGGGCAACAGCCCACCGGTAACAAGGCATCACCATAGTGCGCGGCTAGGGGTGTCGAATGGTGCAGCGCCGGTTTAACCATCAGGGGTCTCAGATGGAAACCCGAGAGCGGGTTTTCCCAAAGTTATGCCCTTGAAAATGACACTTCCACCCCCGAGCATATAGCTCTGGCGACCCCTCTCTGATCAGCCAATTAAGGTAAGCCAGAGACGAAGCCCTAACTGACTTTCTGGGGCATTCGAGACCGCAGTGTCGCCACTCACATTCAGCCCGCCACAAGCTGCTCTGCGGTTTAATTATTATTAAGTTTTGTGTGGTTTCAGTATTATGTCGCACAGTGTGTGTGGTCATTATATATGTTAGGTACTCAATCTATACTTTATTAATATTATAAAGCTAAAGAGTTTGTTTGGTTGAACGCGTTAATCTCAGAAAGTACTGGTTCGGTTAGAAAAAAAACTTTTTTTGTTTAATGGTGCATTTATCCAGAAAGGCTATATATAGGATATATAACATCACACTACGATCAATAGAAGCGGAGCAGTATTGAGATATGTTGCAAAATCGGGGAAAATATTACAGCTAAACAGCCCTTTCAAAAATGTTGAATCGGAAGGTTTCTAATAATTTAAATAATTTATTGTCGAGTTTGATTCCCATAGTGGTTTTCTACTGTCATCCGCATCACAGATATAGATGAATGCATATTTTCTATATTCACCGAACATTGTGTATCGCGAGTTTTTATGGTATACGTATCGGAGCAAGAATTTGACTAAACTGATGACCTCTGCAGAGTCCCTCAGTGTTTTCATATGAAATATTTAGGATGACCTCGTACGTATGCTACAGCGGTAAAAATGCATGAGAGTAAATAAATAAATGGAGGCTACAACGCCCTCCACCTGCAAACCGAACATGGCATTTTGAGAGTTTGACTTTGTGCTAGTTACCCTATGATGTCATGTCATTAAAATTAGTCAAATGTAATGTAATGTCATTTAAATTTATAATATAGTCACTAGTACGTGTTCGTCTGCTTACATGGGCTGAAGATAACATACCTATTCGTGCAGCAAGGGTTACTGTAGCGACGCAACTACCCCGTAGCTTACCTCATGTGGGCATCCAGCGTCTTGCATGTTGATTAGCCATTACACTCGTGGACATAGTGATAATCATATCTATTATACAAAGATATGATAATGCACCAGTCTCCGAGGATAACGCACTTGTGCAGCATTTCTTCACTGGAACGATGAGTCGACGCCGTAGCTTACTTCGTGTGTCTAGGCATAGGTCCTAGTATATCATATTACTCATTCAATTAATAGGTCTAGGCACTTACAGGTCAATATATTTGGTACGTAGGTAGGCATAAATGGAGTAGGTATATCATAGTTCGAAAGCACAAAATTGAGTAAGATTAAAATCACATTTAACATATTAAGTGTTTTCTGTCAATCTAATGTCATTTTGGTGTAATAAAACAAGGAAATAATATTGTTATAATTAATCAATGTGGTATCTTAGCTAAGGCCATTCTCTCATAAAGTCGAATTTTCATAAGTCAAACTCACACAAATTTAAACTTCGATAAAGTCATATTCTCATAAAGTCAAATTAGTATCATAGTCAAACAATTTTTTTTTGTTATGCAATTACTCAAACTCAAACTCAAAATTCATTTATTCATTTGGGTTACAAAGTAACACTTATGAAGGTCATAAATTATGAATAAACCAGAAAGATGATGTCAGCAAAATTTTCCTACGGCTAGTTCGCTGACGTAGAGCCTTGAGAAGAACTAGCAAGAAACTCAGGCCACTCTTTTTAATCGCCAGATAGTTACAATCTTTTGTAAAATACAAGTATGATAGCATGCAAGCTGATGCAGTCAAAACACGATACTAACTATATTGATAAAATATGATAATCGTACTTAGTACTGGTCGTGCGAGAAAAAAAAAACCTAAAGTATGGTGTTAAAGTCTGCTTCAATTTACATATTGCTATTAAAGAATAAGGCAATATGTGAATAGTGACAATTTTTATTGTAAATAACGTTTTGCTACTAATTAAAAAAACAAGGGGAAAAAAATAAAAAGTACAGAATTATCACTAGAATTCACAATGTGCCTCACGTCACAAATTAGAACTTAAGTACTAAGCTGATTTATTCTAAATTAAACAAACAACTATATAATGCAACTAATTCCAAGACTTTTTGTCGTTCAAATAATCATTTATTGTATAATAGCCCTTTCCTATGAGATGATTTTTAATAGTAGGTTTAAATTTGTGTAAGGGCAAATTCATTATCTCTTTCGGTAATTTGTTAAAAAAGCGTATACCGAGTCCTACAAAAGAATTATGTTAAATATACCCTAAGCAGGATACAAACCTGCGCCTCTTGGGTACCGACCCAGCGCACCACCAATTGTGCCATCCGAGCTCCTACTCCGGTGTGTGAGAGTGACTTCAGCTTCATTCAACCGTTAGCCGTTAGAAGTCTATACGTACATTATCTTCAATTGCGATACCTCAACCATGTATCAGTTTATACCGATACAAAGACTCTCCCTAGCTTTTCTACACTCCATTAAACGAAACAAAAAAACGATGTTACCTAAAATTCTTAAAGACAAACAATGGTTTCATTCGCAAAACTTGACGCAAAACAATGATTACGGGCTAAAACGTCGTCTGCCATTATTTAAAAGTTGGGATATACTCTAAACGAAAAATGGCAGACGGTGACTCGCCTTTACACTAGACGGGGCCCGTGAAACAACCGACATGGGCAACAGCCCACCGGTAACAAGGCATCACCATAGTGCGCGGCTAGGGGTGTTGAATGGTGCAGCGCCGGTTTCACCATCAGGGGTCTCAGATGGAGACCCGAGAGCGGGTTTTCCCAAAGTTATGCCCTTGAAAATGACACTTCCACCCCCGAGCATATAGCTCTGGCGACCCCTCTCTGATCAGCCAATTAAGGTAAGCCAGAGACGAAGCCCTAACTGACTTTCTGGGGCATTCGAGACCGCAGTGTCGCCACTCACATTCAGCCCGCCACAAGCTGCTCTGCGGTTTAATTATTATTAAGTTTTGTGTGGTTTCAGTATTATGTCGCACAGTGTGTGTGCTCATTATATGTTAGGTACTCAATCTATACTTTATTAATATTATAAAGCTGAAGAGTTTGTTTGGTTGAACGCGTTAATCTCAGAAAGTACTGGTTCGATTAGAAAAAAATATTTTTTTGTTTAATGGTGCATTTATCCAGAAAGGCTATATATAGGATATATAACATCACACTACGATCAATAGAAGCGGGGAAAATATTACAGCTAAACAGCCCTTTCAAAAATGTTGAATCGGAAGGTTTCTAATAATTTAAATAATTTATTGTCGAGTTTGATTCCCATAGTGGTTTTCTACTGTCATCCGCATCACAGATATAGATGAATGCATATTTTCTATATTCACCGAACATTGTGTATCGCGAGTTTTTATGGTATACGCGTCGGAGCAAGAATTTGACTAAACTGATGACCTCTGCAGAGTCCCTCAGTGTTTTCATATGAAATATCTAGGATACCTCGTACGTATGCTACAGCGGTAAAAATGCATGAGAGTAAACGCGACGAAGAAATAAATGGAGGCTACAACGCCCTCCACCTGCAAACCGATCATGGCATTTTGAGAGTTTGACTTTGTGCTAGTTACCCTATGATGTCATGTCATTAAAATTAGTCAAATGTAATGTAATGTCATTTAAATTTATAATATAGTCACTAGTACGTGTTCGTCTGCTTACATGGGCTGAA